>OX387186.1:13560627-14095068 GCA_947561395.2 Buxus sempervirens | reverse complement strand
AATCCGAATTGTCCATATCCGATCTGAAAAAGATCCGAACCGAAATCAACATATACTTTTCATTACATCATTGGTAAACTTTGTATAAACCATGGTTGAAATATCCTTATTCATATCTCGCTTTAATATTTATATGGCTCATTAGTTTTGATAATTAAAATTTTCTTTAATAGTTAAACTTGACTTTTGAATTTAAGTTCAAATCGGATCTAATTCGGATTTCGGTTATTTATTTGGTCGAATTTCGAATTCGGATACAGTATATAAATTCGGTTTCGAATTCGGATTCACATATAAAAGATCCGTCGGATTTCGAATCGAATTCGGATATCGGATTTTTATTTTCGATTCGGATTTGGATCATGACAGATCCGTACCGTATTCGACCCGTTGCCAGGCCCTAGGCGGAACTGTGGGGGGGGGGGGGGGGGGGGGGGGGCCTAACTTTTATTTTTTAATTAAAATGTATATATTATATATATTTTTTAATTAAAATTTATGTTTTGCCCCCCCTAAAATTTCTGGTTTGCCCCCCAAACCCATTGGAAATTTTTATAAAATTTCTGGTTTTGCTCTCCCCCAACCCATTGAAATTTTTATATTTCATGATAACCCCCTCTAAAATTTCTGGTTTGGCCCCCCCAACTCATTGAAATTTCTATATTTCATGAGGAACACCCCCCCCCCCCCCCCCCCCCCCCCTTGAACTCACTGGGAATTTCTATATTTCATGAGAAGTGTTAATTGAAATTTTTTTTTGAGAAGTGTTAATTGAAAATCTTTTTTTTGCCCCCTTAGATTTGGAGTCCTGGTTCCGCCACTGCAGTGGGCTCTCATTGAAAGAAGTTTCAGGTCTCTATCAAGCTAGAGACTTCCAGGATACTGCTACTTCTTACCTAAATCAATCACTTACATACTTCCAAACGTCATTATTGATAGAGTCATACAATGATATTCTTATATGAGCAATACTTGATACTATCCTCATGCCCATATGTGGATCATCAACTATTTCACCAAAGAAATTGCATGGCAACGGCTGACTTGCCTGTGTGCACACAACGCAGGGTAACTTGGGATGGGCTTATATGCAGCAACAAAACTACTACATGGGAACTGAGGAGGTTTATCGAAAAGCGCAGTTAATCGATCTTGACAGAACAAGGCCTGCAATTTGAGCCTCTGCTTGATCAAGCAAGCCAGACATGATGAGGTGCAGATTATTCTTGATGATGTGCTTCAAGGGAAACTTTCAGGTTCTGATGACTAGGTCAAGGAGTTGGGTAGAGTACTGCTGAAGGAACTGGAGTCACAGCAGTACGTCTAGATGACCCCATAAAACACATTCAATGTTTCCTTAGGTTATTTTTCAATCATAAGTGAACTTCCCATATTGTTATTCAATAAGTAAACAACTTACAAATAAGAGAGGAAGAGAATATGATATTGTATATCTACTTCATAAGATTTGCCTTTACTTACAATAGAAAAACCAAAAGAAAAGAAGCAAATAACCTACAAATAAGAAATGAAATTATGAGATCTCCTTTCAATAAACAACCTGTTCAACGTTTGATAGCAGTCAGATCTTTTGGTTTGACTTCATTCTTGTTCTATTTCATTTTTGTTCCAGGACTTGCACAATTGTTTCACAGAGGTTGTGATGTCTTTATAGATTACTAATGCATGTATTCATATGCTTATATTTATGTTCATGTATGTTTGTGAGGTCTTTCACGCTAGCTTTATAGATTACTAAAAATTATATATTATTTCATTGTTATATGTTTGATGTTTAAAATATATATGGTAGTTGTGAAGATTAACAATATTCTATTTAGGAAATTATAAAAAAAAGTAAAAATGAAAGATGAACTTAGATAAGCGAACTTGCTTTCTGGTAGTATCATGGCTACCTTATGGTAAAATTATGAAATGGGTGCATGTGTAGATCCCAGCTATGTGCCACGAGGCAATGCTTCAATGTATAAGATGTACCAAAAAGAAAATTTAAAATCAAGAATGATCAACAGCGTCAAGGTTAGAATGATGAGTTTTAATTTTCAAGATTAAAACCCATATATCATATTGGCAAATTCTTTCGTGAGTCCACATTTGGTATTGATGGGGTTTTAGGAATCATCCTAATGGGTTGAGGTTGATTCCGTACATAATAGAATGACTTTGAAATACCCAATCTTTTTTATGAAGCTCCTAGTTCTCATGAAATGGAAACATTTGGCTGAAGACTATTTAGGGGAAGTTCAATTTTATTTTTGTATTGAAATATATGAAATAGTTTATAAAACAGGAGCTGGTTCTATTATGTTGTGTGACGTGTGCTTTCGATTATAAAGTGAAGTATATGCTGAGAGGCTTTCTTACAATACATTGATTTTGTATTCCAAATCAATATAAACAGCAACTGAGAACTGAGATTTAGAACTTTTGATTATAAAAGCACCATCATAAATCACCATAAAAAAATATTTTCAAAATTGTGAAGACTAATATAAGGGAATATGAAACTAACTCCAAATATTGTATACCAAAAAAAAAAGAATCAAATTAAAAAACTTGATACCATTATATATCAAGATATTTGATTAGAGGAGGACAATAAATGAAACTCAAAATTTCAATCTCCTGCAATAAGAGTTGCGACCCTCCATATTTAAATAATCCTTATCCTGGCAAGTCCTTCACTGAACCAGTTTCCTAGGAGAAGACCACTACCATGTCCATCTTCATAGAAAATAATATTTGTGGCTTCAGTTACCAAGGATATGGCTTACTGTGACCGGTTTCTATTCTTGATTGCAATTTTCAATATGTATTCAGTGAGCAAACAAGCTACAAGCAAAACAAAATTATCTCCCATTCTCAAGTAACAAGGGATAAGTAAATTTTCAGAAATAAAATAAGTTAAATTAATTGAGACAGGGTCCCAAAACCCTTCATATAGCATCTCATCCTTCACCAGAAAACCTAACAGCAAAAAAATTGAGGCAAAACAAAACTAAAGCAAGTCATATAATTGAAATAAGTACGACAATAAAAAGATAACAAAAAATCTCATGAAGAAGAGGGAATGTAAATTTTTTGGGAAAAACTATGACATAAGGAAACAAAGTTTTTAATGTTTCAATTGGAATATAATATGACATTAATAACCAAAAAGTCATGTGAGGAAATATAAGTAATGATTAAACATTTAACTAAGTTAAAAACATAGAAAATAAGTTTCATTAAAATTAAAAATCATATAAAGACATAGAATTAATAACTACAGCAATAGAATTATTCATCCAATAACATTATAATATTAAAGTGAAAAGTATTCAACAACTTAATAACACCTATAAACTCAACTTGGAGTCTTATTTGAATGGGTTTTTCCAGTTTTAAAGCACATATTTGTTGTTCCCTTCAGAAACAGGAAAAAAGGGAGAGAAAAAAAAACAACACTATTAATGTCAATTTGGAGTCCTATTTGACCCTTTAAAGAAAAACAGCAAAATTACAATATTCACTCTACTTGACAACCTTCTCTTATTTGGTATGTAAAGTGGCTGTTTTCAGTAATAAACAGATGAAAGAGTCCAAGATTAGACCCAAAGGGCTCAGGCAAAGGAAGAAAACAGGTAAAGTAGCCTACATGAAAGGATACAACAATTTGGAGTTTTAATTAACTGTTTAAAAGAAAACATAGCACCATTTCATACTGTAAACTCACATTTAATCTCATGCTATATCTAAATCATCAGATCTATAAATCATGTTGCAACTTGTATACTCTCCAACACATCCAGAACCCAATGGATGTCTGTACCACTTGCATTTTAGTTCTCACAACTATTTATTACTGGTAAAAGATGGGTAATTATGTCTTGAGAAGAGCCAAGAAAGTGAATGGATATTTTAGCAAAATCAAGAAAAGGTTAGTCACCATCTAAAAGGAAAGGCACCTGAATCATGGTCTAGACAGAAACATAGCCATCATAAGTATAATAAATAACATATTTTGTGATACTATTGTAAAAGGCAACACCAAATAGGCAAGGATACTTTGTTGCAATTATTAACTTACTATTTAGATCCTTTAGTCTACAACAGAAGTTATAGCCCCACCGCCCCCCTACAACAGAAGTTATAGAAAGAATAAATAGGGTATGTGGGCCATTATTTACAGCTAATGGCAATTCGTTTCACCACAGAAATATTTAACAAAAAAGAAAAGAAATGGCTAGTTAGCCATTTACAGAGTATGCCCATCCTCCAATCATAACAGTGTACAAACGCAAAAAATACTCTAATTGCTTCCTTTGTAAATGGCTAGCTTTCCAAGTGCTATAAATCCTCTCATGAACAATCGTTTTTGACAGAATAAAAAAACTCAAAAAAAGATCCATGAACCAAAATTTAAAAGAAAAATGGTATTCAAAAAAACAAGGTGGGTCTTTGAGCTTGGTGAACAGCTTGGTTGTTCATATGGTTCCTTGTGTTAAATAATGGAGTATATAAATAAGTAGAAGAGGATGTACATAGACTATCAACTGCCCACAAGAAGAGAGAAGTAGATAAATAAAAAAAAAGGAGAAAAAAAAGTGCTGTTGCTCACAACATGTCCGACAAGTGCTCTCCTACCAACCGCTACCTAGAAAATGTTAGCCTAGCTAACTGATCTGCAGTAGAGTTTGCAGATCTAGGAATGTGTTGGAATGAGATGTTCCCACCAGAAACAACATACCATGCTAGACGAATAAGGTGATCCATCCTCCATGGGCAATCAATAAAGCAAAAATAGAATAGCAAGGAGACCCACATGGTAGTACAATTAAAATGAAAATGTACAGTAGCATTCAGTGATTACTCAACGTCCTCTTTGGAGTTGTAAAAGCAGCAATCTTCCCAGATACTAAATTGACTGATTGACTGAACAAAGCTCAAGTACGAATATAGAACCAAAGAAAAGAAAAAAATAAACCACTGCAGTTGTATAGAGCAGTACCTCAATATTGTTATGTTATCAATAATAAAATATAACTAAAAGAAGCCACAAAAATGTTATGTTACCAAGCATAAGAGAAGTACCTCAATATTATACAGCATCCAGATCACTGATATAATGTGTTAGTGCACCAAAAATATTTGTACTGAACTTCAATGTCAATGTTGCTAACACGCCAAGCATTCCTGTGGCCAAGTGCACGGCAAAGAATGCAGAGCAAAGATCCCCTACATGAACCAGTCTGATTAGCAAATATGTAAGCGGGTGAAGTAAGTACAACTCCTAAATGACCTTGTAATGCAGCTGATCAGTTTAATACGAATTATCTAAGGGACTTGGTGCCACAATCAGACATCAAGTTTAGAATTCCAAGGCTCGCCAGTTTTTATTTCATGAACATTAGAACCGCAAACCAAGACGAAGCACATTGTGTGGACTTTTTACTTGGCAAATCATTCCAATTAAGCACCCCAGAAGTGCAAAAACAGTTGCTATACCGATGAGCCTTTGCATACAGATCAAGCTCTACAATTAATCCAAATCCACTAAATGGAGGTATTGAAATAGGATAAGTTGCAGTTGTGCAGTTCCTACACAAACGAAGCTCAAGTATGAAAGTACAACCAAAGAAAAGAAAAAAAGAAACCATTGTAGTTGTATAGAAGAGGGAATTTGTCGAACAGGAAACATGCATTGGAAAGGGAGAAAAAACAGAGCATATAAGAAAGGGAGAAGAAGCAAGATTGGAGGAAATACAAGAGCATACCAGAACCAGGCTTGTGCATATAAGAAAGGGAGAAAAAGCAGGATTGGAGGAAATACAAGAACATACCTGAACCAGGAATCTATACTGATTAAGTGAGGAAGGCTTCCTTGAGACCAAATCTGCTTCCTTGAGACCAAATCTGTTTACCAGGAATGCCGTTTGTAGGAGAAGAGATTAAAAACGTTTGGATTCCTTGTCATTGAATGCTAATCGGTTCAAGACAGTTAAAAACGTTTGGGTTCCTCACGTTCGTTTACCGTTGTGGGTCTGAGAATCTGAGCAGTCAATCGACGTAGGCAGCCACGTCAGAAATGGCATGGAGCTACCGGGGTTCAGAGCTTGGGGTTTGGAGCTATGTCGTGAATCGTGAGAAAAATCCTATTCATATATATATATATATATATATATATATATATATATATATATTTGCCATTTAGATCATTTATCTTGTTGTACAATTTGAAAAATGAACTCAGGAAAACAGTTATAAAACCCACACGCCTTAACGTAGGCTTGTCCACAAATGCCTACACAGCTTGATATCAAAGAAGCATAAACTACTTCACACAAGAAGAGAATATCCTTTATCCTCTTAACAATAAAATAAAAAAAATAGCTACCAAGTACCGCAAGCAGTGGCCAGTAGAGGACCAGATGCCTCCACCATCGTCACTTTCATTCTTTATTATGGAGCAGAACCTGCAAGTACACAATGACCAACCACAAGCCCCAACCACGGATGGGCATCTACACAACCTCCACGAGTATGACCCCAAAATTTAGTAATCAATTATTTATTAATAAACCCATCCTACTTTAACAACACCCTCCAACATCTTTCTCCATTTTTACTCTATCCCAAGCTTCTTCTTGCTCTCCGAAACATATTCGGCCACCTTGTGCTGGTCAGCTAAAGACTTGGAAACACTCTCCTTCTGCATGCACCTCTTGCACCAAGCTATGAGCTTTGGACACTCAGCTTCTATGCTGAACTTCCCACAAGTCTCGTAGGCTTGGAACCAGCAGTAGAAGGGAACCAGCCCCACATCCACGAACCCCATGCTCTCACCCCCAAAGTAAGGCTTGTCCCCAAGCTCCCCCTCCAGCAGCTTCAAGCACTCTATGAACTCCTTCTTGGCTGTCTCCTGCTCTTCTCCTTTGGTTGCCCATGTTCTCCTCCCCAGGTCGTACAACTGCAATTTTTCCCCCCCACAAATAAGCACTATTCATTAGATCCATAAATGGGTTTTACTCGGATTCTTCTCTTAGAGAAGAAACATATATAAAATGGGTGAGTATGAACTATAAACAGAATATATACCCAGAGAACAGAACAGGGGAATAGCAGAAGAAAGCAACAGAAACTACCTTTTTGTCTATAATCGACCCAGAACCTGGCTTGTGCTCTTGCGTAAGGATCAGACGGCAGCAAAGGGGCTTTGTCCCTCCAAACCTCATCAACATACTCAACGATGATGCGGGATTCGCAAACGGGTTTCCCGTTATGGATCAAAACGGGAATCTTCTTATGAACAGGGTTCATCTTAAGAAGCAGAGGGCTCTTGTTCTTTAAGTCTTCTTCCTTGTACTCGTACTTGATCCCTTTCTCCGCCAAGGCGATTCTCGCCCTCATCCCAAACATGCTGGCCCAGTAATCCAGAAGCACTATCTCGTCCGCCATTGTCACACGCCTCCAAAGCTTCTACACGCTCACAATCTACCTGGTTTTGTCAGATGCTCAGAATGGAGAGGTGAAGAAAGCATTTATAAGCGCGTAAGCGCATTTGGAGGTCAGTAGGGTGTGGAACAGTAGACGGTGGAGATAACATCAGGATTCTAGGACCTTCGGAGCTCACAATGTCATTGCTTGCGTCAGACTAATGGCTTCTCAGATACACCTGGTCCAGATCGTACAGTCGCGAGGGAAAAACCTTTTTTTTTTTTTTTGGTAAAGAGTCGTGGGGACAAACCTACCGAAGGCATTAATCGTCTAAAGATCCAGAACGTTTTGCCTCTTACACGGAATTGCTATGGGCCACATGTGCTGATATTTAAGGTGTAATTGAGTCTGCTTTTTTTCTTAGGAAAATTATGAAAAAGTGTTACTTTACAGCACTTATTAGAAAAACATGTCACTTTTGAGAAATAATTATGGAGAAAGGTCATTGCACATTTGCCCATTTTCGAATGCCCAAAATACCCCTGAATAAAAGGGGGAAAGAGAGGGAAACACGTGATTCCCTCTCCTCCCTGTTTCTCTCTTCTCTTTTCCGAAGAATACTAAAGGGTCGACGAACAGCCGACCCCATTTTCTTCCTCTTTTTGGCGACGAACACAGGTTGTTTCCCCACTTACATTTTCTTTCCTTTTCCGCCAACGAGCTATCTTCGTTCTCCATTTCCCATCTCCAAAGAAAACCCGTCGACCCCTTTTTTGCCCTCTTTCGCCAGCGAACTTTCCCCCACCCATTTCCCTTCTTTGCCGCCGACGAACGCCGACCATTCACCTCTTCTTCTCCAAGGCCGACCAACACTGACGAACTTTCCCCCATTCTCCTTCCCCATTTACATCTTCTTTTCCAAAAAACCCCTTGCTATCTGGACGAAACCCTCTCCTCCTCCATTCGTTTTGCTCATTTTTCCCTCTCCGTCATTCATTATCCTTCTATAATCGAAACCCCTTTTCTCTTTTCACACATTGAGGCATTGGTCGTTGGAGAGCCCTTGAGATTGAAGTTTGTCGCCGTAGGAGTGTTGCCGTCGACGACCTTGCTGTTTCATCGAAGTTGGTTTCGCTGCCATGTGGAGTGTTGCCGCAGGCAACCTTGCTGTTTCATCGAAGTTGCTGTTCGTCGCCGTAGGGAGTGCTGCCGCGTGTGTCCCTTGAATTTGATTTTCCCTAAAACATTTGCATATTTAATTGAATTTGCACATTTGCATATTTCCACCTATTTAAATGGTAATCTTCTTTCAAAAAAGGCTTGAATTTGAATATGAGTTCTTTGCCTTAACAAAATGGGGTTGTTGAGTTTATTGTTATTTGAAATCCGGCTTATTTCTTCGCTTATTTGGTACTTTAACTTGGGTGTTTGGAAATCTTCTGCTTAAGGGTGTTTCTGTGTTCTATTCTGTGACTGCTTTAATGAGAAGCTCACAGGACTCAGTTGAAATGGGAAATTTAATGAGAAGCTCACAGGTCTCAATTTTTTTTCGTTCATTTGTCAGTGAATCATTTGGTCATTGCAGTTTGTACATGATGTTAAGAAGTCCTAATCCTTGTTGTTGTGGAGATGTTTGTGGGTTGTCTTGATGTATACGATGGTTAGTGTTGCTTTGGTAGAAAAAAAACTCTGTCAATTGCCTTCTTTGATTATTGATTTACTAGGTTTTGGTTAGTGTTGAGTTTTAGTAGTCTTTCCTATAATCAGGATATATGGATTGGTGGTTACTAGGATAAGAAGAGATCCATTAAATGTTATTATATTGGAATAGAAGTGCTTCTGAAGTATATTTTTGACGTTCTGAGTCTTCTTGAAGTATTCTGAAGAGGTAATCCTTATAAATGAAGGTAAAGGTGCCAAGGTGCCTCTAGGTGAATGCATCCTAACTACTGTGAAGTTCAAACCATGGTGTTAGTCTAAAGCATTACCTTTTCTTTTTCATTTACAATTTTTTTTTAGTCTAAAGTGTTCCCCAACATCTGTCTTCAATTAATTTGAGGGGAATTGACTGATATACCTGATTTGTCTACGTATTCTTGTCTTGTGAGCCATATTTATTTTAGTATGGTGTAATATTTCAAATTAGATTTTTTCCGTAATATTTTGATATGAAGAATTGAATTCAATTCGGTGGACAGTGCACAATGTCAGCAATGATTCTATTCTGTTTTTGTCACCTTGGAGGACAAGTAATCATCAAGGAAGATGGGTTAGTGGGGTATAGTGGGGGAAGTAGTATGGGTATTGATCTAAATAACAACATGAATTATACTGAGGTAGTTGAAGCTGTTTGTGGGTTATTCAATATATCCCCGGTGAGTGTAAGTATGAAGTACTCAGTCAAGTTTGACAAGAGCGTTCTACTGGCACTCACTGATCAAGATGCGTTATCGTACCTATTTCGCTACAACGAGGGTGCTGCCAACATTTATGTCTATGATGATGAAGGACCATCACAAGAACGAGACATTTGTCAGAGGTAATTTTCATTAACCATACATGGGATTACGGTTCCTCCATATTGCATGTAGTGATAGTCATATATTTTGTAATTTCAGGACGAGTGTACTTTTAAGTGTTCATTCTGTACTTCCGTGCAATGACGATGAAGTAGAGGATCGGGAGAGTCCGCTTCTTGAAAGTTGCACTGAATTCAACAGAGGTCCACTTGTATGTAGCCTATGGCAGGATGCAATTACTGAGATGGACCAGATATTTAAGAACCCTGAGGAGTTTAGAGAAGCAGTGTACAAGCATGCCATTGCTAATAGGTTTGAATATGTGATGAAAAAAAATTGTCCATCATAAATTAGTGTCCGTTGTGCAGGCACGGATTGTCCTTGGAAGGTAACTGCAGGACGGATTGTCTGTTGTGCAGGCACGGATTTCCCTCTACCTTCAAAGATGAAAAGTCAGAGGATCCAGCTTCGCTCATTTTAGTGATAGGAGTGCATAATTCTACCATTATAGCATTACCTTCTCCAATAGAACCTGAGAAGGAATGCAAATTAGTACGGGTACTTGATTTCATTTGCATGGTGGAGCATTAGGTATGCTACCAATTGCTTCCAAAAGTGTCCAATATTTTCTTGTTACAATTTAAATGAAACACTTGCTATAAAAAAATGTGTAAGTCTTAACCACATCAAGTTGCATACGAAAATATATACTTGCCTGCCCAAAGACAATTGATGCCAATCCCAATATTCCATGAACTTCATTACAAATACACCACAATCATCACTACACAACAAATGGAAAGCATCAAAACAAGGTGGACATGGCAAATAACTTGAAAATACGTGTGTTATTGGGAGTCAATCGAAATAACCAAGTAAGCAATGTAACGGCATTATCCAATATCACATGTATGCTCATGTAACTTTTGGTAACATATGAGTGTAGAAGATAGGAACTTACCTACTACTTTGATAGGGCACGGACACAGGCTAGAGTGGCCACTCCTGCACTCTCTTGTCACAACCAGATTTAAGTTCCTCAAAGACAGCAGCAAAAAACTTTGTCTGCAATGACAATTGCACCATTCACGATCAAATTATACAATACATTGACACTATATAGTTCTTTGCATACCAATTTCACTGATACAGCATGATAATCATTAGGCCGATTCTTCGATAGCGAGTCTAGCACTTCGACCCGCTTCTCCTTCATGTTCAAGACAACAAGGAACCAATGGGCCCTCTTCAAGATCGGTAGGAAAACCTATCAAATGACAATACAAGGTATACAAGGCATTAATAATTATCTATGAGAGAGTAATAAAATATTTGAAGTTTATCATACCATATGACATCGAAGCAAACTAAATCCTAGAACATCTTGTGTAAAATGCCGTTGTACACTATCTTCTACACTCAAAGTTCCTTTTAGGATCGAATCTTGTAAGTCACAAGTATAATATATTAGTCTTCTACAATACTCCATATGCATTGATAATTATTTATTTTAAGCGTCCTAACGTATAATCCTGTATACGTACACATGTGTAGGGTGAAATATAGTAACGACAGCTAGTTGATGCATGTTCCTGCATAGATTTGACAAGGGCAATCACATACATGTGAATAACCTATTCCACAATCACTTTAGTGAGAAAAGTAATCCAAGTACCATTGTAACCTAAAACAAATGATACAATTTTTAACACAAAAACTTACCAGGTCAGTAACCCTTCGTCGTGCAAAAAGAGCAGCTAGCTCGTGTCAAGTCACATAGCAAACACCGAAATCAACAAGTTTTTCCTTGCATCATTTCCACTTATAAGGCAAAAAAAAAAAAAAACAACCAACAATGAACTCAATATTGAATGGTGTAAATTTCTTAATTAGTGTCAATCACAGAAGATATATACTTACATTGGCGACCCCCCTATCATGGCATACATCCACGCCGTTGACTCTGCTTCCTTTAATGGGGGGAATCTATGCTCCCCAACGAAAGGTGACTGCAATTTGTGTCCAATGTGTTTTATTTGCTTCCCTCTACCTCTGGAACGGTACTGCATAGTACTTGGACTGTCAGATGTAGTCGCGGGTCCATCGCGTGGTAGACTTCCAACAAAATAAGGCGTGCCATCGGCATTTAGAGGGGAGAAAGGAGGCACATCATCACAACAAGGATGGTCCAGCTCAGCATCTGGAGGTGGTGGAGAAGGCACATCATCACAACGAGGATGGTCCGGCTCGACATTTGGAGGTGGATGTGGCTGGGAGTGGCTTAAAGAGGCAGCAAAGGCAGTACAATGACGTGTGAAGTCACGTGCAAACCTGATCATACGAACAATATGAGCTCGTAACACCTATGACAATGAAAACATATTGATGAAAGCAGATGTATATAAGAATCTGTAAAATAAAAGAAAGAATGCAATGGAATGCCTTACCGGATCAATATCACTCGGCACGTCAGTGACATCATCTGGCCGCTTGTGATCCCGTGCAGAATCCATGCCTAAGGCACATAATATTTACACAAAAAATATGATTTTAAACTTGAATGACAAGAAAATGGGATATTCTTTTGTGGAGTGCCCACACATCATCCATTACTTCTACTGTAATTATTGGTTTCAATCGAAAAAATTTTTATGCAATTAATGTAGTTGCTTCAAAACTCAAGACTTGGACGCATAGAATTTCAATCAAGAAGCAAGAATTACAAGGAAGATAACCAAGACAACAAAGAGCTCAAGAAAACAAACGGCAGAACTGATGATTTTTTATTTACTGAGTTTAGAGTTCCTGGGCAGTGATTTGGGGTTATAATTTGATATTTGCTGTGTTCACTTCAAAAAAAAATTAAAAAAAATACTATACAAGCAACAACTTTACCTCTCCACAACATTGTCGGTGCCAACACTCCCCACAGCAGCAACATTGGTCGATGGCTCAATGTGCGAAAAACTGCAAAGGGTTTTGATTAAAGAGGTAGAATGAACAAGGGAGGGGGAGAAAAATAGCAAATAGAGTGGAGGAGGAGAGTGCGAACAGAATAGGGAAGGAGTGGGCGAACCGAATGGTTGGTCGTCGGTGGAGGGGCAAAGGGAGAAGGAGACGAACAGGGAAATGGGGAAGGAGAGGGAAAGGCAAGGGTTGTTCGTCGGCGGCAAAAGAGAGGAAGAAAAGGGGGAGATATCGCAGGGGTCGTTCGTCGGCGGTGCAGGGTCCAAATCTAGGTTCTTTGGAGAAGGAAAATGGGGAACAAGAACACTTCATCGGTGGCAAGAGAGAGAAAATGTGAGTGGAGGAGATTCGCAGGCAAAGAGAGGAAGAAAATGGGGTCAACTGTTTGTCGACCCTTGGTGTTCTTCGGATTTCAGAGAAGAGAGAAATAGGGAGAGAGTGTTTCCCTCTCTTTCCCCCCTTTTGTTCAGGGGTATTTTGGGCATTCGAAAATGGGCAAATGTGGAATGGCCTTTCTCCATAATTATTTCTCAAAAGTGGCATGTTTTTATAATTAGGCATCTTTGTGGCATGTTTTTCTAATAAGTGCTGTAAAGTAGTACTTTTTCATAATTTTCCCTTTTTTTCTTTTGGAGTGATAATTGAGTCAGCTATTACGCAAGGAGTGCCATCCATTGTCAAGATACAACCTGCGTTTGACTTGGGAAAATTTGATTTTTGGTGATACTTTTAAAAAAAAATTCAGATTCATTTACAAAATTTGAATAATTGGACATTAGTGATATTTTTTAATATATTTGAAAAGTTTAATTTTAATAATTTTTTTTCTTTTAAGAAAAAAATTCAGATTCATTCACCAAATTTTGAATAATTGGAAATTGGTAATACTTTTTTAAGATATTAGACGAGACACATGCACTACTATACGTTGAAATAGGTGGTTGATGTGAGACCATTTTGGGTGATAATGTTTTAAGGATAGATACAGGAGGTAACTTGATAAGTTAATAATGGTTGAGTGGGTGGTTTTGGTTGGATTTATATGTGTAGCAATGTGAGTATGTTTGGGGACGAATAATGATTGATTTCTTGATTTGTTGAGGACATTTCTGGGGATAAAAAGGGAGGGCTAGAATATGAGGAATATTCTCTAAAGTTAGCTTTATTAATAGTACAGATTTGAAAACGAATATCTGTAAACACCAAAAATTGCACTACAAATGAGAAAATAATTGAAATATATAATTGAGATTTGAAACAGGTAAAAAAAAGTGTAAAATTTGGTCAAACATACAATGACTGCATTTTATCTGCGGTCTGGTCGTGCCCGCAGTTGATATGCGGTCATGCCGTGACCATATTAACAACGCGAGTAAGGCACGACCGCATTATATATGCGCTTTTGGGCTTTTTTGAGCGAATTCATCATTTTTGGATTTCTGAGCCTTATCTACACTCAAATCTCTCTCTGAGAGATTCGAATCCTATTTTTATCCTCCGTAGTTTAATGGATTTACATTAACTCTTTTTATGAAACTCAATTGGAACATTCTAGAACCCTATTTTGGCATACCCCCCTATTTTGGCATACCCCTGGGACCAACCATGACCCTAGGTTTGCCTATAAATAGAGGGCCTTTCCTCAAGCAAAAGGCCAAGAATCTGAAGCTTGAAGAGCTCCAAGTGAAGAAGGGAACCCTTGCTTCTCTGCTTTCTTAATCCAGGTAAGTCCCTTTTCTATTTTATTTTTTGTTCTAGAAATAGTCTAATCTTTTCCATTTCTGTAGAATAAGGCCTAGTTTATATTTGTATGCCCAAACCTGCCTCCAAGTACCTCAAGACTCCTCTCTAGCCGTAAAATGTGAAGAGAGAGCTAGGGGAAAAGAGAACAGATGGATCCTTAGAATAGAACCTATAATCTGTTCTTCTCAATTTTGTAGAATAAAGCCTTTCTATGTTTGTATTTCCAAACCCGCCTCCAAGTACCTCAAGACTCATCTCTAGTCGTAAAACGTGAAGAGAGAGCTAGAGGAAAAGAGAACAGGTGGATCCTTAGAATAGAACCATATAGTCTGTTCTTTTCTCTTTTTTGTAGAATAATGCCATTTGATTGTGTTTGTATCCCCAAACCTATCTCCAAGTACCTCAAGACTCCTCTCTAGCCGTAAAACGTGAAGAGAAAGCCAGGGGAAAAGAGAACAGGTGGATGCGTAGGATAGGCTCCTATGTGCTGTAATCTGTGATATGTGGTTTCTTTTACTATTCTGTTAATGTTTTAATGGTTTATTCTGAATCTGGAGGAATTGTATGGATCAATGTTGTTTATAGCATGAGATCCCCACTTCCTCCTACAGTTTTGGTTTTTCACACATTGCACCTATATCACTGTTTTCTTGATTTTGGTGATATTTAGCTACGATTCTAGATCTACCATGATCTATATGGTAGATTTGAAACCAAAAGCCTGAAAGTAACCTATAGGGTTTCATGATTTTGAAATTGTTTTAATCTTGGAGAGAGGATCTTATGGTCTAAACTCTCCCTTTTGATGATTTTTCATCAACATGTGTTGATTGGGGTTCTATCTCTCCACTAATGAGAGATTTGAATTAGATCTGTACCCTAAAGAACTTTATTCTTCAATGTTTTAATCAAGAGATTTCAATTTGGTTTTTCAACCTTTTAATGATTTAGCCTAAAGCTAGTTTTTCAAGTTTCACTTTATGATGGTTTTCTTTGATTTTTATCTCAATTTTATTTCAATCATGAAACCCTTAGAATTGTGTGATCATGTTGAAGGTTTTGAATTCATCAGGCTATTCATATGAAAAACCACACACTTTTGTCACGTTTATGATTTTTTTCTTTATTAAGCAAGCTTTCTTTATTTTTAACATGAACAATATCTGGTAACCACCTTGTGTGGATGAATAGGGGTGCCTAACATCTTCCCCTGTTCATAACCTAATCCCCTTACCCATCTCTGGTTGTTTTTTGTTTTGTATTTTAAAATAGAGTTATTTTTACTCTAATTTCTGTCTTTTTTATTTGATTTGATATTTTGGTGTCCATTCACACATAAACAGAATGGTGGCGACTCCTCTTTTTTGTGAATCCCGTGTGATGATTAGAAAGTCATTAAATTGATTTTCCATGTCTCACAACTGGTGACTTTGCTGGAGACTTGTGGATTTCAGCCTTTTGGTGTATTTGTTCATGTTTTTTGTGTTTTGATTGGCTTGATATTTTGTGTTCTTTGGCATGTTTGATATGTTTAAATCTAATTTATTGTTTAAAAGTTCATGGGGGTAGAAAAATGCTGAATTCTGATTTATAGGATTATTTCTAGAAACATGCTTAGGGGAGGTTTTTGTTTTGTTAAACCATGCTTATTTCTTGTTGTATTTTCATGATAGCATGTTTTAATTTTTAGCATATTCTCTTTGATGTATTATCACATGTTTGCATGTTTGGGTGATTTTTGTGAGCATGATTAGGTGCTATAGAATTGCTTTGTTTACTTGTGTTTGTTTACTTTAAATGTGCTTCCTATTATGCCTTGGTTTGTATATATGCATGGCTACGAAAAAGAGTGGCAAGGGCTTGGGACGTTGTGAATGCACCTACTGTTTACAAATGCACTGTGCACATTTTACTTCTTTACACAGCCTACCTGTGCGCACCTGATTTCGGTCGCACGACGAGGCGCATGCAACATGATGCGTGCCTCGGGATTTGTTTGGAGTCGCCATTGCCTGATGGGGTGGAGGCAGACACCTGGGTGCCTATGTTTGTCTATTGAGGCTTGGTCTGTGGCTAGAGATTCTAAGTAGGTTCTCGGTTGTGGTCTGGGAAAGTCCGTAGACACCCCCGTCCACCCCGTCAAGTGACGGGTCCCATCTGTTTCCCTGGTTTGAGTCAACTTTGGTCTCTCACTCACCCGATTCCTATTCCAGTATTCGATTTGGTTAAGTCTGGCGGGACCGCCAAAGTGGTATGGATCCCTTTACTTGATTTTATCTTCTTTTAAAATGGTCTGAGTTGGATTGGGCGGGCCCCGTTGGAAGGCCCGCAGATTCATTGGTGGGCTTGGTTGAGCCCACGTGTCCCCTGGTGGGCCGCGGTCTAGCCTGAGAGGCCCTTTGGGCTTGGTTCAAATAAATTGATTTTATTTAATGTTCAAGTTGGAAATTAAATTTAGTTCCATGCAAAAGTGAGTCTGGATTGACTTGCGGGCCCTTGAGTGGGCCTCGTCCTGGTTGCCAATTGTTTTGAGTTTATTTTTTATTAATCTTTGCCAAAATGGGCCAGGTTTTGGGCTTGGGGCCCTTTACCTGGGCTTGGGCTTGAAAGCCCAAGGCTTCCTGAGTTAGGGTTTGGAAACCCTAACCTTGGTTGGGTTCAATGGGCTTAGTGGGCCCGACAGGCCCTACCCGTGGTCTCGGCCACACCATGCCTAAGTCTAAGCCAGCATGATTCCCAAATGGGCTTTGGTGGGCCTCAATGGGTTTGGCCCACTCAATCAATTTGATTATCTTGATTTAACAAAAATAAGTTTGTTGGGCTTGGTGGGCCCCGTTGGAAGGCCCACTAGAAATCAAATTGGGTTGGGCCGGTCCATGGCCCATCTTGGGTCTCCGGTTGACCCAGAAACCCTTTTGGTTTGCTTGGATTGGTCAACAAAGCACAAAAATAGCAAAGATCATCAAAAATAGCAAAAATGGCATTCTGGCAGTGTAGCCGGCCTGAGATGCTGGTTACACACAAGGACCAGTGTATCCGGTATCTTTGGTCGGTTACGAACAAGACCCTCTTGATCCGACCTGAGTTGTCGGATCAACATACAGAAGTTGTTTTTCGGATTTTTGCATTGGGCTTGGGTTCTTAGGTCTTCTGGGGTGTTCCAACATTTTCGTGGGCCCCTGTGTGGGCCCCCAGTGGCTCGGATAGAGAAGGATGGGCTTCCCCTTTAGGGAAAACCAAGAGAATGGGAGAAGCCCAAGGGTTCACCTTCTCCTTCTTTGAATTGGGTGCAGCTAGGAAACAGGGACTTAGGTGTCCCTGTTGTGGTCTTTTCCCTTCTAGAAATCATCAACAAACATGGCATACCAGGAACCCATCAAGGGGCTTCAATGATCAAGCTTCACGACAATAGGCATACACGAGAATTTTCTATGCTTATGAGCTAGGAATATGCTTATGCACATGGGAACAACTAGATAAGAGAATAAACAAAATATGCTTTAACCAGGCCCCTAATGAATGGAGGTTCAATCATGCATACGAAATGCATAAGAAAAGGACGATGAGACTTACTTCACATATGCGAAACAGCAGCAAAGGAAATGGACAAAAATGAGCGAAGAACATGTTAAAAATGCACAATAAAACAAGGAAGGGGAAGATATGCTCATGTGGCTCCAATGTATGACCGTATATAAACGTGGGACTTTACCCATATGCATGTTCTAAATGCTTGTGAATGGTGGAAAACTGCATGCACACCCAAACAGTAGCTATGTCAAGTAAAGAAACTACAACCTACATCATGCATGATCTACAATATGACTCTATAAGTGTAAACTATCCATTCATCCTAACAACCATATAGAGAAGGGATGACGGGGGATTGCATTAGGGGTACACGGGAGCATCATGCAAAGGGGGGAACATGCTCCTCCCACAAATGGTTAAAGAAAGCTTAACAGTAGCTTGAATAAACAAAAAAAAAAAGAAGTGATGGATCGTGCCTCATTGTCCCATGGAGCCAAATGAAGACCTCATCTCTTACTTGGGGGTCTTCATGTGGTTAAATGGGGGACAAATGCATGCCATATAGGCAGCTGAATCTTACTTACAGCAAGGAAGAGAGCAAGCTTAGAAAAATTCTTAGAAAAATCCCATTTTAATATATGTGCAACACGAAGTTATAAGGAACCTCACCCAGTGGTTTTAACACCTTCATATGGAGTGTAAACCCCTTGGTAGCAAGAGCAAGACCCGAGAACAACTCCTCCAAGCTCCACCAGCAGCTATCCCCTTTCTTTTGTTTGAATGAAAGATGAAGAGAAGAAGGGAAAGAAGGGTTAAGAGAGCAAGGTGGGGCACTTATGGGTTAAAGGAAGCAAGGAAGGGTGAGAATGGGTGGTTTCGTACCAGGGGTAGTGGGGAAGAAGAAGTGGGAAAGGGCCAAAAAGAAGCCAACCCCGGAAATGGGGCTGCTGTTGCCTTTTTATAGAAACTTTTTTGTATCCGGCATTTAATGTCGGATACACTACACTTCCTTTGTATCCGGCATATTATGTCGGATACACTGCACTTCCTTTGTATCCGGCATATTATATCGGATACAAACACAATCATTTCCGAAATTTAATTTTCTGCGCGTATCTGTCAGCGAATCCGCGCGAATCTCGTGGGCAAATCTCTTGTATCCGGCATTATATGTCGCATATGAATAAAATCATGTGTATCCGACATATTTGATTGGATACAAATCGAAAAAATTACGGATTTGCCCCTCGACTTGACCGATTTGACTGATTCGACCGATTTGACACTTTTGGATATCTACAAATTGCCCCCTGCGAATTTTGGTTTAATCCCTGGGATATTTTGCATGTTTGGATATTTATGGATTGCCCCTCGAGATATTTTCTTGCGCCACTCGCCACGTGTGCAGCTTTCTGGGTTTTGCTCGGAAACTTTGACAACCCATATCTCCTTCATCCGGACTCCGATTTGAGCAAACTCAGTTGCATTGGACTCGTATCGGAGCCCTCTATCTAATGATATAGGGCTAAGCACCTGGTTCGAGGTTCGAAAAAAGTCAACTTTCGGCTCACTCTCAAGTTTGACCGACCTACAGAACCTTCATCCGGACTCCGATTCCAGCAAACTCAGTTGCGTTGGACTCGTGTTGGGATTCCCTATCCATTGAGATAAAGCAGTGTGGCTAATTATCACTTAATCAAAAGGTCAAATTTCGACCACTCAGGGTTTGACTTTTCTGCTAGGGTTTTCATTTTCAGCACTTCGAGGGGTGCAAAAATAAGGTGCTTACACTACCCATAACCTATAGGAAGTTGAACTCGAATGTGTGTAGCTTGGCAAAACGAGGTCGTTACTTCGGAAAGCGAAAGTGAAAACATTCATCTTAGAACTTTGAGTCAATGATGTGATGACAATGTGGATCTTTGATTCTGGTCATCACTAGACTTGAGATCTAAGTTTCCATTAAGCCAAAACCCAAAATCCCTACGCTTGAAGGTGGAGATACACGTTTTTAGCTAAAGTACACAATTACGTGGGGAAATGGGTTTGTAATTGAGGGAAGGCCGTTTGCATGGTTTACAAGCCAAGGTATAATGTGGATGCCATATTGAAGGTAAACAGGGTAACAAGGTAACATTAATGTGCACACCTGATTTCAGTCACACGCGAGGTGCATGCCAAATGATGCGTGCCTCGGGACTATTTGGAGTCGCCAC
Organism: Buxus sempervirens; assembly: GCA_947561395.2. Lineage (NCBI taxonomy): Eukaryota > Viridiplantae > Streptophyta > Magnoliopsida > Buxales > Buxaceae > Buxus > Buxus sempervirens. The sequence continues at coordinate 14,074,655 of OX387186.1, read as the reverse complement.
TGCCTGAGAGGTGCAGGCAAACACAAAAGGGGCACCTATCCGAGCCTAATCTTTCTGGTCTGTGGCTTTATTAAAGATATGAGCAAGTTCTCGGTTACGTCTAGGGAAGTCTAAAGACATCCTAGCTCGCCTCGTCAGTTGATGGGTCCCATGGGTCTCCTTGGTTTGAGTCAACTTAGTTCTCATCCAAATCCTAGGCCAGCATGCACACTTATTTAGTCTTGTGGGGACCACTGATGGTATGGGTCCCCTTTTTATTTGATTTTATCTTTTTATTAATTGCTGAAGTGGGTCAGGTATGGGCCCTGTTGGAAGGCCCAGTGGAATCTAGATTGGGCTTAAGTCAAGCCAAAGGCCCAATTCGGGTTATTGGATAACCCTTATTGGATTTGGCTATTTGGTTTAAAGATTTATTAAATATTTACAAAATTAGTGAGTTAAGACTTTTATGGCCCAATGGGCTTGGATTTGGCCCACTGGCAATTAATCAAATGGCCTATTGCCCATCCGTCAAAACAGGCTTTGGTTGGGCCGGACAGGATGTGGGCCCCGTTAGAGGGCCCACGAAGCCTTGGTCGGCCCACAGTCTCAAAATAGGCTTGGGATGACCCAAAAAGCCCAAAGGGTTCAAGCTAATCAAAGTTGGGTCGGATCGGGTTCAACCGGATCCAAAATTGAATTATTTAGCTATTTACAGCATTTGACCGCATATGAAATGCGGTCTGGGCTGAATCACATTTAAAATGCGGCTTAGGCTTGACCGCATATCAAATGCGGTTTCGGCCCGATTTTTTAGATCAACCGCCGCGGCTTCTGGGTCAGGCTCATCTGCTTCTCAAGCGTGTCCACCGGCTCCGGTGGCCTCCAGTGCTTACTTCTAGTGACATTAAAACCCGCTTTTACACCAAAACTTGCCTTTCTTTTTTACAAATCATTCAATCATGCTTGACCAACCATTTCAAAAACCAAATAAGCATACATGTGTAGACACCCCAAATTGCACAAACAATCATCAAAAATCATTATCTCCTGTAAAGCCAGCACAGAATTTGAAGAAAATAAACTTTTACCTGTATCCGGATACTCAATCCGGATACAAGTACCCTTTCCCGTATCCAGATACTCATACCGGATACGTGTGAGCCTTAGTGTATCCGGTACCATGTACCGGATACCTTAAGGCCCTTTGTTATCCGGTCTGACATACCGGATACCTTAAGTTTGCTCAAAATTAGGGTTTTCCGAGAGCTTTTCACTTTTACCATCATGCCCCTCATTAAATGAGGGGAAATCGCGGAAATAACCTTAGGGTTTAGGTTGGAGGGGTTCTAGACATTAATTTGTGTCTACCAATGACCTTAGCTCTTGCCTATAAATAGGAGCCTCCTCCTTGAGCAAAGGGCACACAACTCTTGTTTTGAATTCTCGCAAAGAAGAACTCCAAGAGAAGAAGAAAACCGCTGTAGAATCGCCTCCAGAACTCAGGTAAGCCTCAACTTTTCTTTTTATTTCTGTCTTTACATTCCTAGATCTAGATCTCTTCTTCTACCTTTCTGTAGTGTAAAGCCTTGTTTGTATGTGTGGAAATCCTTCCCCGGCTCAAAGTATCTCAAGACTCCCCTAGCCGTAAAACGTGAAGGCGGATCTAGGAGAAACGAGACTGGGGATTGACCCTAGTGCTAGAATCTATGTAGCATAAGGCCTTTTTGATTGATTGTAAACCGTTCCATATTCAAAGTACCCTTGATTATCTTAAAGAGAACAGAGGGAAACGATAATGGAACGGAACCCTAGGCTATGCTAGAACCTATTTTGTTGAATCTATATGCATGTGTATGGATCTTGCTTGGGTTTTCACTTTTGCTCACATATTACACTATTTTGGCGGGATAGGCTCATATTTGGGGTTTATTGTGATAAAACTCAAATAAATGGCCTCAATCAAATTCTGGAGTGTTTTTAAATGTTTTTCAAAGGTTTTGGATTCATCTCACACGAATCACATACTTTTTTTGTCAATTTTCGGATTTGGGTTTCTTCAAAAGTGGCTTAGCTTGACAGCACCTGTACCCTTACTTCGGACGTCCGTAACTTCATCATCCGGATGAATTTTGGGGCGATTCTAGAACCATGGGAAAGGTGAGGCTGTCTAGTTTATGTCCACCAAATTTCATGAATTTCTATCTAGCCGATTTTTGACACCTCTCTGTCGAAGTTAAGTGGACAGTTCAGGTCCAAGTACAGAACTTGTCACTTCGACGGACCGCCATGTGTTCGTTTTAAGTCCGATTCGAGTGATTTTTATTTCTGAGTGCTTCTTTTTGAGTCTATTTTCAAATCCAATTGGTTTCATAATTTTCGGATTCCATTTGAATTATTGGTAGCCGATTTACTCAGAACTGTTCATTTGTACTTTTCTGGGTAAATCTGTGATCTTCGGGGCCTGTTCGGGAGACCACCCAAGGCACATCCGAAGGGATTTTTGTATGAGGCTAGTTTCTCTGGAAAGATGGCCATACAAACTTCAATCACACCAAATTTCGTGGACTTTTGTGTAGTGGAGTTTTCTAGACAATTTTCCAAAGTTGCTCACTTACCACTTTTAAAAATCCCCAGCAGCAACTTCAAAGGAGCATAACTCCTAGGATTTTTATCAGATTAACTTGAGATTTTGCATGAGTTCCTTATTTATCATAATCTTTCAAATAGAATTGGTTTGAATCAATTTGAAATTGGATTTGAATGATTTCAAGACAAAGGACCTTACTTTTTATCAAAATTCCCGGATTTGCCTCAACTTGGTTTTGGCCACTTTTACTTTGATTTCCATCTTTTGAAATACTCCAGAAGTGATATTGACATAAGAGAGGATCTAAAATCCATTTAGATCTTCATGTGAAAATATCATACATTGTTCCTTTTTCAAGGCTTTTTCATGATTTTTAGCAAGCTTCTTATTTTCTTTTTAGCATGAACATACACTTGGCAACCACTTCGTGTGGATGAATGGGGGTGCCTAACACCTTCCCCCGTTCATAATCTAATCCCCTTACCCATCTCTGGATTTGATTTTCAAGTAGGATTATTTTTATCCTAGAATTTGTCTTTTGGCTATTTTTGCTACTTTTGAACTTTTTGGTGTCCATTCTCACCCCAAAATCATGAATGGTGGCGACTCTCCCAATTTTTGCGTTGAGCCCGTGTGTTGACGGAGGGATGATCACTCCGGTGATTTTTTCCCATGTCTCACAACATGACTAGATGCGAAAGTGGAAACTCATAAACTTTGCAAATAATAGATGAAGTGAATCAGTTAGGAAATCAAATATTGATTTAAGTGAACTGTTGAAAACAACAAAAAAAAGTATCTCGAAATGAAGCATGTGCTAGTGAGTAAAAAAACAGAGAAAGTAATCCTCAACCTGTTGTGCAACTAGACACAAACTCATTGTAAGAAATCCGTGACAAACAAATACAAGTGTGTGTTGTGTTCTTGTTAAACAGAAAGTGAAGGTAAGGGAATGAGATCACACGTGTGTGCTCTTAGTGTCCCTATTTCATACATGCATGAATAAGTTCATGGGTAAAGCATATTGACAGCCTGCAAGCATATATGAGAATGCTAAACAACCTGCTCAACTTGAAAGGATAGAGGGATAAGAGTGTTAGGGGTACATGAAATCGAAGGAAGAGGCTAGACCCCTCTTAAATATCATAGGTTAATAAGAGAAAACAAGTTTATAACCATATGGACAAGACCTTATGCTAAACCTTTCTCTCCTCCCATCCCTTCTCGTATGGAGATCCCCATCTTCCATGGGGTCTCACATGATATTCACAAGGAAATCAAACAGTTAGAAAGAGTATAACAATTAGAAGTACTAAAAAACTTAAGACAAAAGATCACCAGAAAGGCCTGATTCTCATATATGTTAAGTACAAAGTTACCAAAAATACTACCTTGCTATCACCTTTTAGTTCCAATGAGTGGCGGTACCTCGGGAAATGTGGGCAGCGCTTCTGCTCCTTGATCCCGAAAATCACCGTCTTTTTACTCTTTTTTGGGTTAAAGTGGGTAGGAAATCGAGGAAAGTAGGATCCAAGGGTATTTTGGGAATAAAAAGGGACTTAGGTGAGTGGGTAGGTGATTACAGGGTAGGGAGGTGTTTAGAGAAGCAGAGGTTCGACAGGGTGCGAAAGGCCTCCACAAACAATGGGGGAAATCGGCTATTTATAGGCAAAAATTTTGTGACCGCATTTGCGAAAGGCCTCCTCAAACAATGGGGGAAATCGGCTATTTATAGGCAAAAATTTTGTTGACCGTATTTCAAATGCAGTCGGCCGCCCATGTGCGCGAAATCACGCCGAATCCGCCAACTGTTGCTAGCTGTCGCCGTACGAGACACGTGTCCCGCTTCTAGAAGGTCATGACTGCATTTTAAATGCGGTCGTGCCTTGACCACATTTAAAATGCGGTCACGCACGTTTTTTAAATGCTTGGATTTCAACCCATTATTCAACTTGACTTATGTTGAGATTTGATTCCGATTTTATTGATTATTATATTAAAAAATCTTAGATTTTTATTAAAATATTATTAAAAATTAAGATGTTTTCTATAAACAATTATTTTATTTATTTTATTCATTTATTCTGTTTTTTTGCTGCTGTTTTGCCACATAGGCAGATTTCTTAAAACTTCAACTACCCATAACTTCTCCGTCCGATGTCCGATTTCAGCAAACTTATTGTCATTGGAATCAGCTCGGAACCCTCTATCTATTGGGATCAAAATGGGCAGTGGAATTAGGGTCGAGAAAAAAGTCAACTATCGCTTCTCCAAAAGTTTGACCGGCTCACAACTTCCTCACCCGGACCCCAATTCCAACAAACTCGGTTGCGTTGGAACCGTGTCAGAATGCTCTTTTCAATGAGAGGAAGCTTAATGGCCAATTATTCTTGAATCAAAAAATCAATTTTTGGCCCCCTCAAGGTTTGACTTTTAAGTTTGACTTTTCATCGTTTTGCATTTTAGGGGTGCAAAAATCAAGTGCTAACACTTAAGTTTAGCATTACTTTCATGTCATGTAAGTGTCATGGTGTCCATCTGTTTGGGATGAAATTGTTTCCAATGAGGTATGTATCTTAAGATTGGTGTAGCTCACAGGAAGAGTTTTTAACTCTTCTCAAAATTTATCCTACCCAAAGTTCATATTAGAAGCAACCAAAGGTACAAAATCCCTGAATATTGTAGACACCCCAAATTGCACTGCCAAATGAGAAAATAATAAAAACATGTAATTAGAGCTTAAAACAGGTGAAAAAGGCCTAAAAATAGAATGAACAGGCTTTGCCCGTATTGGATTCACGGGCCGATCTCGCCCGCAAAATATCTACGGGCAGGTGCGCCCGTAGTACCGATACGGTCACCATTGGACCGTAAAGTATTTACGGGCATTAAAGACACGTGCAAGTTTTGTCCTCCTCTCGATTTCCGAGCTTTATTTGAAGTCCAATATATCTTTAAACGAGCGGATTATGTCTTTTATTCGCTGAGGCCACCTTGGTTGGCTATGGATGGGCATTATCTCCAACTTTCTTTCTATCCTGAGGATCAGGCTATATCCTTTTGGACCAACCATGCCCCTGGGTGTGTCTATAAATAGAGGCTCATTCCTCTAGCTAAGGGCCACGAAATTTTGAAGAATCAAAAGCTCCAAGAGAAGGAAAGGAATCCCTGCTGCTCTGCCTGCCCAATCCAGGTAAGTCCCCTATCCCTTTTTATTTTCTGTCTTCAATTCTAGATGTAATAGGATCATCTCTATTGCTGTAGAATAAGGCCATATCTGTTTGTGTATCCCTAAACTTGTCTCTAAGTACCTCAAGGGTCTCTCTAGCCGTAAAACGTGAAGAGAGAACTAGGGGAAAGGGGAACAGGTGGATCCCTAGAATAGAACCCCATATCTGTTTTTTTCTTTTTTTCATAGAATAAGGCCTGTGATTGTGTTTGTGTAACCAAACCTATCTCTAAGTACCTCAAGAGTCTCTCTAGCCGTAAAACGTGAAGAGAGAACTAGGGGAAAGGGGAACAGGTGGATCCCTAGAATAGAACCCCATATCTGTTTTTTTCTTTTTTTCATAGAATAAGGCCTGTGATTGTGTTTGTGTAACCAAACCTATCTCCAAGTACCTCAAGAGTCTCTCTAGCCGTAAAACGTGAAGAGAGAACTAGGGGAAAGGGGAACAGGTGGATCCGTAGGGTAGACCCCCATGTGCTCTAATCTGTGAGATATGGCTGTTTTGAATATCCTGATCATGTTTTAATGCTTTTTATGATATATCTGAATGAATAACATGAATCCATGATGTTTATAGCATGAGATCCCCACTTTTTGCTAAAATTTGGATTTTTGCCACTTTTGCACCTATAGCACTGTTTTCGTGATTTTTGTGGTCTTAGGCTAGGATCTTGGATCTATCATGATCAATATGGTAGATCTGAATCCAGAAGCCTGAAAGTAAATTCTAGGGTTTCATGATATGGTTTTTAAATTGTTTTTCATTATTGAGAGAAGACCCTACGGTCTAAATTCTCCCCTTTTGGTGTTCTTCATCAACGTGGGTATTTTTGGTTTTGATTTTCAGATTTAATGTGAAATTTGGGCTTTATCTATGTCATGGACTACTCAAGTTCAATTTTGAAATATTTTATAAAAATCATATTTTTCTAGATTTCTAGAATTTTGACTTGAAGCCAGATTTTTGGATTTTTCACTTTAAATTGATTTTATTTGATTTTATCTCGATTTTGTTTTGATCATGAAACCCTAGGAATGGTATGATCATATTTGAAAGTTCTGGATCAATCAGAATATTCATATGAAAAAACCATATATTTTTTCCTTTTTTGTGATTTTGTGTGATTTTTATAGCAAGCTTTTTCCTTTATTTTAACATGAGCAATACCTGGCAACCACTTTATGTGGATGAATAGGGGTGCCTAACACCTTCCCCTGTTCATAACTTAATCCCCTTACCCATCTCTGGTTGTTTTTTTTAGGAGGGATATTTTGCCCTAAAATTGCCTTTTGTGCTTATTTAATATTTTGGTGTCCATTCACACCTAAATTGAATGGTGGCGACTCTTTGTTTTATTTAATCCCGTGTGATGATTGAGGAAATCATGTAGATTGATTTTTTCCCATGTCTCACAACTGGCGACTCTGCTGGGGACTTGTGGATTTGAGCCTTTTTGGTGTTTTTGTTCATGTTTTTGATTTTTTGATTTGCTTGCTATTTTGTGTTCTTAAGCATGTTGAGTATGTTTTAAATCTGAATTATTGCTTAAGAATTCATGGGGGTAGAAACATGCTTAATTTGGATTTATAGGATTGTTTCTACAAATATGCGTAGGGGAGGTCCGTTTTGCTGAAATATGCTTGTTTCTTGCTATATTTTTAGGATAGCATGTTTTAATTTGCAGCATGATCTCCATGATGATTTTGGGTGTATAACATGATCATATGTTTGCATGATAGATGATTTTTTTTATGAGCATGTTTTGGGTGCTATAGGATTGCTTTATTTACTTGTTTATTTTAAATATGCTTTCCTATTATGCCTTGGTTTGTTTATGCATGGCTGCGAAAAGAGTGGCAAGGGTTTGGGACGTTGTGAATGCACCCTATTTTTACAATGCACTGTGCACCTTTTGTTTTTACACGGCCTACCCTTAACCTATAGGAAGTTGAACCCGAATGTGTGTAGCTTGGCGCAACGAGGTCGATACTTCGGAAAGCGAAAGTGAAAACATTCACCTTAGAACTTTGAGCTAATGATGTGATGATAACGTGGATCTGGGATTCTGGTCATCACTAGGCTTGAGTGCTAAGTTGCCATTAAGCCAAAACCCAAAACCCCTACGCTTGAAGGTGGAGTTACACGTTTTTGGCTAAATTACACAATTACGTGGGAATATGGGGTTGTATGATTGTGGGAAGGCCGTGTGCATGGCTTACAAACCAGGGCATAATGCGGATGCTATATTCAAGGTAAACAAGGTAACAAGGTAATCCTATTGTTTTGCATTATTTTCATGTCGTAAGGGTGTCATGGTACCCATGGGTTTGGGATAAAATTGGTCCCAAAATATGCATATTTTCTAAAAGTTGGTGCAGCCCATAGGAAGAGTTTCTAACTCTGTTTAGAATCAATCCTACCCTATGTACACACAAGAGGCAACAAAAGGGTATCAAATTCTTGAGTATGATGTCAATTTGGAGGGTACATGTGCCCTCCCAAGCATGTGTTTTAGCAAAAAGGCCAAAGTCCACTTTGGGACAGTTTAGAAGCTCTGCAATGGGTGAACCGTACGTTTGGATGAACAATGAAAGTGATCAAACCATGTAAAAACTGGAAAAACATAACAGGGTTTCGTAAAACCGCATTTAGTACACGGGCTGGGCTTGCCCGTATTGGTTATACGGGCTAGGCTCGCCCGTGAATTGCATACGGTCACGGCTTGCTCGTAATTTGAATACGGGCAGGGCTGGACCGTACTGTGTATACGGTTTTCTCGGAATATTCAACTTTAATCAGTTTTTCCCACTAAAATATTCTTTTAACCTTTAAATAATGATAAAGGGAAACAAGTTTGAATAAAATGCTTCAAAAAAAACAAAAAACAAAAAACAAAAACAAAAAAACAAAAAAAAAACAAACAAAATAATTAAAAAGAAAAAAAAATAGAGAAAGGTTCCTTGGGCTTCTGAAAGCCTTTGAATTTCAGACTTTTTCAAAACTCTTGGGCCTCTGAAAGCCTTTGAATTTCAGATTTTTCAAAAAAATCCTGGGCCTCTGAAAGCCTTTGAATTTCAGACTTTTTCTCAAAAAAAAAAATCCCTGGGCCTCTGAAAGCCTTTGAATTTCAGACTTTTTCTCAAAAAACCCCGGGCCTCTGAAAGCCTTTGAATTTCAGACTTTTTCTCAAAAAAAAAAAAAACTCCGGGCCTCTGAAAGCCTTTGAATTTCAGATCTTTTGGGCCTCTGAAAGCCTTTGAATTTCAGACCTTTTTCTTTTGGGCCTCTGAAAGCCTTTGAATTTCAGAATTTTTGGGCCTCTGAAAGCCTTTGAATTTCAGACCTTTTTCTTTTGGGCCTCTGAAAGCCTTTGAATTTCAGAACTTTTGGGCCTCTGAAAGCCTTTGAATTTCAGACCTTTTTCTTTTGGGCCTTTGAAAGCCTTTGAATTTCAGACCTTTTTCTTTTGGGCCTCTAAAAGCCTTTGAATTTTAGAACTTTTGGGCCTCTGAAAGCCTTTGAATTTCAGACCTTTTTCTTTTGGGCCTCTAAAAGCCTTTGAATTTCAGAACATTTGGGCCTCTGAAAGCCTTTGAATTTCAGACCTTTTTCTTTTGGGCCTCTGAAAGCCTTTGAATTTCAGAACTTTTGGGCCTCTGAAAGCCTTTGAATTTCAGACTTTTATCAAAAATCCATGGGCCTCTGAAAGCCTCTGAATTTCAGACCTTTTCCAAAAATATCCTTGGGCTTCTGAAACCCTTTGAATTTCAGACCTTTTTTCAAAAACCCCCCGGGCCTCTGAAAGCCTTTGAATTTCAGATCTTTCTCTCTTTTGTGGGACCTGTTGGAAGCCCTAGAATATTCCAACAATTCAATTCAAAAAAAAAAAAAATAAAATAAAACAAAAATAAAATAAAAAAAAATAAAAAGAAGCAAATAAAGAAAAATCCAAACTCGTGTTCACCCAGCTTGCACATAGGCATTCTTAGGCATGTAAATGAGATTAATTGAGCATTGATATCTTTTCCTTTATCTTGTATCCAGGTACTAATACACTCGCAATCATAGCTCCTGTAACCAGATCAAGAGCTCGAGCCATGAATCCCATTGAAGATGAAGTTGATGCTCCTCATCCAGATGTTGTTCTACTCCAAGAACAAGTGGCAGGACTAGCCCGAATGCTAGAGAACATACTGTCAGTACAGGCCCAACAAGTGCAGGCCCAACAAATGCAGGCCAAGAACCAGGCATCCACATCCAACCCTGCACCTCCACCCACTACAAAAAATTCGATTTTTACCGGCGGTAGAGTCCCGCCGGTAAAGATCACATTACCGCCGTTAAATCTTTAACGGCGGTAAATTCTACCGCCGCTTAATATGGAGCCGCTAAACGAATCAGCGACGCCTGCAACGGCGGTAGCAAGATTACCGCCGCTATTTCGGAGAAATAGGCGGCGGTAATTTAACGGCGGCTATTACCGCCGTTAAATTTGATTTTTACCGGCGGATATTACCGCCGCATAATAAGGAATTTTTAACGGCGGTAACTTTTACCGCCGCTAATAGCATACATTAGCGGCGGTAGATACCGCCGCTAATAACCTCACGTGCCCCTATATATCTTTAGCGGCGGTGGTTACCGCCGCTAATAATGTATATAGGAAAATGCGACTGTGGTTTTAAGCGGCGGTAATTACCGCCGCTTAAAACTTTTGCCTTTTAGCGGCGGTAATTACCGCCGCTAAAAGGCCTTACCTGCATATACAAAAACCATAATTAGTTGATCCGAAAATCCTGTAAAATACCTGTAAAATATCTCATTTCGTAGCAAATTTTATAACAAATGGAGCAAAACAATTACAAAGAAGAAAGTGAATTAAAAGAAATTCTAATAAAATTAAAATACTCTGAACATTCACGTCATATAACTTAAGCTAAAGAACAGTAAATTAATGGTTTCCATTAACAAATGAAATTGCAACTGGTATCAATTTAATAGCCCTGCATGAAAATAACAATGAATCATGCGTCAGTAAAATTATAAGTAGCCAAAAAAAATTAATATATATATATATATATAGAACCGAAGCTATCTTGTGTTACTCACCTCAAATAATAAGAACGCATGCCTATCTAGCTAAAATCCCGAGGAGGACTATCATTTGCAGAAGTTTCGCCAGGAGACTATAAATTGTAAGAAAGATCATTAAGTGTGGTATTTAAATATAAAGATGATATGAATTTGTGCTATATGTATTTTTGTAAGGCATTTATATAATACCTGTGTTTGACGTTTACTCATCATGAAGTTTCTAAATTCTTCAAATTCTCTGGCATGCTGTGCAATAGTTGCTTCAATTGTTTGTCGTTGTCGCATCTCTTCTTCTAGCCGCTCCTCTGTACGTTGCAATTGTTCTCGCATCCTATTAAATTCATCCATATCGACATACCGAGATGACGTACTCGAGGATGCACTACCACCCCACAGCCTAGTGGGCGTGTGGCCTAACCCACAACACCGCACCCTGCCATGTGTGTCATGCCCCATGACTTGAGTATATACATCATCTCGGGCTGTCGAATCTGGCGTGCCTTGTTCCATGATAGTGCGCATTTGATCCTGAAAAAAATATTTATGCAATCATTGAGTTATCAAAATAGATGCTAATAAAGTTATTCGTATGCTACAAGTATACCAACAATAAGAGGAAATAACTTACTATCTTGTCGGCTGCTTCATCATTGATTGGCGTGCCATCTTTTCGAGTATGCGTTTTTATAAAAGTCTCAGCACGGCCCGCCAATCCCTAATAAAAAAAATATGGTGTTAATTGATTATAAATCATTTAAACATCCACAAGCAGAAATTAATACAATTGACCAAATTAAAAAGATGAAGAAATATAAAAACAAAGAACACATGTAGAGATAAATAAAGAAAAAATAATAAAAATTTCGACAGCATCTCCCCTAAAAATAGAGGGTTGTCCAGACCAAATTGGTCTAAAATAAAGCCATTCAACCTGAAAAACAAAAAAGAATGCAGAACATAGCATTCGTATACAATCCCCATTCACATAAATACCACATCTTATCATACAAGAAAATAGAAAAGCTACTGTACAATTTAGAAGAGATAAGAAAGCAATAAAATAAGATCATACACTATGAAAACCGATAATCAAGTTGATGAAGTGACTAGATTTATAATAGTATATCAAGACATTCATAAGTGGCCATTTGTTATACCTGTTCGTTTCTGACCCTGGCAAAGCTCTTTGTCCCAGCTGTATGATTAAGGGTCTGATTGGCACGATTAGTTTTAATCCTTGCTGACAAGTTCTGCAACATATAATCATACAAAGTCAATAAACAAGGATGCAGTAGCTTTATAAGACATATTAACTAATTAACAAATTACCTGGGCATTTTGTGAGTTCCAGTACTCTACTATAATTGCCCATTGATCCTCTACCACATCTGGTGGGCGATGATTTATACGTTCAGCATTTGTTTCGTATGGATCATAATGGTTCTGCTTCAAATCAGACTTATAGTCCCTCCATTTTTTATTTATTGATTGTAGGATAACATCACGCAACCTCTCTTCAACCTCGAATTTTTCCTACGGTGCATAACAAATTGAAATTTAAAAGTTAATACCAATTAGCTAAATATGTGGACATTTTGAGCAATGAACTACATTAAAATTTAGATTATTTACCTTTACAAGTGACCACGCTCGGTCCTTCTCCCTATCTGTGACTTCTCGCCAGCCAAAGCGATTCAAGGGTATAACACGTCCATCGCGTGCCAGTGTCCCACAAAAACTAGCCAATTTGGAGGCATTTGGTCCAATTGGCTGCCCCAATTCATCTATATCGATGTTCAACTTTTCTCCAGGTCGAAGTTTTAGTATATCAAGGCATCTAGTAGGACCTCTACCCCTCCTAGCTGGTCCACCCTCTGCCATCTAATAAAATACAATATATGCTGTAGAAAATAAAATCATACAAGTCAATAACAATCTGATTCATCATAAACGGCTATTGTTTGTTAGTTAGTTTAATAAAAGAAAATAGTGTGTCGTATTCAAGACAAAAAATGAGAATGAACATGATCACTACAATTCAAATACAATTCATTCATGGTCATCATCAGAATCCGATTCCTGTTCGTCATGAACAGGATCACTAGAAGATGCGAGCTGTTCTGTACTTGTATGAGAATGAGCATCAACTGTGTGGCTTTTACACCCCGGGTATAACTCTTCTCCAGCATCATGGAAGAGTTTCTCAAACTGTGGATTATTACAAGTTGGGGTATCATCTGATGGCCTATGTGAAGAACTCGCAGATACGTCCATTTCATCCTGCACCCCATAAGCTTCTTTAACCATGAGCCTAACTTCATCACCCACAAATTGTGCATCATCTACTATGGGATTAACATGCGGGGGTTGTAAATCGAGAATATCCTCCCCATGATAGTACCATTTTGTGTAGTTTTGATCAAATCCATTGCAAATCATGTGTTCGTATGCGACTTCTTGACTTTGATACAACACATTATTACATTTCGGACAAGGACACTTCAACAACCCATTAATAGTTGCCCCGCGAGAACATGCAAACTTGATGAAACCCAAGACTCCATCTTGATAATCTTGACTAGCCCTATTCCATCCATAGTAAACGTAACCTATTTAGTTAATAAATATAGATACACACCCTTCATCAAAACATTAAGAAATTAACATAATAAATACCTAGATCTTTTCATCCACCTTCGATCCATCTATTAGTATGTTGTGAAAGAATTTACCCGTCGCTTTTGAATAAGATTACTTTCTGCAAAACATACTCTATAAATGAATCTAGCTAATAGCAAATGGTACTTATGTTAGTTTTAAAATTTATGCTTGGTTTTACCCATTTAGGAATACCAAATACATTACTTGTTTGTCATAAGATTCATATATTTCTCCACGAATTTCGGCAGCATCTCTGCGCAGTTCTTCAAATACGTAAAGTTTTCTGACGTAAAGTCAATAAAACTACGTATTTGAAGAACAAAGAGATAAAACCAAAATTATAAGTAGAGATATATATGAATCACATGTCAACAAGTAACATACTTGATATCCCCAAACTGTCAATATGACAATCCAAGATGTTACATGTGCAAATCTATGCCTTCATATTTAAATACTAAGAATTATTGCAAACTTACTGCGAAGATGCAATATCTTCAAAGTACACAAAATAGGATGGGCATAGTTACACATGTAACCTCTCAGACGGGTATTTGAATTGTTCCCACTTTTTTTATGAGATAAATAAATATAAAAACAATTACCAGGTTAACCAAAAAATAGAATAAAAAACTGCTAATCATAATATCAATGGTATTGAACAGCATTAGAACAGAAATATCACAACAAGGAACTTAAAGAGATAAATAATGGTTTAACCATTATTTATCTCCCCTAAAAATTTTGGCAGCATCTCCCCTAAAAATAGAGGGTTGTCCAGACCAAATTGGTCTAAAATAATAATGGTTTAACCTGTAAAGAAAAGAAGAGTCGAAGCTTTCACATCCATATCCACATGCATATCCAAAAATAGCATTCAAACTATAGTCATTGGCACTCAGTATAGAATGAATATTTAATATCTAGACAATGACATAAGTCAATGGTATGCTCAGAATTTTAAGAATTACCAAATTTTATTGACTCTGAGGAAGAGGGAAAGAAATCAAGAATTATTGACACCAAAATCAATCACAGTGGACTGAACATAGAAGGATATTCAGTATTTCCATTTGCATGAGAGCCCTTTAATATGTAGACGAGGTATCCACTATTAAGGTTGGATCAACTGTACAAAGCCTAAAAATATTAGTATTTCCAATATACCAGACTCCCAAGTATTTCAAATTCGACCAGTTTTTCTCATGCATGATATTTTCCTTACAATGCCGTTTTCCCCCTTAAAGAGTCTACAACCCTAAAATTTTATTTTTTAATTTAAAGAGATATCTCCCCTAAAAATTTCGGCAGCATCTCCCCTAAAAATAGACATTTGTCCAGACCAAATTGGTCTAAAATAATAATGATTTAACCTGGAAAGAAAAGAAGAGTCGAAATATTGCATTCATATACAATCCAAAAAGAGCATCCACATGTTATATTGATCTAACAAATTAATTAAAGTATATGGAGGCATATTAGCCTAAATTTTACTGATTTGAGCTATAAGACTCTAAAACAAGTGGAAACAAAAACATTATAAGCCATTGAACTTTAACTAGCTAGCAAACTGGCTTTCTAGCAAAAGCAATGTATTGCAAGCCAATGAATATCAAGAAGGCAAAATGGATACCAAAAAAATGGTTATATTGATCACCATAATGACTCTTTTGCTGATATGTTCTTGGTTGGCAGATGATGTGGCGGCTTAATTTTTTAGTAACATTTTGCTGCATTGTCCTCAACAACAATTAGTGAGAATGGTGAAGTCCTTTCGTTTGATGAGCGGAATTGCATTCGTCAACCAAATGACCAATGAAGTCCCATGAAAGTAGATTCAAATTATGGAAGGTTAAGGCCAATGACAGCAAATGAACCTTGTACGTAAGAACCGCGAATTAGACTTGGGGGATCCAATAAGCAGCCACTGATGCTTTTTATGTAATCTAGTACAAGTTTATTAGTGGGACTCGTATAGGTTAAGGTATTACCAATGTGGACCAAACGAACAGTTTGAATTGGCCAAATCATTACTCCATGTTGTAAAAATGGAAAAAGTGATCTCAAAAATCAATCTCAATACCAAAAAATATGGTTCAGCAGATGCATGCAGCTCAATCTCAAAAATCAAAAGAAAGCTCATCTCAAAAATCGCAGCTCATCATATGCGAAATGTTCAGATCAGTCTAACCATTACATTGCAAAAAGTGACCAATCAATAACAACATTGTTAAAGGAAGCAAACGGCGACAACTTACTTGTTGAACGGCGAAGATGGCCGGCGGCGCTTGGCGACGGAGAACACGAACGGCGACGGAGACGATGGTCGGCGTCGGCTTGGCGACCAAGAAGACGAACGTCGACGGCAGGAAGGTCGGCGACGGCAGGAAGGTCGGCGTCGGCGACGGCGAGCAGCGAGCAGCAACTTCGCGCAGACGATGGCCGGCGGCGGCTTGGCGACTGAGAAGATGAACCTCGCCAGCAGGAGGGTCGGCGACGGCAGGAAGGTCGGCGACGGCGAGGAAGGTCGGCGTCGGCGACGGCGAGCGGCGAGGGTTTTCGCGCAGAGAAATTCGCGCAGAGGGTTTTCGCGCAGAGAAGAAAACCCCATTCGCGCGATTTGGGGATTTAATCCCTTTTAGCGGCGGTAACTTATTACCGCCGCTAAAAGCCAAATCGCGCGATCTCGTGAGGGATTTATGACCTTTTAGCGGCGGTAATAAGTTACCGCCGCTAAAAGGCAACGTTGGGACGGGCGTAAGATAATCTTTAACGGCGGGAACTAATTCCCGCCGTTATAAAGTGTTTCAGCGGCGGTAATTACCGCCGCTAGAAATATTAATTATTCTTGCGAAAAACATAACAAATATTTTTGTCCGCGGCGGTAGGTATCAATATTACCGGCGGCTCTACCGCCGGTATAAAGACGCGCCAAAAATTCGCGCGAAAATTCGTGTTGCCGCCATGCTTTTTAGCGGCGGTAGAAATTTACCGCCGCTAAATACTTAATTCCACGGCGGTATACAGTCCCCCGCCGCTTAAATGTATTTATGGGCTTTTAGCGGCGGGAATAAGTTACCGCCGCAAAAAATCCGCCGCTAAAGCCCCGTTTTTTTGTAGTGACCCCAAGTCAACGTTCCACCTCCAGTGCAACCAACTCCTGAACCCGTCTATGAACCCACCCCTGAACCTATACTGACCAGGGATGAGACAGCTGAATCAAACAAGGCTAAGGAAAAGGAAAGGATAAGGGAAGAGGTTGAAAGAAAGTTCATGCATAAGCTAGAAATGATCCAAGATGAACTTAGGGAAGTCAAAGGGGTAAACAACTTTGGAGGCACCAATTTTGAAGACCTGTGCCTATACCCCAATGTTAACCTGCCGGCCAAGTTTAAGTGCCCAGACTTGGACAAGTTTGATGGCACTGGTTGCCCCATGAGCCACCTAAAGTTATACTGTGGTGCCCTATGCCAGTTTGGGCAAGATGAAGGTGTTCTAATCCAACTTTTCCAAAGGAGCCTGACTGGAACCGCATTAAGATGGTTTGCTACTCTAGACCATGGAAAGATCAAAAGATGGAAGGACCTAGCTGATGCATTCCTAACTCAATACCGGTTCAATTCAGAGATCATGCCAGATAGGTATGACGTCATGAGAATGAGCAAAGGAAGAGAAGAGACTGTAAGGCAATATGCCAAGAGATGGAGGGAGACGGCCTCCCAGGTCAGGCCACCCATGCTAGAACAGGAAATGATTTCTACTTTCATAAGCACTTTGGGTCAACCATTCTACAGCCACTTGGTGGGTCAGACCACCACTAATTTTGCAGCTTTGGTTCAGGTGGCTGACCGAATTGAGGATGGAATAAGGTCAGGTAAGATAATTGACCACTCTGCCATGGTTAGCCAGCAGGACCCTAACCTAAAGAAAGGAAGCGGGACAAAAAAGAATGGGAACAAGAAGGAGGGTGAGGTAAACATGGTACAGCCACCATCTGGCCCTAACAAGCCCATACAAATCAATGTACCCGCTCATTTTCCTACTCCATCTCCACCTACCCAGGCCCCTATGAGGGTTAATGTTCCAACAGCACCTTCAGACCAAAAAAGGGTTTTTACCAAAGAGGAAAAGGACGCCTATTTTGCAGCAAGGAGAAATAGGGTTTTCACCCCTATTCCAATGACTCCCTCTCAATTGCTGCCCACTCTATTGCAAGGAGGGTATATCACTTTAAGAGAGCCTAATCCGAATGCATCTAAGGGGAGAAATTTTGACCCTTCCACCACTTGCGATTACCATATGGGTGCACCTGGGCACCCTACAGACAAGTGCTGGCCTTTGAAACATGCTATTCAGGATTTACTAGACCAGAATACCCTGTCTTTCAATACTGGGGCTCCCAATCCTCCAAGAACCGATATTGGACAAAACCCACTGCCTCAGCATCACGGGGTAGGCCCATCTAATGTCATAGGAGTCATCTCTTCTGACAAAGTAACCTTTGACCCATCTCAATTAATTGCTCCCATAGGGACAACGGTCAAAGTATATTTTGACAGGAGAAGTGAAGGTAAAGAGATAAATATGATTTCAAAGGGGAATGATAGTGCTGCAAAGAACATTAGCTCATCTTTGGACCGGGTCTCATCCCTCATGGCCCAGATGAACATCACCAAGCCACCTTTGGTCATTAATTGCAATCCATCCACTTTTACTCCGCCCATTCAGTCTAAGCCACCATTGGTCATAAATTGTGACCCCCTTAGTGCATCAGTCACTTCTGCAAACCCCCAACCAAAACAACTTCCTCCATTGGTTGTTAATGTTCCTATTACTCAGACTTCCATCGCTAAGTCCAAACTTCCCCCATTGGTGGTGAACGTCCCTAAGCCTTCCTACATTGAATCGGCTGTACCATGGAACTACAGTGAAGCATTTACCACTACATGCCCTGCAGTTGAAAGCAAGGAAGAAGTAAACCTCATGATGAGGTCAGGAAAGTGTGTAGGGGTGGAAGAAAAACAGAAAGAAACAGAGAAGGATAAAGAAGAAGAAAAAAATAAAGGCAAGGCCAAGGTAGGGGAAGAAACCCCTCAGGTAACTAACAGTGAGGCTGCTGACCTCATGAAGGTAATAAAAAAGAGTGAGTTCAATGTCCTCGAGCAATTGAACAAAGTCCCTGCCCAGATCTCAATACTGGGCCTATTGTTAAATTCTGAAAAACGTAGGGACTCCTTGTTAAGGATACTCCAGGGGGCCCATGTGCCTAAAAACATTGAACCAGACCAACTAGGCCGGATGGTTGGTCAAATTTTATCCCATAACGTCATAACCTTTTCTGAAACTGAAATCAGTCCAGCAGGGTACCATTATGTCGACCCATTGCATATTGCTGTGCTCAGTAAGGGTTGCATGATAGCCCGGGTCTTGATTGATAATGGGTCAGCCCTCAATGTCTGCCCGTTAGTAACCTTTGTTAAGCTCAATCTGGAGCGAAACAAAATAAAGCAAAACGGAAGAATTATAAGAGCATTTGACAGCTCTAAAACACACTCCCTAGGGGAGGTTGAACTGCCGGTCACAATTGGACCGTATATTTTCAACATCACATTTGAAGTGATGGATATACCTGCGGCTTTCAACCTACTCCTAGGAAGGCCGTGGATTCATACGGCTAGGGCCATACCATCTACCCTCAACCAGAGAGTCAAATACATTAGAGGGCAAAAGGTGATTACCGTCCTGGCCGAAAATTTGGTTCCCCCCATGTGGTCCCCTGATGTACCCTGTATTGACATGGAAATGACTGCAGACAAGTTGATATTTCACTCTTTTCAATTTGAAGCTGTGAATTACATACCTGGGGGGTATCAGGAAAAAGAAGGAAAGTTGACCTGTGCTGAGAGAATGGTCAAAAGTGTGCTAGAAAAGTACAACTTTCACCCTGGAAAAGGTCTGGGGGTTAACCTACAAGGAAGGATAGAACCGGTACAGGTCAAGAAGATGGTTCACAGAGCAGGGTTGGGGTCCAAGCCAAAGAAATGGAGAAGACAGGGGCAGATAGAAGCTATGAAATTCCCACACATCAGGGAAACTTTTCCTAAGCTGTCTCACCTGATTCAGCTGTCTCCTCCTGAGGATCAATCTAAGCCTCCATACTACAATGTCAACCCATTCCAGAAACCCAAACCCTCCACAATACAACCATGTGTTCCACCTCCTCAGGCATCTGGTGGGCCTGGGCCACAGACAGAACAAAAGCAGGATTTTTCTGAGGACATAGGGGCATTCTTTGCCATGACAGAAGGCAACCAAGAAAAAGTAGCAGAGGAGCTACCTTTTATTGATTGGGCTGCAGTAGAAGTTCCATCTGGAACTGGCCCTACCGAAGAAGCAGGCAATGCAACTCACCCAGTACTGGTGATCTCAGATGCAGATCCTGAACTTGAGGAGCAAGCTTGTATCCCTGCCCCAGATTCTTTCATTCTGAATAATTGGGAGGAAACTCCCCTTACTTTTGAAGCCGCGTTTGTTTGGCAAACAGACATGGCTTCCAAAAAAAAAAAACTCCATTAGTGGAATGCCCTTTTCCTGAAGGCTTTAATGAGCCTTCGTCTTCAGGGAAAGATTTTGTAGAAGGCTCTCAAATAACACAAAAAGATTTTTCAGTTTTTTTTAGAAAAGATAAAGTTTTCAAAAAGGTCCAAACCATTTATGAACCATATAAGCAAACGGAATTGGATCAGGATGAGTATGACTTCGACCTTGAGCTCGACTTTGACCTAATGGGGGTTGAAGAAGAGACCGAGGACGAAGAAAACGACGTTCCAAAAGAAATCACATATCAATTAGAGCGTCATGAAAAGGGGGTCCAACCCAATATTGAAGAGACCATATCAATCAACCTAGGGACCGAAGATGACCCAAAAATAGTGAAGATTGGGGTATGTCTATCTGAGGTACAACGGAATGAAATGGTACGATTTTTGGCTGACTATGAAGATGTGTTTGCATGGTCGTATCGGGATATGCCGGGGTTAGACACAGATATGGTGGTGCACAGGCTACCCATTCTACCAGACTCTAAGCCAGTTAAGCAGAAACTGAGAAGGTTAAAACCTGAATGGACATTGAAGGTTAAAGATGAAGTGGTTAAGCAATTCCAAGCTAGATTCTTAGCAGTGTCCACATACCTCGAATGGCTTGCAAATATAGTGCCAGTACCAAAGAAGGATGGAAAGGTCAGAATGTGCGTAGATTATAGAGATTTGAATAAGGCAAGTCCAAAGGACGATTTTCCACTTCCACACATAGACATCTTGGTGGATAACACCGCTGTACATAGCCTGTTCTCATTCATGGACGGGTTTTCTGGGTACAATCAGATTAAGATGGCTAAGGAAGACCAAGAGAAGACAGCCTTTATCACCCCTTGGGGTACCTTCCACTACACTGTCATGCCATTTGGACTTAAGAATGCTGGGGCAACCTACCAGAGGGCCATGACAGCCTTGTTCCATGATATGATCCATAAGGAGATGGAGGTTTATGTGGATGATATGATAGCCAAATCATGTGAGGAAGAAGACCACTTGATCAACTTGAAGAAGGTATTTGACCGGCTTAGGAAATACAGTCTAAGGCTTAACCCTGCGAAATGTGTCTTTGGGGCTACATCAGGAAAATTATTGGGTTTTATAGTAAGCAGAAGGGGAATTGAGATTGACCCAGCTAAAGCTAAAGCCATCATTGAAATGCCATCACCTAGAACCGAGAGGGAAGTTCGGGGTTTTCTTGGGAGGATTCAGTACATAAGCCGGTTCATAGCACAGCTCACCGCTATCTGTGAACCAATTTTCAAACTTTTAAGAAAGAATAACCCGACAGTCTGGAATGATGAGTGCCAAGAAGCCTTTGACACAATAAAGGAATACTTATTAAACCCACCTGTGCTAGTACCACCAACTCCAGGAAGGCCACTAATCCTATACTTGTCTGTTTTGGAGACATCAATGGGGTGTGTCTTAGGACAGCATGACGATACAGGCAGAAAGGAGAGGGCGATTTACTACCTGAGTAAGAAATTTACAGAATATGAAGCAAAGTATTCCCCCTTGGAAAAGACTTGTTGTGCTTTAGTATGGGCAACTCAGAGACTAAGGCACTATTTCCTTAGTCATTCCACCTTATTGATATCCCGAATGGACCCTTTGAAGTATCTATTTGAGAAACCAGCTTTAACTGGCAGAACAGCAAAGTGGCAGTTGTTACTCTCTGAATTTGACCTCACCTATATCACACAAAAGGCCATTAAGGGTCAAGCCATTGCAGATCACTTGGCTGCACACCCTTTACCAGAATACCAACCCTTAAAGACCAACTTCCCTGATGAGGCAATCCTGTTTGCTGAAGAGGAAGAAGATGAAAGCTCATGGCAGATGTTTTTTGATGGGGCCGCCAATATGAATGGAAATGGAATAGGGGCTGTATTGATCAAGCCAGATGGGGCACATATCCCGATCGCAGTGAAGTTAAGGTTCCAATGCACGAACAATATAGCAGAGTATGAAGCATGCATAATTGGGTTACAAGCAGCCTTAGACCATGAAGTAGAGGAACTTGACGTATATGGGGATTCGAGTCTTATCATCTTCCAAACAACTGGTGAATGGAAAACCAAGGATCACAAATTGATCCCCTATCACCAGTATTTGGAAGAAATAAGCACCAAGTTTACTCGAATTTCCTTCAATTATATGCCAAGGGCCAAAAACCAGTTTGCAGATGCTCTGGCAACATTGGCTTCAATGGTCAGTATGCCAGAAGGGGTTGATATTAGACCATTGGAAATTGAAGTCAGGGATGAACCAGCTTACTGCTTTGTTCTAGAAGAAACCCCAGAAGAAGAAGTACCATGGTTTCAAGACATTAAGAACTTCCTAAAGGATCGAACTTTACCAGAAAATGTCACCTCTACAGAGAAAAGAACAATACAGAGGTTGGCAGGACAGTTCTTACTAAGTGGTGGTCAGTTGTACAAAAGATCACACAATGATATACTACTTAGATGTGTTGCAAAAACCGAGTCAGAAAGGATAGTGGAAACGGTACATGGAGGAGTGTGTGGACCCCATATGAATGGGCATATGCTTGCCAAGAAGATCCTGCGATTGGGATATTACTGGTCAACTATGGAGCATGATTGCTATATGCACGTTAAAAGGTGTCATTTATGCCAAGTGTACGCAGATAACAAGAATGCACCCCCAAGTGAATTACATAGTATGACATCTCCGTGGCCTTTTTCTATGTGGGGTATAGATGTCATTGGCATGATCTCTCCAAAGGCATCAAATGGACACAGGTTTATACTTGTAGCAATCGATTATTTTACCAAGTGGGTAGAAGCGGCTTCTTATGCAAACATTATGAGTAGCCATGTTCTTAAGTTGTTGAAGCACAACATCATTTGCCGCTATGGTTTGCCAAGTGCCATAGTAACAGACAATGCTTCAAACCTTAAGAACAAAGACATGAGGAAGATGTGTGAACAATTTCAGATTACCCACCACAAATCAGCGCCTTACAGACCAAAAATGAATGGGGCAGTGGAAGCAGCGAATAAGAATATAAAGAAGATTATTCAGAAAATGGTAGTGAGTTTTAAAGATTGGCATGAAATGCTGCCACTTGCTCTACATGCTCACAGAACCTCAATCCGGACTTCTACAGGGGCAACCCCATACTCCTTAGTATATGGAATGGAAGCAGTTTTACCAGTGGAAGTGGAAATACCTTCACTAAGAGTACTAATGGAAGCTGAATTAGAAGAAGCTGAATGGATACAATCAAGACATGATCAACTCAATTTAATAGAAGAAAAGCGTCTGAAGGCGCTTAGTCATGGCCAATTATATCGGAAGAGGATGGCCAGGGCTTACAATAAGAAGGTAAAGCCCAGAACTTTCCAAGAAGGAAATTTGGTATTAAAGAAGATTTTACCCTTTTTGGAGGATCCTCGTGGAAAGTTCAAACCAAATTGGGAAGGACCTTATGTGGTCAAGAAAGTCCTATCAGGGGGTGCTCTTATCTTAACAGAAATGGATGGGAAGGATTTTCCTGAGCCAATCAACTCTGATGCAGTAAAGAGATATTTTCCATGAATGAATATTACTAGGAAATGATCTGAGGCCATTGTTCTTTATATCCCAAAATTTGAATCCTTAGTCAAACCAATTTGAGCCTGTTCGTTTTTTTTGTTAAACCCAAACTGGACTTACAGCCTTATACTGGGGCAAGGCCAATAGGGGCAAAAAGAAAATTTTGAAAAAAAAAAAAAAAAAAAGAAGAAAAAATAGGGGCAAATAAATGCCAAATACAAAAGAAGAGGAAGGGGATTGAATTCACCATGACTGTAAGTCCAGTTGACCCATTTTCACACTTAGAAAATTTTGAGACTTTAATACCTTTTCTTGAATGGGCATCGTCTACAGCGCATGCTGTAGACAGCCCCTCACATGATCGTGTGGGGCCCCCCAAATGTATGGTGGGCCCCCCCACTGAATGTGAGGGGGTGTACGCAGCATGCGCTGCAGAGGATGCACGCTCCCTTTTCTTTCATAAACCGAACCTAGCATTTGTTTCGTCCTATTATTAAGACCTCGGTGATTTTAGTATATTCATTCAACTTTCAGAGTAAGATTGGTGATGACGGAATGCAGAGGCCAACCCTAGTGAAAACCGTAATTGGCACTAGGGGCAAGAAGGGCAAAAAGAAAAAAAAAAAAAAGAAAAAAAAAAAAAGAGAAGGAAAGAATCAAGGGTCGAGTTGATCATGGGGTCTAAGTTTCAAATCAGCATGAGCACTGGAAACTGAGCAGATTAGCAAGGCCATTCATGAAGGAAAAATCATTAGAGGATGATTCTAAAGGTCACGGGGTAGACAAATTTGGTCTCTCCCTATTGCTTGGACTACCCTTTTCATTATTCAACCTGATTTTAATTCCTTTAATTCTGTTTTTATAAGCATCTGAGAATTCTGAGGCCAATAATATAAAACCAATTTTTGAATTAAATCTAATATCTTTCCACTAATGGAGTTTGCTTTTGTAAAAAAGTATGGAAAAAATGAAAGAAAGAAAAAAAAATGATGAAAGAATCTAATCCCTACTCCCTAACTGCTCCTCAAGCTCCCTAATCCTAGCTGCCTGAGTTGCAATGATTCCAGAAGCACCCTCTGCATCAGGATCACTCAAAAAGGAGATGACCTCATCGGAAAAAGAAAGCTTGATCTTCAACGCCCTAAGGTCAGCCAAGGAATCCTGATACTTCTTCCGCATCACACGGACTTCAAAGCGACGAGCCTGCCTTTGTTCTTCAAGTTTCTTCTCCATGGCAATGCGGCCAGACTTATGCTCTTCAAGCTTCCTCTCCAGAACAAGGACTTTTATCCTAAGTTCTTGAGCCTCCCGTACCCATATTTGTTGAAGCCGCTTATGGGTTGCCCTTTCTGACTCCAGAATGTCCTCATAAGTAGGAGGAAGAACTGCAGGAGGATCCTCTGGTACTGGGGCATGACTCTGCACCTGTTCCTTGATCCAGAAGTGATAGTCCTTCACATGGGACTCAGAAAAGACTGGACCCCGCAGAAAGCAAACATAGGACCACTCTTTCATTAATTGAGCATTTAGCCCCATGGTGGCTGAAGTAAGTGGCCCTATAAAGCTCTCATAACCTGTGGGAATCATAATTCCCTGGGTCGCTCCAAATTGCCGAAGAACCCTCAAAGGAAGATAGAGAACAGCAGATTTCAAGCCTGCTAGGGCCAGAAAGTTTTTATCTCTAAAGCTGATCACTGTCTCTGGAGTGGGCTGATAAGTGCCAGGCCATCTCACTTGATCATCCTGGAGAGTACCCAAGAAAGTGAACCAGCCTTGCTTGCCACCTTGGATGTTAGGACATCCCCTATTGCTCATCAAAATAGGAACTTTCAATCTTGGAAAGAAGCGGCGAGTTATTTCTTCAACCTGGCTAAGATGGTCAAGCAACCAAAGCTGCAGAAAAAGGGAGTATTTTAATTTATTTCCAAAAAGAAAAAAAAGAAAAAAAAAGAAAAAAGAAAAAAAGAAGAAGAAGGAAGAAAAAGAGAGAGAAAAAGAAAAAAAAGAGAAGAAAGAAAAAAGAGAAGAAGAAGAAAAAAAAAAAAAGAGAAAAAAAAGAAAGGAAAGGAAGAATAGAAAGAAAAAAAAATACATGCATATTTTACCTGTAGGATAGGGGCGCAGGCAAGGAAGCGTTTCTTCTTCCTGAAATAACAATCAGTAAGAGCCTGATATATCTCTGCTAGGATCATAGGGGCCAACCTCTCGCGTTCCCTAACCTGACAGATAACTGAGATAAGAGCCAAGTCAACCTGGTCATCACCCCGTGGAAAAAGCAGCTGATTGACCACTATCAGGGTCAATGCATTAAACCTAGAGTCCTTGTCATTACTCCTCAGAAGTTTTTCAGTCAAAAAGGTCTTGGACAAGGTCAATAGTGCATCAGAATTTCCTAAGTCCTTCTTCCCTATACCCAAGAAAGTGGAAGCCTCTTTTTTATAACTAAGCTTTAGGGGTGGGTTCACAACTTTTTCAGAAAATCTAAGGCCAAGGATGGTTTCAATCTCTTCTATGGTGGGAGTCATCTCTTTATCATCAAAACGGAAGAGATTCAGCTCAGGTACCCAGTGGCCAATCAAAGCTTCAATGATTTCCCACTTAAAGGGAATTTTAGGGAGGTGTAGGATGTGCCCTAAGTGGATGGAATCCCAACGAATCTCCTCATCAAGGGTCATGGAGTTAACCCATCTATCATAAAAGGAATCCACAATGTTGTACCTGGTAAGATTAGGAGGTTTTGATCTAACAGGTTGTCTTGCAGGAGGAGATTCAACGGCAGGAGAAAGCGGTGTAGGGGAAGCCATGGAAGCGCCAAAGAAGCCAAGGAAAGCGAGAAAAGACGTGCTCAGGGAGTTTTTCAATTAATAAAAGTGTCACAATGATGTTCCCTAGGAGTTTATATAGAAAAAATCGTAAGACAGTAAATTCCGTAATTATATTACGGGCAAGGCTCGCCCGTATAGGAATTACGGACACGCCTGACCGTGAAAATTTCACGGGCAAAGCACGCCCGTAATAACTTTACGGGCACAGCCTGCTCGTAGTATAAGTACGGTTCCTTCGAAAAAATGCAAAAAAATGGGAATTTTTAATTTCTTTGGTTTTCCTAAGCTTCACCTGTCCCTGTTTTAACATTCATCAGATAATAAATACTGTAAATAAAGAAGAAAGAACACAAATGGAAATAAAACAAACTTCTTTTATATATATGAATGTTTACATCACTTTTGCCAAAAAATACAAAGGTACATGGAAGAATCCTAATCTAATGGCCATGCAGGTCCACCCCTACGGCCACGGCCTCGTCCTCTGCCTCGACCACGGCCTGTAGATCGCCTGCGCTCAAAGACATGCCGCACAATATTACGGGCCGTGCTACGCGTCATCCTGCTCAAAACAGACTGAATATCATACCACATATATAAAGGCACAAGGCCAGTAGTGGGATGATCAGGAGGGACATACCCTGAAGTATCTACATATCCCGTAGAATCGGGATCAGACTCTGTACGGAAAGAATCCGCAGAAGGATCAACAGCAGCATGTGTCACCTCCACATCCTCCATATCAGGACTAACAGGACCAGCAGGAGCAGATGTCCCAGCTACATCAACCTCCGGCTCCACAGGCTCAGTAGCAGTCATCTCCACCTCGGGCTCTACAGGATCAGCTGTAGCCTCCTCCATCACGGCAGTCTCCACCGTAGGCTCTACCACAGCGGCGTCCATAGCCGAATCCATATCAACACCAGCAGATGTAGCAGGAGCAGTCTCAGCTACTGGGGCAGACTCTGGCACGTCCTCAGCAGCAGGTACAATATCAGCCTCGACCTCGGGCTCTGCTGCAGGAACCTCTACTGGACTGGGAGACGTCACAAACTCCACCCGTGCCACAGAAAACACCTCATCCCGGAAATGCATAGGCACGGGTGAAGCAGGTGAAGAAGGGCCAGCTGTGTACTCCTGAAACTAAGAAAAAAATTCAGTCAGAACAAGATAGGCTAATACAAAAGCAGGAATGGAAATAAAAGAAGAAATTAACCTGAGTATCAGACGGACCCGCCTGGTCCTGTGCATCAGATGGACCCTCCTGGCCCTGGGCTCTGGCTAGCTGCCCCCGGAGATCGGAAATAGTGATATAGAGGGCGTCCCGCTCAGCGATCGCTGCATCACGCTGGCGCTCTAAATCAGCATAGCGAGACCTGATCTCTGCCAACTGAGCCTCCTGAAATAGCAAAGAAAGAAGTCAGAAAAAAATGCTAATGAAATGGAAATAGAAGATCAGAGAAGGAAGAAGGCATACCGTGGTGTCGTAGGACCTAATCACGACCCCTCCTATCTCCGTGACTCCGCCACGGACAGGCATGGGTGACATGAGGCACCCAACAGAAGCTCGCCTGAACCAGGCATCATAGTCACCCTCCTCTAATAATGTATCTGCCTCAGTCCAATCTAAGAATTGGGCAGGATCAATAGGCATAGGAGGATAAGAAGGAGTAGTGTCTGGCGGGATGGCAGGAATCCGCGGCTCTCCCACATGCTGAAAGAAGAAGCGCTCGCCACAATACCAGATGCTGCCCAGCTGACCAATAAAGAACTGGTATCTCTGTCGTCTCTGGTCAGGGACAAATGCATCATCTCTGGCTGCCTGCAGGGCCAACACCTCATGAATGTCCTCCATCCCGGGGACAAATAGCTGAAAAACAAAACAAGACATCAGATATGCGATCCAGGAAGAAAAGAAAAGAAGAAGTAGAGGAATTAAAAGAAGATTACCTCAGACCGGTATAACCTGTCTAAGTGGGCCCGGGCGGACCTGGGACGACTCTTTTCAGAGTCATGCTCTACATGACACCATCTAAGAGCCATAGGATACGTCTCCTCAGGCATTGTAGAGGTAGGGCGGAAATAGGGTATATAAACCCTAGCAAAAAACTACAAGAAAGAAGAAAATAGTCAGAAGAATAGAAAAAGAGAGATAAGGAAAAGAGAAAGAGTGAAAGAGAAAGGAAATAAACATTTCACCTGCAGAAAAGGCCAGAAGAACCGGCATCCAACTCCAGCCCCTCTGGATGTAGAGAGGCCACTCACTGATCGGCGTAGACCAGCCAGAATAGTACCAAATATGAGCGGGCCCCAGGCATACCTCCTCGCCCGCTGCAAATCTCCCAGAAGACTCAAGAAGTGAGGACTAACTGAGGTCGTGTCCTCTGGGAAAAAGCATGATCCCATCATATATAGAAAGAGGAATCGGAAGGCAAATGGGAAAACATGGTCACCGGCAGCAAGCTGGCCAAACTGCCTCCTCCGGAAAGTCTCTCTCAACCATGTCAGAGACAATCTAGCTCTCCCCCGATCCCAGGCCTCTGGAGGCAGCACAATATATCCAAGATAACCAGCGATCTCATCAGCCTCTGGCATCGTCATCTCAGGAATAACATCACCGATCATCCTAATCCCGGTGATGAGCGTGAAATCAGAAGGCCGGATCCCAATCTCAATATCTGGGAAAGTGGAAGCTCAAGGTCTCTGGGAAAAACCTCTCCAATAATGCTGCAATGAGGGCTCGATCCAAGCGAACGTCCGGGATGGTGATAAACATGCCGAAACCGTACAATCCTAGCTCCCGACGATAGGCCGAACTGCAAGCTCTCAAAAATTTAGTAAAGCTGGCCCAGCTCCCTCTATAGTGGGACATCGGATACTCCAAAGGGATATCCGCCCTAACGCACGCTGAGGGATGAGTCCTCAAACCATGCAGAAGATCGGTGTCCCTAATCTGGGCAGCCACCTCCTCAGGGATCTCAACCCTGGTCCTGGCCTCATCTCTGCCACGGCCCCCTCTGCGGCCTCCTCTATGGCCCTCATCATGGCCTCCATCTCTGCCTCCAGCTCTGCGTCTGCTACGGCTCCTATCTCTGCCAGAAGCCTCAACAGCCGGCTAAAAGAAAATAATTGAAGAATCAGGAAGATGTATTTTGGGAAAGGATAGGAAATTGCAGAAAGGTTAGAGTATACCTCTGGGGTCGCCTCACGCGAATCCCCAGAAGGGAAATCTGGGATATCAGAATCAGAATCCCTCTCGGCCCTCGAAGAAGTAGCCACATCAGCAGGATCTCGCCTAACCCTAGAAGAGGAAGGCTCATCTGCTGGATCTCTGGAAGCTGATCTAAGGCGGGCCATCTACGGTTCAAACCAGGGAGTTGGTTAATTATTCTTGTTAAAATTTTTAATTGATTAATCTTTATCCTAACCAAGCTTAATTGATTTGCAGGAAAAAAGAAAGGAAATGTTGAAGAAATTTCAAATTAGGATTTCCTTAAAGGAGTTTATGTTTTGAAAAATTTTATTGCTGTCTTGGCTCTAACCAGGAAATTATGAAGATATAGGAAGTGCAGATTTATTATAAGGATAAAATGAAAGAATTTCCTAAATACCCAAGAGTCCTTGGTTTGTCTTTAATTGATATTGAAGAATGCTTGAATTCTCTAATTGCTAATTAAATGTTATTTCAGGAAACCAGCAAAAGGATCTCGAATATTGCAAGTAAAGGACATCAGTGTGTCAGAAAGTATAAAAAATCAGGAAGAAGTAGGAGTCATGCAACAATCAGAGAATCAGTCAGTGTTGAACAAGGCAGCAAAAGTAAAAGGAATCAAGGATCTAATTGAAGATTCATTAACTGGCAGTCAAATCAAAACAATATAAGCCATGGATAGATACAGAAACTTTGGGATTCAGTATTTGTAAGTGCTCACATGGCAAACAGGAATCAGGAATTCAATAAAAGCATGGCAGGTGATTAAGAATATATCACCTCAAGAACCTAAAAACCAGTTGGCAAAGAATTGAGTCCAATTTGCCAAGGACAAAAGGGAATCAGAATTTCCATTGGAAGCATACAAGATCAAAGCAGGAAATCACATGGAAAATAGGCATAACAAGAATCAGAGAAATACTGTCAATTGGTATCAGCAAAACAAACAAATGCTGGAAAATTTTGGAGGTCCTCAATATAGATAGAAAAATCCCCAAAATCCAGCTTGATTCGGATTGTCACTTACATGTGGAAACAGAGACAAAGTGAGCATGTGGTTTAAATCAAGAAAAATTACTAACACATGAGAAACTTAGAGAAATTTCGGCCACACCAATAGGCAGAATCAATTCTAGTCAAACATGAGAACCAATACAAAGCAGAAAAATCATGGAGTATCCAAAGCAATAAACAGTTGATCATATTCGAATTCTCAGAGAAATTGCAAGGGATAGTCATGGTTATAATCTGATAAGGAATACAAGAAAAAGGAAAAGACTTTTGGCATACCTGTTTATGCCGAAAGGAGAAATCAGCAAAGGAAAAAAATGGAAACTTCAAGCTCACCCACAATGGATGATCGAAACAGCAATGAGGAGGCTCGACAGTAGCTTGAAAATGAAGAAGACTCACCGGAGAAATTGGTCGTCGTTGGGTTCAATAGAGGAAACAGTAGCCGTCTGAAATGAGGAAGTCCAACGAATGGTCAAGGTCACCACCGGAAATAGCAAACGTCGCCGGAAATAGGAGAGTCGCCGGAGAACAGTGATCGTCGGAGGATTGTTGAAGAAGAAGAAAGACGTCCGGAGAAGAGAATACGGGCAGAAGAGGTTTAGGGCAAAATGCGAGCAGAGAAGGAAAAGTCGCGTTCGCGAGATTAAGAAGGAGTTCAAAATCCGTAAAATCTGTACGGGCATCAGACGCCCGTGAAAGTACTACGGTCCCGGTCGCCCGTGAACCCTCTACGGGCAGGGTCTGTCCGTAAGCACCATACGGGCGAAGCAAAAAATTGCATATTTTTATCATTTTCTCACATTTTTAAGAGATTAATGTACATATTAGTTGTAAGTTGCAAGGATTGCCATCTTACCCACTTTTGTTTAAAAATTTTGTCTCAAATCTCACTTCATAGCCTACAAGTGCTCAGTGAGAAGAGAGAGGAAGATTTGGCCCTTAAGCTGAGGGATTTCTTAGCAAATCTTCCACAATCAATTCTTTTTAAAAAAAATCATCCATCTAATCCTTGCAAAGGGCAATTGATTATACAAAAATCTCAGAAGGTGCAATTGGTGGGTCTTTTTGCTCTCTGCTTGTAATTGGTTCCAATTACCAGCAAAGAGGGGGCAGCTGTAGACACCCCAAATTGCACTGCCAAATGAGAAAATAATAAAAACATGTAATTAGAGCTTAAAACAGGTGAAAAAGGCCTAAAAATAGAATGAACAGGCTTTGCCCGTATTGGATTCACGGGCCGATCTCGCCCGCAAAATATCTACGGGCAGGTGCGCCCGTAGTACCGATACGGTCACCATTGGACCGTAAAGTATTTACGGGCATTAAAGACACGTGCAAGTTTTGTCCTCCTCTCGATTTCCGAGCTTTATTTGAAGTCCAATATATCTTTAAACGAGCGGATTATGTCTTTTATTCGCTGAGGCCACCTTGGTTGGCTATGGATGGGCATTATCTCCAACTTTCTTTCTATCCTGAGGATCAGGCTATATCCTTTTGGACCAACCATGCCCCTGGGTGTGTCTATAAATAGAGGCTCATTCCTCTAGCTAAGGGCCACAAAATTTTGAAGAATCAAAAGCTCCAAGAGAAGGAAAGGAATCCCTGCTGCTCTGCCTGCCCAATCCAGGTAAGTCCCCTATCCCTTTTTATTTTCTGTCTTCAATTCTAGATGTAATAGGATCATTTCTATTGCTGTAGAATAAGGCCATATCTGTTTGTGTATCCCTAAACTTGTCTCTAAGTACCTCAAGGGTCTCTCTAGCCGTAAAACGTGAAGAGAGAACTAGGGGAAAGGGGAACAGGTGGATCCCTAGAATAGAACCCCATATCTGTTTTTTTCTTTTTTTCATAGAATAAGGCCTGTGATTGTGTTTGTGTAACCAAACCTATCTCCAAGTACCTCAAGAGTCTCTCTAGCCGTAAAACGTGAAGAGAGAACTAGGGGAAAGGGGAACAGGTGGATCCCTAGAATAGAACCCCATATCTGTTTTTTTCTTTTTTTCATAGAATAAGGCCTGTGATTGTGTTTGTGTAACCAAACCTATCTCCAAGTACCTCAAGAGTCTCTCTAGCCGTAAAACATGAAGAGAGAACTAGGGGAAAGGGGAACAGGTGGATCCGTAGGGTAGACCCCCATGTGCTCTAATCTGTGAGATATGGCTGTTTTGAATATCCTGATCATGTTTTAATGCTTTTTATGATATATCTGAATGAATAACATGAATCCATGATGTTTATAGCATGAGATCCCCACTTTTTGCTAAAATTTGGATTTTTGCCACTTTTGCACCTATAGCACTGTTTTCGTGATTTTTGTGGTCTTAGGCTAGGATCTTGGATCTATCATGATCAATATGGTAGATCTGAATCCAGAAGCCTGAAAGTAAATTCTAGGGTTTCATGATATGGTTTTTAAATTGTTTTTCATTATTGAGAGAAGACCCTACGGTCTAAATTCTCCCCTTTTGGTGTTCTTCATCAACGTGGGTATTTTTGGTTTTGATTTTCAGATTTAATGTGAAATTTGGGCTTTATCTATGTCATGGACTACTCAAGTTCAATTTTGAAATATTTTATAAAAATCATATTTTTCTAGATTTCTAGAA
This sequence comes from Buxus sempervirens, assembly GCA_947561395.2. Lineage (NCBI taxonomy): Eukaryota > Viridiplantae > Streptophyta > Magnoliopsida > Buxales > Buxaceae > Buxus > Buxus sempervirens. The sequence continues at coordinate 14,041,285 of OX387186.1, read as the reverse complement.
TTTTGACTTGAAGCCAGATTTTTGGATTTTTCACTTTAAATTGATTTTATTTGATTTTATCTCGATTTTGTTTTGATCATGAAACCCTAGGAATGGTATGATCATATTTGAAAGTTCTGGATCAATCAGAATATTCATATGAAAAAACCATATATTTTTTCCTTTTTTGTGATTTTGTGTGATTTTTATAGCAAGCTTTTTCCTTTATTTTAACATGAGCAATACCTGGCAACCACTTTATGTGGATGAATAGGGGTGCCTAACACCTTCCCCTGTTCATAACTTAATCCCCTTACCCATCTCTGGTTGTTTTTTTTAGGAGGGATATTTTGCCCTAAAATTGCCTTTTGTGCTTATTTAATATTTTGGTGTCCATTCACACCTAAATTGAATGGTGGCGACTCTTTGTTTTATTTAATCCCGTGTGATGATTGAGGAAATCATGTAGATTGATTTTTTCCCATGTCTCACAAATATGGTGTCTAATTTTGGAGGGAAAATGTGCCCTCCTAAGCATGCATTTTTGTAAATAGGGTCAAAGTCCATTTTGGGACAGTTTAAAAGCCTTGCAAGGGTGAACCGTATGTTTGGATGAGCAATCAAAGTGATCAAACCATGTAAAAAATGGAAAAAATGAAAAAAGCTCCGTAAACCGCATTTACTATGCAGGCAAGCCTTGCCCGCATTTGTTATGCTGTCAAGGCTTGACCGCAATTCAACTGTGGTCAAGCCCAGACCGCACTATATATGTGGTTTTCGCAGAAAATTCAATTTTAATAGTTTTTTTCACCAAATCTTGTTCCTTTAACCATTAAGTGATACAAACAATTAATAAACACTTCAATAAGGGTAAAGGGCATTCAAATTCTTTTAAACTCATCCAAATCAAAAGGTTAAGCTCATTTTAGGAAATTCTACCTAATTTGGACATGCAATTTAGTTCAATGAATGAAAATACTTCAAAAAAAATGAAATGAAAGTGTGAAACAAAATTTCTTGAAGATTCAAAAATGTGAAACAAAATTCCTTGGGCATCTAAAAGCCTTTGAATTTCAAACCTTTTTCAAAAATATCCCTGGGCCTCTGAAAGCCCTTGAATTTCAGATCTTTTTCAAAAATATCCATGGGCCTCTGAAAGCTTTTGAATTTCAGATTTTTAAACCTCATAAGCCCTTGGAAGCTTGAGTAATTCCAAGACATTCCATGATTTGTCTAAAAACTTTTATTTTTAGATATTTCATATCCTTGTGGGACCTGTTGGAAGCCCTAAAATATTCCAACACCTCTTTGGTTGGTCTTTTTCGTACCAATCAATTCTTTTGTGGGACCTTTGAAAGCCCTAAAATATTCCAATAACCATTTGATTGGTCCTTTTCGTACGAATCAATTATTTTGTGGGACCTTTGGAAGCCCTAAAATATTTCAATAACCCTTTGATTGGTCTTTTTCGTACGAATCAATTATTTTGTGGGACCTTTGGAAGCCCTAAAATATTTCAATAACCCTTTGATTGGTCTTTTTCGTACCAATTAATTCTTTTGTGAGGATCTTTGGAAGCCTTAAAATATTCCAATAACCCTTTGATTGGTCTTTTTCGTACCAATAAATTCTTTTGTAGGACCTTTGGAAGCCCTAAAACATTCCAATACTTCTTTGATTGGTCTTTTTCGTACCAATCAATCCTTTTTGTGGGACCTTTGGAAGCCCTAAAATATTATAATACCCCTTTAATTGGTCTTTTTTGTACCAATTAATTCATATCCTGTGGGACCTATTGGAAGCCCTAAAATATTCCTACAATTTTTTTAACTCAAAGTAAAAAAATATAAAAAAAAAATTCCAAACTCATGCTCACCTAACCTGCGTACATGCATTTATAGGTATGTGACTGAGATTAAATTGGTACTGATATTTCTCTTTATTTTTATTTCGCCAAGTACCAATATATTTGCAACCATAGCTCCTGTGACCAGATCAAGAGCTCATACCATGAATCCCACTGAGAATGAAGTTGATGTTCCTATTCAAGACTTTGCCCAGCTGCAAGAGCAAGTGGCAGGACTTGCCCGAATGCTAGAAAACTTACTGGCGGTGCAGGCCCAGCAAGTCCAAGCTCAGAACCAAGCCTCCACTTCCAACCAAGCACCTCCACCTCAAACCAATATTCCACCTCCGGTTCAACTTATTCCTGAACCCACCCTTGAACCTATACTGATTAGGGAGGAGATGGTTGAATCAGAAAAAGAAAAAGAAAAAGAAAAAGAGAGGATGAGGGATGAGATGGAAAGGAAATTCATGCACAGGCTGGAGATGATCCAAGATGAACTGAGGGAGGTGAAAGGGGTAAATAACTTTGGGGGTACCAACTTTGAAGACTTATGCCTATACCTAGATGTTAACCTACCGGCCAAGTTCAAGTGCTCGAACCTGGACAAATACGATGCCACTAGCTGGCTGCCTCATAAGCCACTTGAAGTTGTACTACAGGGTCCTATGTCAGTTTGGTCGGGATGATGGCATATTGATTCAGCTCTTCCAAAGGAGCTTGACTAGAACTGCTTTGAGGTGGTTTGCCACCTTAGACCATGGAAGGATCAGAAGATGGAAATACCTAGCAAATACATTCTTAGCCCAATACAAGTTCAATTCAGAGATCGTGCCAGATAGGTACGATGTAATGAGGATGAGAAAAGGAAGTGATGAATTTGTAAAGCAGTATGCCAAAAGATGGAGGAAGACTGCCTCTCAGGTCAAGCCACCTATGCTGGAGCCAGAAATGATCTCCACTTTCATCAGTACACTGGGCCAACCATTCTATAGCCACTTGGTAGGTCAGACCGCCACTAATTTTGTTGCCTTGGTACAAGTGGCTGACCGAATCGAGGACGGGATTAGATCGGGTAAAATAATTGACCATTCTGCCATGGTCAGTCAACAGGACCCCAATCTGAAGAAGGGAAGTGGGATAAAAAAGAATGGAAACAAAAAAGAATGGGAGGTGAACATGGTATAGCAACCATCTATCCCCAAAAAGCCCATACAAATCAATATGCCCACTCCTTTTCATACTCCAGTACAATCCACTCCACCTACCCAGCAGGCCCCCATGAGGGTTAATGTTCCAGCAGCACCTTCAGACCAAAAGAAAGTTTTTAATAAGGAGGAAAGGGATGCTTGGATGGCAGCAAGAAGGAATAGGGTTTTTACCTTTCTAATGTCGAATCCGAATCCCTTCCCAACTGCTACCCACTTTGTTGCAAGCAGGGTATGTCATTTTGAGAGAGCCGAATCAGAATGCATCAAAGGGAAGAAATTTTGATCCCTCTACCACTTGTGATTATCACATGGGTGCCCAGGGTACCCTCCTGATAAGTGTTGGCCATTAAAACACGCCATTCAGGATTTGATTGACCAAAATACCCTATCTTTCAATACAGGGGCTCCTAATCCTTCTAGAATAGACATTGGTCAAAACCCTTTGCCTCAACATCATGGGGCAGGCCCGTCTAATGTTATAGAGGCCATCTCCTCTGATGAAATAACCTTTGACCCATCTCAGTTAATTGCTCTCATAGGGACAACGGTCAAAGTTAATTTTGACAAAGGAAATAAGGACAAAAAAATAAATGTGATTTAAAAAAAAAAGATCATGCTGCTGAGAACATTAGCTCTTCTTTGGATCGGGTCTCATCTCTCATGGCCCAAATGAATATAGCCAAACCACCTTTGGTTATCAATTGCAGTCCATCCACCTTTTCTTCACCTATTTCGTCAAAACCACCATTGGTCATTAATTGTGACCATCTCACTGCGTCAGTTACTTCTTCATTCTCTCTACCAAAGCAACTTCCACCCTTGGTTGTGGATGTTCCTCCTACTTAGACTTCCTTAGCCAGGTCCAAGCTTCCTCCCCTCATGATAAATGTCCCAAAGCCTTCTTATCGATTGTGCCATGGAATTACAATGAAGACTTCACAACCACAATTCCGGTGGTTAAGGGAGAAAACAAAAAAGAAGTGAACCTCATCATGAAGTCAAGGAAATGTGTAGGAGAAGGAAAGAAACAGAAGGAAACTGGGAAAGAGAAGAAGGAAGGCGAAGAAGAGAAAACAAAAGGAAAGGCCAATGTAGGGGATGATACCCCTTAGGTAATTGACAGTGAGGCTGCTGACCTCATCAAAATAATTAGAAAGAGTGAGTTCAATGTTGTTGATCAGTTGAGCAAGGTCCTTGCCCAGATTTCAATATTGGGATTATTGCTGAATTCTGAAAAGCATAAGGACTCTTTGTTAAGGGTACTTCAGGGTGCACATGTGCCTAAAAATATTGAACCAGACCAACTTGGTAGGATAGTTGGGCAAATTTTATCTCACAATTTCATATCTTTTTCAGAGACTGAAATTAGCCCAGCAGGGTACCATCATGTTGATCCTTTGCACATAGCTGTGCTTTGTAAGGGTTGCATGGTAGCCCGGGTTTTAATAGATAACGGGTTGGCTTTGAATGTCTACCTATTAATAACATTTGTAAAGCTCGGTCTGGAGTAAAATAAAATCAAGCAAAATGGGAGAATCATAAGAGCTTTTGATAGCTCTAAAACACACTCCCTAGGGGAGGTTGAACTGCCGGTCACTATTGGACCGTACATCTTTAATATCACATTTGAGGTGATAGATATACCGGTAGCCTTAAATTTACTTCTAGGAAGGCCGTGGATTCATACGGCTAGGGCCATACCATCTACCCTCCACCAAAGAGTGAAATACATACGAGGGCAAAAGGTGATTACGGTTCTAGCTGAGAATTTGGTTCCTCCCATGGAGTCCCCTGATGTACCCTACATAAACATTGAGATGACTGCAAACAAGATTACATTTCACTCTTTTCAATTCTAGACTATCAATTTCATACCGGGGGGGTATCAGGAAAAAGAAGAGAATATGACCAGTGCTGAGAGAATGGTGAAGAAAGTGATGAGAAAATACAATTTCTATCCAGGGAAAGGTCTGGGTGTTAACCTGCAAGGAAGGTTGGAGCCGGTAAATGTTAAGAAACTTACCCATAGAGTAGGATTGGGGTCTAAACCAGGATGTTGGAAAAGACAGAAGCAGATGGAAGAAGGGAATAAAGAAAGAAAAGGTCACAAGAAATTCCCTCATTTAAGGGAAACTTTTCCTAAGCTTTCTTACATGATCCAACTGTCTCCTCCTCAGGATCAGTCCAAACCTCCATACCGTAACATCAACCCATTCCAGAAACCCTATTTCCCAACCTTGCAAACATATGTCCCACCTTCACTTTCCCAAGCATTAGGCAAGCCTGGGCCGTAGTTAGAATAGAAGCAGGATTTTTCTGAGGATGTTGGAGCTTTCTTTGCCATGACTGAAGGCAAAAGAGCAGAAAAGATACCCTTCATGGACTGGGCTGCAGTAAAAGTTCCGGATGAGGTCATATCTGGGTCGAGCCCTACAGCAGAGGTGGACGATGCAATTCACCCAGTAATGGTGGTGTGCGCGCGTGGGAAACGCGGCACGGGGTAAGTCGGAGTCGCCACCGCCTGATGGGGTGCAAGCGGACACCTGGGTGCCTAATCTTGTCTAATTAGGGCTCTTGGGTCTGCGGCTTGAGATTCTAAGGTCGGTTCTCGGTTGCGGGCTGGGGAAGTCCGTAGACACCCCAATCCGCCTCGTCGGATGACGGGTCCCGTGGGTTCCCTAACTTGAGTCAGCTTTTCTCACTTTTGGTTCTCACCCGATTCCTAATCCAGCATGCATTTTTGTTAGGTCTTGGTGGGACCACCTGAGTGGTGTGGGTCCCTTTAATGGATTTTATCTTTGCTTTATCCTTAAGCGATCTGGGCCTGTTTGGGTGGGCCTCGTTGGAAGGCCCATGGTATCCTTGGTGGGCTTGGTAAGCCCGTGTGCCCTTGGTGGGCCTCTATCTAACCCTAAGAGGCCCTGTGGGCTTTGGCTAATGAGTTAGTTTTTATTAGGGTTTAAGTTGAAGCTTAGGTGTCTTTCATGCAAGTGGTGGGCCGGACCGGTTGGTGGGCCCCTTAGGTGGGCCCACATGGTGACCAAGCAAGTTTAATTTATCTTTATTCAATTTTTACCAAAGTGGGCTTGGTCATTGGGCTTGGGGCCCATGATCCAGGGCTCGGGCTTTGAAAGCCCAGTTCCTCGGGGTTTAGGGCTTGCACCCTAACTCGGTTCGGTTGGTGGGCTTTAGCGGGCCCGACAGGCCCTAGCCCATGGTCTCGGCCAAACCACGCAGTTCATGCATTCATTCACATCACGAGGCACGGGTGGGCCGCATTGGGCTTGGCCCGCCCGGTTCAATTTGTTCATTTCACTTAATTTGTTCAATTAGCATGCTTTGGTTCATTGGGCTTGGTGGGCCCCGTTGGAAGGCCCACTATTGTACCAAGCTGGACCGGTTGGTCCAAGTCCCATCTTGGGTTTCCGGGTGGCCCGGAAACCCTGCTGGTTCAATGATTTTGATGCAACACATACCAAAATTCGGCAACAAATCACAAAGGTGCAAAAAACACATTTCTGTGTGTATCCGGTAACTCAGGCCGGATACACAGGGCTCAAGGGTTATCCGGCCTTGATGGCCGGATATGCTAAGGCCTTGGATGATCCGGTCTGAGTTGCCGGATCACCTTGGGAATGCCTTTTTTGGGCTTTGGCCTCTCGGGATCGGTTCCAGGGGGTTCTTGGGACATTTTAAGATCTTGTGGGCCCCTGGGAAGGCCCACGTTGGTTCAGACTTGGGAGAGGCCACATTTGGCTTCTCCCCTTGGGATTTCCTCTAGCAAAACAAATGGGACTTGGGGGCCACTGTTGTGGGGGAGGGGATCATGCTTGTGGGGGTAATGGAGCATGCAGAGAAAACTTAGTGATCCTTCAGCCAAAGGAATACAGCCACGGTTATCTAGCATGTTATCATCCAAAAGAAAACTACATGCATGCTTAGACAATAGGAAACAACATGTTGGGCTAGGGGATCATGGAGCATTCAAAGGCCTCAACCACATCAATGAAGTATCTAATCGAGCCATGCCTCAAACTAGTAAAATCTTAAAGAAAGGAGAGAGGAGGGGGCTTATTATGGGGTACATCAGATCATGTACTAAGGAGGAGCATTCTCCTCCGAAAAAACATGCCTAGAAATAAGTCTAAAACATCAACAGCAGGGAACTAAAAAGGCTTGATAGATGGGATCCCACACTTCCTTAACCGATCCTACGTGACCCTCATACTGGTGGACGTATTCATACTATGAAAATGAGAACAGGTATATGCTTAGCATGGTAGGAATACAGCTCCATGTGGGAAAAGGAAGGCATGCAAGAATATTTTTAGAAAATCCTAGATTTAATATATGTTAAATACAATGTACTAGGGAACAATACCTGAGGGTTCTTGACCTCTTGAGCAACGTATGGGTGCCTCCTTGGCTTGAACAGCAGCTGGAGCTCCTCCTTTGGCCACCACAGCAGTAGCTTCCTCTTGCTCACCAAAGAAAGTGAAGAGAAGGAAGAAAGCAAGGGCTTTGGATGGTAGGGGAAGGTGATGGGGGGGCAAAGAGGCTGAAAGAGAGGGGATTTCGAGTGAGAATGGGTGAGAGAAGAGAGCCCAAAATCGCATGAACAAAGGCCAACCCCGGATATGAGCTGCTGTTTTGCTATTTATAGGCAACTTAATGTATCCGGCAACTCAGGCCGGATACACTAAGGCCTCTTCGTATCCGGACTTGAAGTCCGGATACACTAGCTTCCCTTTGTATCCAGCAACTCAGGTCGGATACATGACTTAATGATTTCAAAATTTAATGCCGCCGCGAATCTGTTGGCCAAGTGGTGCGAATTTCGCGCGAATATCTTTATGTATCCGGTCTTCAAGTCCGGCCATGAAGGATAGGCAGTGTATCCAGTATATGTGACCGGATACGAATCGAAAAATTACGGATTTGCCCTTCGACTTGACCGATTCGACCAATTTGACCCTTTTTGATATCTACGGATTGCCCGTACGAAATTTTTATATTTAAGATTTAGTCCCTGAGATATTTTGCTGCGTTGGCTGCCATGTGTGCAGCTTTTGCGCCACGTGTGCAGTTTCTGGCTTTTGCTACTTGGAAACTTCGACAGATCATATCTCCTTTATCCGAACTCCGATTTGAGCAAACTCAATTGTGTTAAACTCGTATCGGAGCCCTCTATTTAATGACATGGGGCTAAGCACTTGGCACGGATTCCGAGAAAAAGTCAACTTTTGGCATTCCCTTAAGTTTGACCGCCCGCAGAACCTTTATCCGGACTCCGATTCCTGCAAACCCAGTTTCGCTGGACTTGTGTCGGGATTCTCTATCCATTGGGCTAAAGTAAGGTATTTGGCACGGAAATCGAGGAAAAGTCAACTTTTGGCCTTCCCTTAAGTTTGACCGCCCGCAAAACCTTTATCCGGACTCCGATTACTGCAAACCCAGTTGCGTTGGAACCGTGTCGAGATTTTTTATCCAATGGGATAGATCAAGGTGGCCAAATTTTATCTGATTAACAGGTCAACTTTCCACCCCTCAGGGTTTGACTTCTTGGTCGGGTTTTTACATTTTCTGGCTTTTTGGGAGCGCAAAAATGAGGTGCTTACAGGTGGTCTCGGATGCGGAATCTGAATTTGGGGAGCAGGCTTGTGTTATTACCCTTGCTCCAGAATTTTTTATTTTGAACAATTGGGAGGAAACTCCCCTTACTTTTGAAGCTGCGTTTGTTTGGCAAACAGACATGGCCTCCAAAAAAAAACACTCCATTAGTGGAATGCCCTTTTCCTGAAGGTTTTAATGAACCTTCATCTTCAGGAAAAGATTTTTTTAAAGGCTCTCAAAAAACAAAAAAAAGATTTTCCCATTTTTTCTAGAAAAGTTAAATTTTTCAAAAAGATCCAAACCATGTATGAACCATATAAGCAAACGGAACTGGATCAGGTTGATTATGACTTTGACCTTGAGCTCGACTTTGACCTACTGGGGATTGAAGAAGAGACCGAGGTCGAAGAAGAAGACCCTCCAAAAGAAATCACATATCAATTGGAGCGTTATGAAAAGGGTGTTCAACCTAATATTGAGGAGACCATCTCAATAAATCTAGGGACCAAAGATGACCCAAAAATAGTGAAGATTGGGGCATGCCTATCTGAGGTGCAGCGTGATGAAATGTCACGGTTCTTGGCAGATTACAAAGATGTGTTCGCTTGGTCGTATCGAGATATGCCAGGATTGGACACCGACATGGTTGTGCACAGGCTACCAATTCTGCCAGAGGTCAAACCAGTTAAACAGAAGTTGAGAAGGTTGAAACCTGAATGGACATTGAAGGTCAAAGATGAAGTGGTCAAACAATTACAAGCGGGATTTTTGGCAGTCTCCACATAACCTGAATGGCTCCCCAATATAGTGCCAGTACCAAAGAAGGATGGAAAGGTCAGAATGTGCGTAGATTACAGAGATCTGAATAAGGCAAGCCCAAAAGATGATTTTCCGTTTCCACATATCGACATTCTAGTCGACAATACTGCTGTACATAGCCTGTTCTCATTCATGGACGGCTTATATGGATACAATCAGATTAAGATGGCTAAGGAAGATCAGGAAAAAACAGCATTCATCACACCTTGGGGTACCTTCCACTATATGGTCATGCCGTTTGGGCTTAAGAACGCTGATGCAACGTATCAGCGAGCCATGACGGCATTATTCCACGATATGATCCATAAGGAGATGGAGGTCTATGTGGATGATATGATAGCCAAATCATGTGAAGAAGAAGACCACTTGATCAACTTGAAGAATGTGTTTGACCGACTCAGGAAATACAGTCTACGGCTTAACCCAGCAAAATGCATTTTTCGGGCTACATCAGGGAAATTGTTGGGATTTATAGTGAGCAGAAGAGGAATTGAGATCGACCTAACTAAAGCCAAGGCAATAATTGAAATGCCATCACCTAGAACGGTGAAGGAAGTTCGTGGTTTTCTTGGAAGGATCCAATACATAAGCTGGTTCATAGTACAGCTCACTGCTATCTATGAACCAATTTTCAAGCTTCTGAGAAATAATAACTCGACGATCTGGAATGACGATTGCCAACAGGCCTTTGATACAATAAAGGAATATTTATTGAATCCACCTGTGCTAGTGCCACCAACTCCAGGAAGACCATTGATTCTGTACTTGTCAGTTTTGGAAACGTCAATGGGGTGTGTCTTGGGGCAGCATGACGAGACAGGCAGAAAGGAAAGGCCAATTTACTATCTAAGTAAAAAGTTCACGGAATATGAAACAAAGTATTCCCCCTTGGAAAAGACCTGTTGTGCTTAGTGTGGGTAACTCAGAGACTGAGGCATTATTTCCTTAGTCATTCCACATTATTGATATCCCGAATGGATCCTTTGAAGTATCTATTTGAGAAATCAGCACTAACTGGCAGAATGGCAAAGTGGCAGCTGTTGCTTTCCGAATTTGACCTCACATACATCACTCAGAAGGCGATTAAAGGTCAAGCCATTGCCGATCACCTAGCTGCACATCTTTTACCAGAATACCAACCTCTTAAGACAAATTTCCCTGATGAGGCAATACTATTTACTGAAGAAGAGGAAAATGAAAGCTCTTGGCAGATGTTCTTTGATGGGGCCGCCGACATGAATGGAAATGGAATAGGGGTAGTTTTGGTCAAGCCGGATGAGTCACATATCCCAATCGCATCGCAGTGAAGTTGAGATTCCAATGCACAAACAATATTGCAGAGTATGAAGCATGCATAATTGGGTTACAAGCTGCTCTAGATCATGAAGTTGAGGAACTTGACATATACGGGGATTCGAATCTTATCATCTTCCAAACAAATGGTGAATGGAAAACCAAGGATCACAAATTGATCCCCTATCACCAGTATTTGGAAGAAATAAGCATCAAATTTACTCGAATTTCCTTCAACTATATACCAAGGGCCAAATTGATCCCTTATCACCAGTATTTGGAAGAAATAAGCATCAAATTTACTCGAATTTCCCTCAACTATATACCAAGGGGCAAATTGATGAATGGAAAACCAAGAATCACAAATTGATCCCCTATCACCAGTATTTGGAAGAAATAAGCATCAAATTTACTCGAATTTCCTTCAACTATATACCAAGGGCCAAGAATCAGTTTGTGGATGCTCTAGTAACATTAGCTTCAATGGTCAGCATGCCAGAAGGTGTAGATATTAAACCACTGGAAATTAAAGTCAGAGATGAACCTGCTTATTGTCTTGTTCTAGAAGGAGCATAAGAAGAAGAAGTGCCCTGGTTTCAAGACATTAAGAATTTCTTAACCGATCGGAGTCTGCCAGAAAATGTCACTTCTACTGAAAAAAGGACAATACAGAGATTAGCAGGATAGTTCCTACTAAGTGGTGGATAGTTGTACAAGAGATCACATAATGATATTCTATTCAGATGTGTTGCTAAGACTGAGTCAGAAAGATTAATTGAAACTGTACATGGAGGAGTATTTGGGCCCCATATGAACGGGCATATGCTTACAAAGAAGATTCTGCGATTGGGATACTACTGGTCGACGATGGAGCACGATTACCATACACATTGTGCGCACGTTACAAACACCGCACCGCGGGTGCATGGATTCATGTACGTGCCTCCGGGAGGGAAAAAACGGTAATTTGGAGTCGCCACCGCCTGATGGGGTGCAGGCGGACACCTAGGTGCCTAAGTTGGTCTATTGGGCTGGTCTGCGGCTTGGGATTCTAAGTAAGGTTTCGGTTACGGCTCGGGGAAGTCCGTAGACACCCCAGTCCGCCCTGTCAGTTGACGGGTCCCATAGGTTTATCCTGGTATGAGTCAACTCGCTGATTTCTCACCCGATTCCTATTCCGGTATGCAGTTTGGTTAAGTCTAGTGGGACCACCTGAGTGGTGTGGGTCCCTTTAATTGCTTTTATCTTGCTTAATTTAAGTGATCTGAGCTGAGTGGGCGGGCCCCGTTGGGAGGCCCACGGTTTCCTTGGTGGACTTAGGTAAGCCCGCATATCCCATGTGGGCCTCTGTCTAAGCCTACGAGGCCCTTTGGGTTTAGGTTTAGTGAATTAATTTTATTTTAAGGTTTAATTCAAGAATTTAAGTGGCTTTCATGTAAAAGTGGGTCGGCCTCGGTTTGCGAGCCCTTAGGTGGGCCCCTGATATGGTTGCCAAAGTATTTTAGGTTTATCTTGTTATATTTGCCAAAATGAGTTTGGACATTGGGCTTGGGGCCCGTAGTCCAAATTTGGGCTTGAAAGCCCAAGTCCCTTAAGGTTTAGGGTTGGCACCTTTCCTTGGTTCAGTTAGTGGGCTTTGGCAGGCCCGATAGGCCCTAGCCCTGGGTCTCGGCCAAACCATATAATTTAAACACATCATTCCACAAATGGGTTTGGGTGGGCCGCATTGGGTTTGGCCCGTCCGGCTTGGTTGGTTAATTTACTTACCTTGCTTAGATTGCATGCATTAGGGTTTATCGGGCTTGGTGGGCCCTGTTGGAAGGCCCACTAATGTTCCAAATTGGACCAGTGGTCCAAGTCCCATGTTGGGTTTCCGGGTGACCCGGAAACCCTATTGGTTCATTTGGTTTTATTGTAAACATCACAAAAATCCCACAAAACAAGAAAATATCGAAAATGGGCACTTTGCCATGTAGCCGACCCTCATAGTCGGCTACACACAACCTTTAATGTAGCCGACCTTATGGATCGGCTACAAACAGATTGCAGGTGATCCGACCTGAGTTGTCGGATCACCCTAAACATGCATTTTTTCGGGGTTTGGTCTTGGGGATGCTTCTGTGGGCTTCCTAGTGGGCTACTGAGGTTGCATGGGCCCTCAGAAAGGCCCACACAGGTTTTGGAGACGGTGAATCCCCCCATCTTTGGTCTCCTTGGGTGGTCAATACAACAAGTAAAAGAGGGGGGAGGCATGGGAAGTTGCCTCCTCCATTTTGGATCATATATGCCAATAAATAGGGACCAAGGTGTCCATGTTTGGTCTCTTAGATTCCACCAACAGCAAGCATAATTGATGATGCAACCCAAACTCAAGAGATACCTAAAGCATGCTCCATGACATGAAATGTACATGCATGTTTCCATATGCATCTTGCACGGGGCAGCAAACATTTGGGTTCAAGTTTATGCAAAGTGGAGAGGGTGGCATGGACGGGAATTGACCTAGCATGCTACTATGGGGTAGACAAGTTTGCACTTGGTGTGTGCATATGTGCAAGCATGTAGTACAATGGTGTTAGAAGTGAGTAATCAGCATGTTATGGAAACACAAAACAGCAACTAACTCTCATGAGAAAATCATCTAACACAAGGGCCTAAGGCCTACCTCAACCCTAGGTAATGTACACTCATGCTTCCACATACACCCTGGGGGGACAGCAACTCATTCATGCACTCCAAAACCAGCAAGACCCAAGTGAAAATCCACTCGGTTTGTTTCTAAAGCAAGGGAGCTTAGGCATGCATTCACAACAACCAAGCAACAAACATGTCATGTAAGCACCACTCAAAAGTGACTAAAGGGACCTGCTGTAGGGAGGGGGCAGCAACTTTAAAGGAGGATGAGGATCATGCATGGGGTGAAAGGAGCATGCCGAAATCACAACCATGAGCAGTAACGGGCAAACAGAAAATAACCGGCACAAAACGAGGAAACAACCTAACATACACAGAAGATGTGAGATTAACACTAACATTAGCATGTATCCTCACATGGTGGCATCTTCAAGCAAAAGTAATAGGAGGTGGCTGTGTTCCCACCTCCCACAAGTGGGTGCTGCCAAAAACTATTGAAGCCACATGTATGCATGAAATAAAATCAGCAAAAAGGCCATACACTTGCGAGAAGAACATAAGGAGAACCATGACCTAGCATGTATTCCCTACAAATCTTAGCAAAATCTGAACCTAATATCATGCTTAAAACAGCACCTTGGGGACACTTTATATTTCAAAAGAAACAACTCAAACTTCCTTTTACGTATTGTGCACTCTTCCCTTACCATGGAAGATGAACCACCCTTGTAGGATCATGAAAGAGAGGGAAGGAGAAGAAAAAAAATGACAAGAATCATGCATAAGAAAAAGAAATGCACCACATGTAACATGCAACATGCTCCAAGTGAATCAATTTCTACATATGTATAACATAATACATCAAGGGTGCTCACCTTGCGGTTAGAACTTTGTTTGAAGTGTGCTAAGCTTGCTTTGAAGCCAAAATAGTGGTTGGACAGCACCTTGCACCTTCTTCTCCAAGCACCAAGTTCCACTAAGCTCCTTCCTTAAGTCAAAAAGTGAAGAAGGGAGAGAATGGGGAAGGTTTTAGAGTGGTTTTGAAGGGTTTTAGGGGGCTGGTGGTGGGTTAGAAGGGTAAGAGAAGGGTTGGACGAATAGGGGTTTTTCTTGAGAGGAGGTAAGTGGGAGAGATGGAGAGAGTTTGGTGGAGAGAATTGGAGAGGATGGGAGAGAATGGAAGAAGCAAAAGTGAGCAAAAGTCTCTCATACGTATAGGTTTGGGGGCTTTTATCATGTGGATGGTGCATGGGGGTGCATGCATACATGAGAGAGAGAGAGAGAGAGAGAGAGAGAGAGATGGGCTGTTGCATGCATGATGGTGTGATGCATGATGCATGGGGGGGAGAGAGAGAGAGATAAATTATGCATGATGGTATAATGCATGATGCATGGGGGGTGCATAGGGGACATGGATTTATGAAGGAGAGAGAGAGAGAGAGAGAGAGAGAGAGAGAGAGAGAGAGAGAGAAAGATGTGGTGGGGAATGGGGGATGAGTTATGGAGGAGAGAGAGGGAGGGAAAGATGTGGTGGGGAATTAAGCATGCGGGGTGATTTTCTTGGAAATTGCAGATTGGTCCCTGAGCTATTTTCTCATCAATTTGATATTCACATATTCGTCCCCAGATAATTACAGATATGCCATCAGATATTTTTGACTGTCCTGATTATTTACGGATTTGCCCCCAGACACCTTTTTCTGCTGGTTTCTCTGCTGTTTTTGCCACGTGAGCAGTTTTTTAGGATTTCTTGTTTTGCTCATAACTTATTATCTGGGACTCTGATTTGAGCAAACTTAGTTGCATTGGAATCGTGTCAGGATGACCTGTCTACTGGGACAAGTTTGGGGCAGCTGTTCTGGGGTTTAGCAAAAAGTCAATTTCTGCTCCCCTCAAGTTTGACCGGCTCATAAATCCTTCATCCGGACTCCGATTCCAGCAAACTCAGTTGCATTGGAACCGTGTCGAGATTCTCTATCCACTGACATAAAGCAAAGTAGTCAATTATCACTTGATCAAAAAGTCAACTTTTGCCCCTTTAGGGTTTGACTTTCCAGCTAGGGTTTGCATTTTCAGCACTTTCGGGGTGTAAAAATGAGGTGCTTACACACATGTCAAAAGGTGTCATCTGTGCCAAGATTATTCTAATAACAAGAATGCATCTCCAAGTGAGTTGCACAACATGACATCGCCGTGGCCTTTCTCTATGTGGGGCATAGACGTCATTGGAATGATCTCTCCAAAGCCATCGAATGGACACAAGTTTATACTGGTAGCAATCGATTATTTCACCAAGTGTGTAGAAGCAGCTTCGTATGCAAATATCACAAGTAGCCATGTTCTTAAGTTTTTGAAACACAACATCATTTGTCGCTATGGTTTGCCAAGTGCCATAGTATCAGACAATGCTTCGAATATTAAGAACAAAGATATGAGGAGGATGTGTGAGCAGTTTCAGACTACCCATCACAAGTCAGCTCCATACAGACCAAAGATGAATGGGGCAGTAGAAGCAGCGAATAAGAATATAAAGAAAATCATTCAGAAGATGGTAGTGAGTTTCAGAGATTGGCATGAAATGCTGCCGCTTGCTCTACACGCCTACAGAACCTCAATCCGGACTTCTACTGGGGCAACCCCATATTCCTTAGTTTATGGGATGGAAGCAGTTTTACCAGTGGAAGTGGAAATCCCTTCACTGAGAGTGCTAATAGAAGTTGAATTAGAAGAAGCTGAATGGATACAGTCATGACATGATCAACTTAATTTGATAGATGAAAAGCGTTTGAAAGCGCTTTGTCATGGCCAATTGTATCAGAAGAGAATGGCCAGGACTTACAATAAGAAGGTGAAGCCCAGAACTTTCCAAGAAGGAAATTTAGTATTAAAGAAAATCCTACCCTTTTTGGAAGACCCTCGTGGAAAATTCAAACCAAATTGGGAAGGGCCTTATGTTGTCAAAAAGGTCCTATCAGGGGGTGCTCTCATCTTAAAAGAAATGGATGGGAAAATTTTTCTTGAGCCAATTAACTTTGATGCAGTAAAGAGGTATTTTCCTTGATTGAATATTAATAGTGTTAGCACCTGATTTTTGCACCCCTAAAATTCAAAACAATGAAAATTCAAACCTAGAGCAGTATGGCGTGACACTTGCTCCTCAAGTTGTTGGATCTTCATATCCCTAAAGCTAGCCAGGGAATCCTGATACTTCTGCCGCATCACTCGGACTTCAAAGCAACGAGCCTGTCTCTGTTCCTCAAGTTTCTTCTCCATAGCAATGCGGCAAAACACCTGCTCTTCAAGTTGCCTCTCCAGATCAACACCTCTTATCCTAAGTTCCTGGGCTTCTCGTACCCATATTTGTTGAAGCCACTTGTGAGATGCTCTTTCAGACTCCAAGATGTCTTCATAAATAAGTGGAAGAACTGCAAGAGGATCCTCTAGTATTGGGGCATGACTCTGAACCTACTCTCTGATCCAGAAAAGATAATTTTTCACATGTGACTCAGAGAAAACTGGGCCCTGCAGAAAACGAGCATAGGACCACTCCTTCATTAACCAAGCATTTATCCCCATGGTGGCTGGTGTAAGTGACCCAAGGAAGTCCTCATATCCATCTGGGATCATAATCCCCTAGGTCGCTCCAAACTGCCGAAGAACTCTCAAAGGAAGATAGAGAACAGCGGATCTCAAGCCTACTAGAACCAGGAAGTTCCTATCTCTGAAGCTGATTATCGTCTCTGCATTAGGCTAATAAGTGCCAGGCAATCTCACCTGATCATCTTGGAGAGTACCCAAGAAAGTGAACCAACCCTGCTTGCCGCCTTGGATGTTAGGACACCCCCGGTTGCTCATCAAAACAAGAACATTCATTCTTGTAGAAAAGCGGCGATCTATCATCTCAATCTGACTCAGGTGGTCAAGTAACCAAAGCTGCAGAAAGGGGAAGTATTTCAACTTAGTTCCAATAAATTCAACTTCACAAGTAAGTTGTAAAAAAAAAAAAAAGGGATTTTACCTGTAGGATAGGGGCACATGCAAGGAAACGCTTCTTCTTCCTGAAATAATAGTTAGTCGGCTTGATATATCTCTGCCAAGATCATAGGGGCTAATCTCTCACGTTCCCTAACCTGTCAGACAACTAAGATGAGAGCCAAGTCAACCTGATCATCACCCTGTGGAAAGAGCAATTGGTTGACCACTATCAAAGTCAGGGCATTAAACCAGGCTTGCTTATTTTCACCCCTTAGAAGCCTTTCAGTCAAAAAGGTCTTGAATATAATGAATAGGGTCAACAGTGCATCAGATTCCCCTAGGTCTTTCTTCCTTATACCCAAAAAGGTGGATGCTTCCTTTTTGTAGCTAGGCTTAAGGGGCGGGTTCACCACTTTTTCAGAAAATCTTAGGCTAAGGATTGTTTCAATTTCCTCAATGGTAGGAGTCATCTCTTTGTCATCAAAGCGAAAAGTTTTAATTAAGGTTCCCAGTGTCCAATCATAGACTCAATGATTTCCCATTTAAAAGGGATTTTAGGGATGTGCAGGATATGACCTAAGTGGATGAAATCCCATCGAATCTCTTCTTCAAGGTGTAGACACCTGATTTTTGCACCCTCCAAAATGCAGAAAATAAAAATTTTAATTAAAAATTCAAACCCTGAGGGGGTCAAAAATTGACTTTTTGATCTAAGAAAAATTGGCCATCAAACTTCCTCTCATTAAAAAGAGCATTCCGACACGGTTTCAACGCAACCGAGTTTGCTGGAATCAGGGTCCGGATGAGGAAGTTATGAGCCGGTCAAACTTTTGGGGGAGCGAAAGTTGACATTTTGCTCGACCCCGATTCAACTACCTACTTTGATCCCAGTGGATAGTGGGTTCTGAGCTGATTCCAACGACACTAAATTTGCTGAAATCAGACATCGGACAGAAAAGTTATGGTTAGTTGAAGTTTCAATAAATTTGCCCATGTGGCACAAAAGCAAAAAAGGACAAGAAAAATAAAAATTTTGATTAAAATTATAATTGTTATTAAAATATCTTATGTTTGAAATTAAAATAAATCAAAAAGAAAAGAAAAATCAGATAGAATCTTTGCTCAAAACCAAATTGGATAAGGGTTTGAAATCCGCCATTTTTAAAACGTGCTTGACCGTATTTTAAATACGGTCAAGGCACAACCGTATTCGAAATATGGTTCTAAGCTTCTAGAAGCGGGACACGCGTCCCGTACAGCGACAGATAGTGGATTCTCGAGATTTTATCACATGGGCGGCTCGCCCGCAATTGAAATACGGGCACGAAAATTTTACCTATAAATAGAGGGGCCAACCCCCCCATTTCAAAAAGTTGGTCCCTTTGCTAGTCCCCCCTCTCCTTCCTTGCCTTTTCCACATCCTTACTCTGCCAAAACCTCACTAGCCCAGAAAATACCAAAACTACCCCTAGACTATACCAGTTTATCTCTGCTTTCATTCTTTCAACCTAAAGGTCAGAGAACCCCTTTTCAAATCCATTTTGGAAACCCAAGGGAGTGTTGAAGCGTTGCCAAAATCACTTGGAGAACCTCCACACCTCAGAACAAGGTAATAATAGCACGGTGAGCTTTTAATTAGCTTTGTATTTAACATACATTGTTATCAAAGTTCTCTGAATAAATTTTCTTCTGGTTATTTTAAGGCTGTTCTTTATTTTATTTTCAGAGCAATCTGTTTACTTGGTGCATACAAAGAGGGCTCCCCGGGAGGGGGAGTTCCCCCATGCGAAATAACGGGAAGAGAGAGATTCCTTGTTAAGAAACGGGTTTAGTTAGGCATCTTCGAGCTAACCCATTTTATGTTCATTTATTCTATTTTAAAAGAGGGGTTTTGTCCTCTTCCAAGTCTAATGTACCCCATAATCCTTCCCTCTTTCCTTTGTCGATAAAATCTCCACGCATGCACGGCTTGAACAAACAAGAAGAAGAGTTGAAATCTCTCTTTTTGCGGAACATCAAAAAAAAGAAGAAGACATTTGAACCAAAAGCAAGAGTTTGGGCTCAAAAAAGAGCATTTGGATTACTATAAGTGAGTTTCAGAGGCCACAGAAGTCGGCGAACGCCCCCAAGGAGCAGATGAGTTGGATTTGGACGCCGCAACAGCCATTTCTCGGAAATCAGGCTGAAATCGCATTTTAAATGCGGTCTAGACTTGACTGTATTTGAAATACGGTCTGACCTGAACTGTATATTAAATACGATTCAGTTCAGACCATGATTAGAATGCGGTCAAGCCTAAAAATAACTTAAAAAGTTGATTTTCCGACCCGGTTGGACCCAATCCAACCCATTTTGACATAATCTGATCCACTAGGCTGTTCCAAGCCCATTTTGAGACTGTGGGCCCAATGGGCCCACCAAGGCTTTGTAGGCCCTCCAATAAGGTCCACATCCCATCCGGCCCAACCAAGGCCTGTTTTGATAAATGGGCTAAAGGCCATTTGGTTAATTGCTCTTGGACCAAATCCAAGCCCATTGGTCCTTAAAAACTTTAACTCACTAATTTTGTGAATATTCAATAAATCTTTAAACCAAATAGCCAAATCCAATAAGGGTTACCCAATAACCCGAATGGGGTCTTGGGCTTGAGCCCAACTTGGATTCCACTGGGCCCTTCAACGGGGCACATACCAGACCCACTTCATCAATTGATAAAAAGATAAAATCAAATAAAAAAGGGGACACATACCATCAGCGGTCCTCACTAGACCAAATAAGTGCGCATGCTGGCTTAGAAATTGGGTGAGAACTAAGTTGACTCAAACCAAGGAGACCCATGGGACCCGTCAGATTGATGGGGCGGGCTAGGGTGTCTTCGGACTTCCCTAGACGTAACCGAGAACTTGCTCAGATCTGTAATAAGTTGCAGACCAGAATAATTAGGCTCGGATAGGTGCCATTTTGTGTCTGCCTGCACCTCTTAGGCAGTGTCGACTCCAAACAATCCCGAGGCGTGCATCACTTTGCATGCACCTCGCCTGCGACCGAAATCGGGTGCGCACACAAGGGTCATAGAGTTAACCCACCTATCATAGAAAGGATCCACAACATTATACTTGGTGAGATTAGGAGGCTTTGATCTAATAGGTTGTCTTGCAAGAGGGGTTTCATCGGCAGAGGAGGACGGTGCAAAAGATGCCATGGAATCACCAAAGAAGTCAAGGGAAGCAAAAAACGGAGTGCCTAGGGTGTTTTCAAGCTATTAAAAACGTCACAATGACGTTCCCCAAGTGTTTATATAGAAAAATTGAAAACACAGCAAAAACCGCATTTAGTATGCGGTCAAGCAATACCTGCATAATAAATACGGTCACTACGTGACCGCATAGAAAATGTGGTCACCGCGTGACCGCAATATAAATGCGGTTTTCGGAAAAAATGCAAAAAAAATGGGGAATTTCAATTTTAACGCTTTCCTAAGCTTCACCTGTCCTTGCTTAAATATATATCATGCAATAAAGGCAAAAAATAAAAGAGAAAAGAACATAAATGAAGAAAAATGAACCAAATCTCTTTTTTATATATGAATGAAAGTTACATCGTTTTTATACAAAATGCATACATGTGATATCCTAATCTACTCTTCCTCTCCAGGTCCATCCCCACGGCCACGTCCTCTGCCACGTCCGCTGCCTCAAGATCGCCGGCGCTCAAAGACATGTGTCGTAATACGACGAGCGGTACAACGGTTCATCCTGCCCAAAATACATTGAACATCATACATCATACTCAAAGGCACAAGGCCAGCAGTTGGATGATCAGGAGGAACGTACCCTGAGGTATCCACATCTCCGGCAGACTCCGCATCAAGGTCGGCAGGCTCTGCACTCCCATTAGCCGCAGGCTCAGAGGCATGAACAGATGCCTCAGAAGCATAGGCATCAGGTCTCGGGTCCACCACAGGCTCAATAGGTGCCTCCACCATCACAGTAGCATCCTCGGCAGGCTCCATCTCTACATCCATCTCAGTAGTAGCATCTGGAGGTGTCTCTGGTGCTGGGGTAGACTCTGGAATGTCCTCGGCAGTAGGAACAGCGTCAGATGCAGTGCCAACCTCTATCTTCAGCTCTGTTGCTGGCACCTCAGTGACTCGTGGAGAGGTCACAAGCTCCATCAATGACACCCAAAATACCTCACCGCCAGGATGTGTAAAATAAGGAGAAGAGTGGGAGGAAGGACCGGCTGTGTCATCCTGAAAATAAGAAAAAGAATTCTAATTAGAACAAAATAAGCAGATATAAGAAGCAGAAAGTGAAAGAGGTGGAAGAATTAACCTGTGCATGAGATGGACCCGCCTGATCTTGAACACCAGAAGGACTCGTCTGGCCCTATGCCCTAGCAAGCTGTACTCTGAGATCGGTGACGGTAACAAGGAGGGTATCCCGCTCAGCGATGACGGCATCAAGTTGGCGCTCTATGTCAGTGTACTGAGCTCGGATCTCTACCAACTAAGCCTCTTGAAATAAAAGAGAAGATGTTAGAAATCCCAAGTCAGATTAAAGATAAGAAAGTAAAAGGGGAAAAGGCATACCGTGGTGTCATAGGCTCGAATCACCACCCCTCCAATCTTTGTGACTCCGCCTTGAACAGGCATGGGTGGCATGAGACACCCAATTGAAACCTGCCTAAACCAAGCATCATAGTCACCCTCCACCAGCAGAGTCTTTGCCTCCATCCAATCTAAGAACTGAGCAGGCTCAATAGGCATAAGAGGAAAGGAAGGGGTAGTATCGAGAGGGATGATAGGAATCCGGGGCTCTCCGATGTGCTGATAAAAGAAGCGCTCTCCGAAATACCAGATGCTGCCCATCTGATCGATGAAGAACTGATAGCGCTGACGCCTTTGGTCAGGGGCAAATGCATCATTCGCAGTAGCCTGCAAGGCAAGTACCTCGAGAATGTCCTCAAGCCGGGGAACGGACAGCTGAGAAACAAAAAAAAAAAGAATATTAGGCATGTGATTCAAGAAAGAAAGAAGGAAGAACTAAAAGAGGCTTACCTCAGTCCTATAAAGCCAATCCAGATGAGCCCGAGCTGACCTAGGTCGACTCTTCTCAGAGTTGGACTCCACAAGACTCCATCTATGAGCCATCGAGAAAGTCTCCTCTGGCAGCGTAGATGTGGGACGGAAGTAGGGTATATACACCCTAGCAAAAAACTGCAAAAGAAGAAAAAAGGGTCAGAAGAATAAAAAAGAGAAGAAGACAAAGAAAGAGTAGAGAAATAGGTATTTCACCTGCAAGAAGGGCTAGAAGAATCTGCACCCAATTCGGGCACCCCGGGAGGTAGAAAGGCCGCTAACGGCTCGGCACAAGCCAGCCAAGATAGTGCAAAAAATAAGCAGACCCCAAGCATACCTCCTCGCCCATGGTAGGTCCTTCAACAAGCTCAAGAAATGCGGACTAACAGAAGTCGTGTCCTCTGGGAAAAAGCAGGAGCCCATCATTAGAAGGAAGATGAAACGGAATGCAAAAGGAAAAGCTGCATGGCTGGCGGCAATTTGGCTGAACCCTCTTTCCCCGAAGGTCTCTCTCAACCAGGTCAAGGACAATCTAGGTCTCCCTCTATCCCAGGCCTCCGGAGGCACCACCTCATATCCAAGAAGAGCAGCAGTCTTCGCAACATCTGGCCTCACCATCTCAAGGATAATATCTCCAGACATTCTGATCCCAGTGATGAGAGTGAAATCAGACGGCCGAATCCCAATCTCTATATCTAGGAAATGAAAGCTCAGCATCTCTGGGAAGAATCTCTCGAACATCACTGTGATCAAAGCTCAATCCAAGCGCATGCTTGGGATGGTGATGAAGTGGCCAAAAGGAATATCTACCCTAATACAAGCCGAGGGATGAGTCCTCAAGCCATGTAGAAGGTCGGTATCCCGAATCTGTGCAGCAATCACCTTAGGGATATCCACTTTAGTCTAAGTCTCCTCTCGTCCACGACCTCTACCTCTGCGGTCTACGCCTCTACCTCCACCTCGGCGCTCACTACAGCCTCTACCTCGGCAAGGAGCCTCAGCAACAGGCTAAGGAAACAAGTTGAAAGAGAAAGGATCAGGGTGATTAATTTTGAGAGAGAAGTTGAATGTTAGAAGGGTTAGGATATACCTCTGGGATCGCCTCACGGGAGCCCTCAGAAGGAAGATCAGGGACATCGGAATCAAAGTCCCTCTCTGCTCTCGAAGAAGAGGCCACGTCAGCGGGATCCCTCTGAACCCTAGAAGAGGAGGGCTCATCTGCAGGATCCCTAGCGGCTGAACGAATGCGGGCCATCTACGAGTTCAAAACAGGGAGATGATTTGTTATTTCTTTCTATAAAATTTTATTGTTTGTTCTTCATTTTAATCAAGTTTAATTGTTTGCAGGATCAAAAAGTGAAGAGCAAAAAGGAAAATGCCTCAGAAGTACAACCAAATCAGGGTTTTACCAGAGGGGGCTGTCCTTTAGTGCTCCAAAATTTTGTTTTTAGGAAACTTTATTATTTCTTTTTGGTTGTTTAAAAAAATCACATATAAAAATTATACACAAGAAACATAAATTTCTTATGTATTCTTCTTACATGACAAAAAGAAAAAAGAAAAAAAGAAGGAAGGGGGAAAGAAAAGTGTTTCTAAGGGATTAGACTCTAAGATTAAAATTTTATAATCCTTTCTTTTGTATTTCTAGATGCCTAATCATCTATCTTTGCTTGGTTTCAGGACAATCAAGGCATGTTTAAACTGGCATGAAGGATCAAATTGTGAAAACCATCTGCTTCATGCCAAGATGTTTTAACAGCAGTTGGGTAAAGAATCGGTTCATATTAGACCCTACCGGTGTGTACCTACAAACTGAGAACATGCAATAAGTTCACAAGCAAGCCCAAAGTAAAGCATATACAGGTGTTTACAAGGAAGATGAGTTAACGTGGATACAAAGATTCAGATAAAACAATTCTTTTCATAAGAACTAGGCTTAAAATCCAGGTTCACAAAAAGGAATCAGCAAAAAGGTTGGAATTCTCAGGAAAAATATAAGAACAATAGGGCAAGTTGAATGACCCAATCAATTCATCAAGTGAACATGACACATTCAGAGAAAATGAGATATGAAATGTGGCAATAAAAATTGGCAGCATAACAAGTTCATTTCAAATACAAAGCAACAATGGCAAATACGAGTGATAAACAGAAAAGCCAATCTTGGCCAAGCAGGATTCAAGACAAAGAGTACAAATCAGGTAGAAATGCATTGCTGGTCACATGGATGCAGGAAACAAGTATATCTTCCAAACAATGAACATGGAAATTGGGGAATTCTTTTCAATCAAGAATAATAAGTCAAATTCGTGCATTAATCAAGTTGGTTCAGTCATATGGATGTTGTTAATATACTGCTTGCAAAAAGATTGATATTCGGCCACTTACCTGTTTCGATTGAAATAGGAGGTTTTAGCAAACAATAGTCGAACCTTGGCTTCACCAGGGAGAGACGAAGTTGGAGAAGGCAGAGAGTATCCACAGTCGTTGGAAAGGAGTCAGAGCACACCAGAAGGACAGTCTTGGCAGTGGTGGAACAGCTCGAAATAAGGTTGAGATGAAAAACACCAAAGAAGAGGTGGTCACCGTCGCAAGGAAAAGCCAGAAAGTCACCGGAGAAATTGGAA
Organism: Buxus sempervirens; assembly: GCA_947561395.2. Taxonomy (NCBI): domain Eukaryota; kingdom Viridiplantae; phylum Streptophyta; class Magnoliopsida; order Buxales; family Buxaceae; genus Buxus; species Buxus sempervirens. The sequence continues at coordinate 14,016,208 of OX387186.1, read as the reverse complement.
CCACCATTGCCGGAGAAGACGAGAGTTGCCACTGGAGAAGACAGGTGCTGTCGACGAAGAGAATGAAGATCGGAGAAAGCTGTGCAGTCGTATGGATTTGAAGAAGAAATGCAGTCATAAGAGATAAAATGAAGAAGACCGGTCATGCTCGTTTTTAACACGAGCCCTGGAAAACCGCATTTAAAACGCGGGCGTCCAATGTCCGTAAAGCTAATACGGTCATAGCGCGACCGCGATTACACTAGGGGCATGACTCGACCACAGTACAAATGCGGGCAACCATGAAAATTTCATTTTTCATGATTTTCTCTATACTTTTCAGGAGATTAATGTCCATATTAATTGTAAATTGCAAGAATTGCCACTTTATCCACTTTTGTTTTAAAATTTGTCTTAAATCTCACTTCATAGCCACGAGTGCTCAGTGAGACTAAAGATGAGGATTTGACCCTTAAGGTTAGGGACTTTTCAGCAAATCCTCCATACAAATTCTTTTTCCAAAATTACCCTCTTAATCCTTGCAAATTGCAATTAGCTGGAAAAATCTCAAAAATTGCAATCTGTTGGTCTTTTTGCTCTCTGCTGGTAATTGGTTCCAATTACCAGCAAAGAGGGGGCAGTTGTAGACACCCAAAATTGCACTACAAATGAGAAAATAATTGAAAATAGGTAATTGAGATTTGAAACAGGTCAAAAAAGTGTAAAATTTGGTCAAACATGCAATGACCGCATTTTATCTGCGGTTTGGTCGTGCTCGCAGTTGATATGCGGTCATGCCGTGACCGTATTAACAATGCGGGCAAGGCACGACCGCATTATATATGCGGTTTTGGGTTTTTTTGAGCGAATTCGTCATTTTTCGATTTCTGAGCCTTATCTACACTCAAATCTCTCTCTGGGAGATTCGAATCCTATTTTTATCCTCCGTGGTTTAATGGATTTATATTAACTCTTTTTTTGAAACTCAATTGGAACATTCTAGAACCCTATTTTGGTATACCCCTGGGACCAACCATGGCACTAGGTTTGCCTATAAATAGAGGGTCCTCATCAAACAAAAGGCCAAGAATCTGAAGCTTGAAGAGCTCCAAGTGAATAAGGAAACCCCTACTTCTCTGCTTTTTCAATTCAGGTAAGTCCATTTTCTCTTTTATTTTATGTTCTAGAAATAGTCTAATCTTTTCCACTTCTATAGAATAAGGCCTAGTTTATATTTATATCCCCAAACCTGCCTCCAAGTACCTCAAGACTCCTTTCTAGCCGTAAAACGTGAAGAGAGAGCTAGGGGAAAAGAGAACAGGTGAATCCTTAGAATAGAACTTATAATCTGTTCTTCTCCATTTCTGTAGAATAAGGCCTTTCTATGTTTGTATTTCCAAACCCGCTTCCAAGTACCTCAAGACTCCTCTCTAGCCGTAAAACGTGAAGAGAGAGCTAGGGGAAAAGAGAACGGGTGGATCCTTAGAATAGAACCCTATAGTCTGTTCTTTTCTTTTTTTTGTAGAATAAGGCCATTTGATTGTGTTTGTATCCCCAAACCTATCTCCAAATACCTCAAGACTCCTCTCTAGCCATAAAATGTGAAGAGAAAGCTAAGGGAAAAGAAAGCATGTGGATCCGTAGGATAGACCCCTATGTGCTGTAATCTGTGATATGTGGTCTTTTTTACTATTCTGTTAATGTTTTAATGGTTTATTCTGAATCTGGAGGAATTGTATGGATCCATGTTGTTTATAGCATGAGATCCCCACTTCCTCCTACAGTTTTGGTTTTTCACACATTGCACCTATATCACTGTTTTCTTGATTTTGGTGATATTTAGCTACGATTCTGGATCTACCATGATCTATATGGTAGATTTGAAACCAAAAGCCTGAAAGTAACCTATAGGGTTTCATGATTTTGAAGTTGTTTTAATCTTGGAGAGAGGATCCTATGGTCTAAACTTTCCCTTTTGATGTTTTTTCATCAACATGGGTTGATTGGGGTTCTATCTCTCCACTAATGAGAGATCTGGATCAGATCTATACCCTAAAGAACTTTATTTTTCAATGTGTTAATCAAGAGATTTCAATCTGGTTTTTAAACCTTTTAATGATTTAGCCTAAAACTAGTTTTTCAGGTTTCACTTTATGATGGTTTTCTTTGATTTTATCTCAATTTTATTTCAATTATGAAACCTTTAGAATGGCGTGATCATGTTGAAGGTTCTGAATTAATCGGGCTATTCATATGAAAAACCATACACTTTTGTCACTTTTATGATTTTTTTCTTTATTAAGCAAGCTTTCTTTATTTTTAACATGAACAATATTTGGTAACCACCTTGTGTGGATAAATAGGGGTGCCTAACACCTTCCCCTGTTCATAACCTAATCCCCTTACCCATCTCTGGTTGTTTTTAGTTTTGTATTTTAAAATAGAGTTATTTTTACTCTAATTTCTGTCTTTTTTATTTGATTTGATATTTTGGTGTCCATTCACACCTAAACAGAATAGTGGCGACTCTTCTTTTTTGTGAATCCCGTGTGATGATTAGGAAGTCATTAAATTGATTTTCCATATCTCACAATATCGTTTTACTGTTCATGAACAATGCCCTTAGTGTGTATCTATTAGGGACATATAAACTCTATTGATAGACCTTGTAAATCAACTTCAAATACTTATAAAACCACTTTAATGAATGTTAAAGCATGTTATGAGACATAAACCCTAGTTAGAACTTTCCTGATGGTGGTCCAACTAGCAATCGTAAGAATTGGAAAAGTCCAATGTTGTGCAATAAGGGATGACATCACCTGCTACATTTAAAAAAACTTGAATTGTCTCCTATTTTGATTGTGAAATGCTACCATGTATGATTTTTTTTATGTGGGTCTTACTTGAAACATTTATAATAGTGAAAAATACTGATCATGAGATGCTCCACATGGTAGCATCGCATGACCATAACAAGGGCCAATTCAGTTAAAAAAAAAAGCAAATAATTTCTACAAGAGAACATGGGATTGGGAAGTGTGCCAAATTTAATAAATTTTTCCTTAAAACAAACTATTATTATTATTATTTTTTTTTTTGTCTTATATTTCTATAAGGGTAAATGTCTTTTTATTTTTTTACTTTCCAAAACAAATTTTAAACCTTAAATATAGTAAATCCTTCTTAATTATGCTTGGATTGATGAGTGGACCATTCAAATAGACCTCCTTAACTACCAGTGAGTCACACAATCGAACTTTCTTGGATACTTAAATGACTTACAAGTATAAATAATTTAGATATACAATCTTTATTTATATATTATATATAAAACTAACAAGACTTTTAGAAAGCATGCCAAACAAATATCTTTTTCTTTTTCTGAAAATAACCTTTGAATATCATTTTATCTTATATATTTACATCAGAATCTTTCTTTTTATTTTTCACTTTCCAGGATACTTTGACAAATTTTCATCCCTTATGCGCTAACATTTTAATCTACACACAAGGTTCGCGTACAAATGGTTCGTTTACCAAGTGTGTCCCCGAGTCGAATTCCCCCACCACCCAAAAGCTAGTGAATGGTGAGTGTATACAACGTAAACTGTGGGGGATGGGAATAGCCCCAAGTCTTGTCACTAATAAAAAAAAGGTTTTTACCGGCTGTTTTAAAACCGCCGGTAATTCTACTACGGGCATTTCCACAACTACCATTAAATCCAGCGTCGCAGATGGTATCTGCAGGCGGCGTTTTTATAAGCGCCGCTAATAAAACATATATTTACCAGCGTTCCACGCCACTGTTTGTCGATTGTGTGTTTAGACCATTACCGGCGGTTGACAACCGCCGGTAATTGGTAATTGTTTATTTAAATTATTTTTTTTCCGACCGTTGGGACCATGAATCATTCAGTAGAGAGATCCGATGGCTCCTAGGTAATTGATTAATGTTTCCAGTAGAGAGAAATTGAAGCGGCAGTCTATTAATTCCAGCAACTAGCTGAGCATTACGAAAGGCATTATGGTGACTTTCTGCGATTCACCTTGTCATTGACCCGTTAAATAACACAATCTAACTTTGGCATTAAAAAAGTAGATCATCACCATCATACTAATTTCAATATAAAGACTACATAAAGAACATGAGACGGGCTAGGTCCATCTAAATGTTGGCAAATACACAATTGAAAATGGAAAGAAAAGCTTTACATCATCTAACAGAGATATTGCAGATCGCTCCCCAGCGAAAATATTCATAGCCATCTGTATCTTGGTTCGGATAATCCTTTCTTCTTATTTTATCCCTTCTTTTTCAACTTCAAATGCCAACGATATTCCATGAGCTTTATCTCACATATCAATGTCATTCTTTCCTTGTCTATAGAATAAAATCTTTCAAGGTCCTCGAGACCTGCGAAGCAGAAACAACCCTGTTGCTGATCAAGGGGAATCATGCCACCACCTTTTGAGGTGTCAATTGCCTCCAACATTGAAACCACTTCATCCATCTCTGGTCGCTTGTCAGGATTAGCATCCCAGCATCGCTTCATTACATTTGCTAGTGAGCTTGGGCAACATCTGGGTATCTCTGGCCTCAGATTCTGCAGTGGTTAGTTTTAGAAAGTTAAATCTAAATCATGAAGTCCTGCATTATGGTGAGTCGGTGACTGTGACAAGTTAATGGCTGATAAGGAAGAAACTATGTACCTGGGGGACTACAGCCGAAGTCACTTCCGAGAAGCTAAGGTCAGGATATGGCAAGAATGCTGATACAGATTGAACTAACGGTCATGGCTGGGGACCATGAATCATTCAGAATATCTGCAAAACAAGGAGCCAGCAACAGTAAATACCAATAGTGAAGTGACAGCATTCAAATAATAAAGAGCATATTTTCAGTATCATTAGATGCATATTTTCTCCTTTTAAGAAGATTATTATATGCTCTTGTTTTCTCTTTAAGCATTCTCCTACACCCCATTTGGATTAACAACTAATTTTTTTTTTAATCGGTAGTCAATATTGTATATATAACAATAAAGGTTATAAAATAGTACAACAGAACTAGGCAATCAAAGTTGTAAATACTAAAAATGCCAAAATCACTTTCCCTTTTCCTCTAATCTAGAAATAAATCCCCTAACAGAAACTTTTGTGATGACAATAAGGGCTTCAAAATATTGTAAAGGAAATTCCCTAACAAGGAAAATATCATTATTAAGACAGTCAGGGCTTTAAACATTAAAAAAGGGATATTTTCCCCAAAAAAGGATATAATGACAAAAACTATGACTTCCCTTCATCTTCATGTATCATTAGCATCTGTGAGTCCATTAGGAATCATGGCTGCTGGGCTTCCTTCGGCACTAAATATGATTATTTTCCACCCTACAGTGGGCTTACATTCATTACATGCAAATATGCAATTGGTTACCTAGGAAAATTCAGGATGAGTTTTAACCCAAGCTACTTAGGAATTGGAAGGGTGCCAATATTGAATTTCTTTGAATTTTTGTTTTTGTTTTCTTGCTCCCCTTCTCTTCCCTAAATACAAGTCCATGAAATATCCACTTGTTATCATGCCACACCAGCACACCTCAAAAGAGAATACAATCTTCATCTAATGCTACTTGCTGCTATGACACAACTTAGTACAGTAAAAAGAATCAGAACGGCACCAGAGTATCCATCACTCTATAGACTTCTAAGGATGTGCTTCAGCAACATTTGAACAACCAGAATATCGGTCCACAGCAGTAACTGTGATATTTAATGGATTTGGCAACATTTCACAGCCTCCCCTCCCATGACAGCATGGATCCGAAAGTGAATGAAATACCTCTAAAATGGCTGTTGCACAATTTTTACCAACTACTGTTAAGCTCGTGAGAACATGTCCAACAAAAGCAGAATCACACCAACCCACACACCCCCCACACACACACCACTCCACTATTCCCAATAAACTTCAATAAGGATTTTTATATCCAAAAATTTGGAGAATTGTTTTGAATTTATGTTATCTATATTTACTTGGTAATGTGATCATCCTTAAAAACATATTCTAGTTCTGATTATTTTTAGAAGCATATTACAAGAAAATCCCGCATGATACTAGCTCCCATGTGAATGATGTTATAATAAATGTTTCAAGTTTAAGTCCTGAGCAAATTGTGTAGTAACAAAAGGAACCACCATAAGAGAATGAGTCAAGTTGAAGAAAAAAGTGAAATGATAGGTGTACCCTGTAGCAAAGCAAGCATGTGATGCCCTTTAAAGTGTACCCCACTTTTGGATTACACTCTCCTTTTTCAAAAGCTTTGACCATAGAAGTTTCTTTGGGGCCCAAAAGTTGCAGATATTATGCTAGAAAAAGAACCTTCAATGATATAAAGGCAACAGTGTGCATGTGACAGACAAAGCATCTTCAACCTCCTAGCATAAGAAATGTGGATGAAATGAACTCGAAGAGATTAATGTACACAACAGGTCAGTTACCTAATCGTACACAAGTGTTTCTAGTGTATTTTAAACTCCCACAGGACAAATTCAATAAGTTGAATAACTAGAAATTTTGATCTAAGATATACCCACCCATTTTTTTCCCCATTTTGATGATGCCAAAACCTACCATTAATTTTTAGTACTGTTTTAAAATAGGTTTTCTAGTTCCTCAGATAACATGAATAAACTTAGCTAGGATACCTTTCAGATCTTATTCCTTGAATTTAGTATAGGTTTTAGGTAGTTATATTCTCTACCATGCAAAGCATACTTAAAAATCTACATCAAAATCTGGTAATGTTAATTTCACAAAACATTTTGTAGGTGAAACAATATACATCCACAAGGAAAACTTGAATGAGGGAATAGAAAATTAATGACAGAAAAATCCTCACCACTTATGCAGATGAAGATAGTGATAGAAGAGCAGTAACTTTTCCCACCGCAATCGTTTTTCCTGTAGAGCACAAATCTTTGTTAACTATAAAGTGAAAAGGCAACAGGAATCCACCACGAAAGAACAAAGTTTCTGCCTCACCCTCAATACGGAGAGTAAACCTTCCTAGCTGTGGAAAATCAGCAAAAGTTTCTATGCATATCGAGTTATTCACCTGGAAGCTCGATGTTATCCCCAAATGGGAAAAAAATGGTTCAGTTAATTCCAACCAATAATGGCAGTACTATAGGAAACTTAAATTAGCTCATTAAGCTTATTTGAATGCGGCATAAAACAACAGCACCATTTTTCACAAAAGAACCTTCTTTTTCATAGGTTTCTTGGTCTTTGGATCAATTTGTTTTAATCCCAAAAAAGCCTGTCATACAGGAAAAAAAATGGACAGGCCCAAGCCAGGCCATCAACCTTTTGGTAATAATTAAAGATCACAGCAACTAGGTAGAATCTAAGATTTAGGACATACAATAAGAATCCCTCAGAACTTTTTTCTTAATTTCTTTCATGATCAAAAAGGGCAAATATTCATTCACACGCTAAACAATCAATAATTCACTAGAGCCACAAGTCATGATAGTCTCACAGCAGCAAGAGTATTCACATAGAGATCAATCTGTTCATGGCATACCAAATCAGATTCTAATGCATGTAGCAAAACAAATCCATGGACCCTAATTAACTAAATAAAAGGATATGAGAGAAGTGCTATATCAAATTCATAACAGAGACAAGTACCAATTTATTTTGTTCAGATCAAACAAAATAAAACAACATTGATCAAGCACGAACACATTGAAAAGCCAGAAATGATGAAAATTGTTCAGATCCCTAAAAAAAGGAACAAAAAAATTAGGGCTTAAAATTCCTCTAACCTCACAAACAGAGTTCTACTTCGTCACAACTCCTTGAGAGAAAACTTCAAAACAGATCTCTATTCTCGGCAAAAACACGAGAAGGCATTTATTGAATCACCGGAGGTCAGCAACTAATCAGGAAGCTTCGCCAATAGGCGTTGATTGAATCACTAGAGATAGAAATGCAAAGCCGCTCGAGAGAGATGGAAATGGCAGAGAGAGAGAAACGCTCGAGAGAGATGGAAAGGAAATGGCAGAGAGAGAAAAACGCTCGAGAGAGATGGAAATGGCAAAGAGATGGAAACTCTCGATGGAAATGGTAGAGAGATGGAAACGCTCGAGAGAGATGGAAATGGCAAAGAGATGGAAACGCGATGGAAGAAGAAGGGTTTCCATCTATTAGCGGCGGCCACTTAAAATTATCTACGGCGCTTATAAGAATAAACGCCGTTAATAAGTGATAAAAACGTGCCCACCACGGGTTTTTGGGGCGCTCGGGTCGGGGGTGCCCCCACATATATTATTACTGGCGGTTTTTCTAAACCACGGGTAAAACTTAGCCTCTAATTGACCCGAAATTTTGTAGTGTGTCCACAAATGTTCGTCTCCATATAAGGTTTAATATTAAGGAGAATAAACCACTTCACACAAGAGTATCATCTAATAATAATGGAAAAAAATAGCTACTAAGCAGCGGCCAGCGGAGGACTGGATCCATCGGCCACCATTGTCAGTAACTCGCTCCCATTCTTTATTTCCAGATTTTTGTGATCAAAGGCTGGTTTTTACCATACCTTTAGCCTACATTCTTTATTTCCAGATTTTTGTGATCAAAGGCTGGTTTTTACCATACCTTTATCCTAAGCTGCTGCATTGCCCATCTTGCTCCAGCTCACTCCAATGCCTTTGCCTAAAATGCAGGATGAAATCGTATATCGCCGTGATGATGCGGCAGACGATGAGCCACTGTTGGATGCTGTCACATGTAACATCCAACGGCAGATGCTGAAATGTCATTGAAGTGACATTTCACCTTTTTCAATGTAAAAGAGAAGCTATCATTGGATGCTACACATGACAAATTTAACCATGTAAGTGGATAAAACAACGGATAAACTAATTCACACAAGAGAATATCCTTGATCCTCTCACAATAAAATAAAATGTAGCTACGAAGTACCGCAAGCTGTGGCCAGTAGAGGACCAGATGCCTCCACCATTGTCACCTTCATTCCTTATTATGTAGCAGAACCAACAAGCACAGAATGACAACCCACAAACCCCAACCACCCTAGAAATCTACACAACCTCCACGAGTATGACCCCAAAATTTAATAATCAATTATTTATTTATAAACCCATCCTACTTTCACACCCTCCAAGCTTTTGCACGTTGTTAAGTTTTTTCTCCTTTTTCACTCTATCCCATACTTCTTCCTGATCTCGAAAATGTATTCGGCCACCTTGTGCTGGTCAGCTAAAGACTTGGAGACACTCTCCTTCTGCATGCACCTCTTGCACCAAGCTATGAGCTTTGGGCACTCAGCTTCTATGCTGAACTTCCAACAAATCTCAAAGGCTTGGAACCAGCAGTAGAAGGGAACGAGCGCCACATCCACGAACCCGAAGCTCTCACCCCCAAAGTAAGCCTTGTCCCCAAGCTCCCCCTCCAAAAGCTTCAAGCAATCTATGAACTCCTTCTTGGCTGGCTCCTGCTCTTCTCCTTTGGTTGCCCATATTTTCCCCCCAATCTCGTATAACTGCATTTTTTTCTCCCACAAAGAAACATTGTTCATTAGATCCTCAAATAGGTTTACAGGGTAAATTCGTCAAAAAATATTTATTAGAAAAAGAAATTTACACTTACCCTTTTATCGTTTCTGACAAGTGGCGTTTGACGTTTTTGATACGACACTTACTTTTCTTCATTTTATTTTCGTTGTCTACTTAATATCCTTTCTTTTTATATAAGTTTTATTAAATTCTAAATATTTTTTAACGAATTTATCATATAAAAAAATATAAGATTTTGAAGATTTTTTATAATAATAAATAGTTTTAAAAGTTAAAAAGTCTTAAATAATCAACTTAAAAATAATGCGTGATTTTATAATTTAAATTTTCTTACTTAAATAAAATTTGATAAAGGATAAAATAATCAAATTATATTTTATCAGTCGAATGAAATCATTTCAAAAACGGAAAGTATCCGCAGTTACCAGAAACCATATAAAGTAGATAAGCGCAAATTTCTCTATTAGCAAAGAAACCTAGGATGGGTGAGTATAGGCAGACAGAATACCCAGAGAACACAGAAGAGGAGTGTAGCAGAAGAAAGCAACAGAAACTACCTGTTTATCTACAAAATCGACCCAGAACCTGGCTTGTGCTCTTGCGTAAGGATCAGACGGCAACAAAGGGGCTCTGTCTCTCCAAACCTCGTCAATATATTCGACTATGATGCGGGACTCACAAACGGGTTTCCCGTTATGAATCAAAACAGGAATCTTTTTATGCACTGGGTTCATCTTAAGGAGCAGAGGGCTCTTGTTCCACAAGTCCTCTTCCTTGTACTCGTACTTGATCCCTTTCTCTGCCAAGGCGATTCTCGCCCTCATCCCAAACAGGCTGGCCCAGAAATCAAGAAGTACTACCTCGTCCGCCATTATCACACGCCTCCAAAGCTTTAACACGCTCACAATCTACCTGGTTGTGTCGGAGAATGGAAAAGTTGAGTACCTATAAGCGCACTACGGTGGAGATAACCTCAGAATTCTAGGACTTTTGGAGCTCACAATGTCATTGCTTGCGTCAGACTCATGGCTACTTAGATACACGTGGTCCAAATCGGACGGTCGAGAGGACAAGCCTACCGCAGGCAAGATGTGACATCTGTTTTAATCGTCTAAGCGAAGATTCTCGGAACGTTTTGCCCGTTTTGCCCACGTACGCGGAATTTCTATGTGACACGTACGCTGACTCTTAACTAGAGCTGTAAGTAGGGCGGGCTGGGCTAGGTTTCAATGAGTTCGGGCTCAACCCTAACTAAAATTGGAGAACCCAAACTCTCCTTGGCCCGCCATAACCCAAACTCTTTGAGCCCAAACCCAACCCTAAAATTATTTCTTGAGTTCGGGTTGGGTTTGGGCCGGCCCAAACTTTTTTTTCTACTTGATACAATGATATATTCACATATATAAGACTACAATATTTCGATATATATAATAAAGTTTATTGGCATACATTGATTTGTTTGTGTATTAAGTTAAAAAATGATCTCTATAAGTCCACCAAACTTTTTATGTGTGTAAAGAGCCTTAGAACAAAATATTCACTAAGATATTTATGAGTTTTACATGTCTTCCAATCTGACGCAACCATCCATCATAATGCATGGAATTAACAGCAATACAACAAATACAATAGCAGAATTAATCCTAACAAGGCATCCTCTACTCTTAAAGAAACAATAGATAAAAAATGATGACTTGATTAGCAAGGCCTCCCTATAATTCCCACTCAATCACTGTTTCACAAAAATTGCAATGTTGCATACAGGACCTACCCCATTTGAGATTCCAGAATTAGTTTCATTGCATTTTCACATTGTTTAAGTATTCAAACCTTAATCTAAAAATAATACCTTTTACAAAATCAATCAACTTTTGTAATTTTAAATAGACTTAATATTCATGTTTCGTATCTCTTCCAATTACTTCAGAATCTACGTTTTTTTTTTGGCTGAGTTAGAATCTACGTTTCAAATATTAGAACCAATAAATTACATAAGAAACACATAATTCATTTGCATATGACCAAAAAAGAACAATAAATCAAGATTTTAGGGGATATATATTGATGTTAAAAATAACATAAAATAAAATACTACTAAAGTAACAAGATTTTCTGTTTTGCTACCTTATCAGAAATCAAATTTTAATGAAATTTTGCATCTAGCAGTAAAAGATTGGGGATTGAAATATCTGAACTAACTTTGTAGTCAAAGAGGTAAATAATTTTAGATTATATGGTGCATAGCCGAGGAAAAGAAACAAACCCTCCTAAGCACACATTAATGGATTTCATCCAGATCGAGTACTAGAAAAGAGAGGAATTAAACAGTACCTGAAAGCAGTGAACAAATGGGGAAAGATGAGATGCCCAATTTAAAGAGAGATGCCCGATTTGACAAAAATAGCAATCGCAAATCCCTTGTGACTTGTGAGCGATGGAACTGTATCGCAAATCCCTTGTGAGCAATCACAAATCCCTTGCTGCTGGAACTGTACCCCACTGTATTGACAACGACACCGACGGCAACTGTATTGCTAGCTCCTGCCGATCGAGCTCCTTTGTTGGGGTTTTGTCTAGCTAGGCTGTCTTTGAGATGTGAGGTATTGATAATAGAAGAGAGGGATAGTAAGTCACTGAGAGGGGCGAGCAATTCCAACTTCTGTGGTAGAGATATGGGAGAAGACAAGAAACTTTTAGGTTTGTAGGAGACAATCATATGGAGGTTTGCAGGAGGGGGTTTTAGTGGTATATATATTTCGGGTTTTTTTGGGTTGTACCTTGTGAGCCCGAGCCCAACCCGAACTCAACTTCGGGCTCAAGACTGAGCCCGGCCCAAACCCAAACCCAAACTTATTTCTTAAATTGGGCTGTTATTCGGGCTGGGTTGGGCGGGCTTAGGGCGGTCCGGGCCAAACTTACAGCTCTACTCTTAACGAAAGCAAATCGACTACGATGCTTCCCTGATTTGCTTACTGATGTGACCATAAGATGCACCACATGGTAGTATCTCATGGCCTATGTTTTTTCCATGTGGGGCCCACTTCAAACATTTATAATATTCAAAAAGATTGACCGTGCTCCACATGACAGTATCTCACGGTCACTTCAGAGAACAAAACAGTGAAACATGACAGACGATTCCGACTCATATTTAATGTGTAATTGAGTTAGCTTTTTTTTGTTGTTGTCATTTTTAGCAATGGGCATCGTCTACCGTGCCCGTTATAGACAGCTCCTCACATGAATGGGGTGGGACCCCCAAATGAATGCCCCCCCCCCCCCCCCCCCCCCCCAAATGTGAGGGGGTGTATGCAGCGTGCGCTGCAGAGGATGAAAGTCCCTTATTTAGTGTTAACTGAGTCGGCTTTTACACAAGGAGTGTTGTCCGTTGTTAAGATACAGCCTGCGTTTCACTAGAGAAAAATTGATTTTTGGTGATACTTTACAAAACAAATTCAGATTCATTCACCAAATTTTGAATAATTGGACATTAGTGACAATTTTTTTAATATATTTGAAAATATTGATTTTAGTGATGCTTTTTAAAAAAAAAAAATTCAGATTCATTCACCAAATTTTGAATAATTAGAAATATTTGGTAATAAATTTTTAAGATACTAGGGGAGGCACATGCACTACTATACATTGAAATAGGTGGTTGATGTGGACTATTTTGGGTGATAGTTTTTTAAGGATAGATACAAGAAGTAACTTGATAAGTTAATAATGGTTGAGTGGGTTGTTTTGAATGGATTTAAATGTGCAGCAACATGAGTATGTTTGGGGACGAATAATGATTGATTTCTTGATTTGAGGAGGGCATTTCCAGGAATAAAAATGGAGGGCCAAAATATGAGGAATATTCCCCAAAATTGGTTTTATTAATAGTACAGCTTTGAAAACGAATGTCGTTTTACTGTTCATTAACAATGCCCTTAATGTGTATCTATTAGGGACATATAAACTCTATTGATATACCTTGTAAATCAACTTCAAATACTTATAAAACCACTTTAATGAATTTTAACACTACCAACTAATTGACTTTTACCGGCGGTTTTTAAACCGCCAGTAATTCATTTGCCGGCATTTTCATGAATACCACTAAATCAAGCGTCGCAGATTGTATCTGCGGCACTTTAAGCGGCGTTTTTAGAACTGCCGGTAATAAAAAAATGTATTTACTGGTGCAAAACGTCACTATTTTGTTTTCTCTATGACCGCTGGTAATTATACTTTTTTTATTTTTAAGAAAAATTGGACCAGTGCTCCCACATCTATGCATGCCTACTCAGAGTCACAAGCTAAATTCCCTTTTTGCCCTTGGACGTTAATTCAATGAAAAAACAAGAGAAGAACACGATTCACTTCTATTGCAACCAAAGAGAAGAACACGGTACACAGTTTCCTTTTGGAGAGTAAAATTTCTGAGGTGGCATCACTTGCAAACTCGGATAATGAATTACAAATTTCTAAGGTGGCATCACTCTCAGCTCCAGCTGGTGGGCGAATGAGAAGGTTGTTGGAAAGGAGCTGGATCCTGTAACAAATGGGCCTTCTTTCCCATGATGCAGCCAGGTATCAGTTGATGAGTATAGATTCAAAATAGCACTGCCACCACCATGGGCAGGTGAATAAGTCGGAAGCATGGCTTCTGGAATCAAAACCTAGTTGCGAAACTATACATCAAATTTTAGTTAAAACTAGAATTATGAACCTAGATGGATGGAAGATCTTGTATGTATTGGATGGAATTAATATACCCAGAAATTTGAGGCTTTCTTTTGGTGCTTTATGACCTGAAAGGAGATACATACCAAATTAGTTTGTAAGAACTAGCATTGGTGTACTGCGTTGATATTCATGTTCTTACTCCTTTTGCTGGAAAACCAAGAATGACAGAACTTACTATGTATCATTTTGATGGCAGGTCTATTTTGAATGCGAGAATACAATTTAAGAATGTTTCTGTATTTCTGTGATCTTCACCAGATATTTTTTTTTGATGAAGAGAGCAGCTGATGCAGAGCTCTTGGAAGCCATTAATGCCCAAATTGATCTTGACACTTTCGGAAGCTCCACCACTTCTGCATGTTGGTTATGTTGCTCTTGTTGAATTGAAATCCCATCAACAACATTTGGCAAATCTGGCCAACAACTAGTGATCAAAGACAGACGTGTCTGTAACAGGGGAAACATGAGAACTGATTTCGAGTTTAATTGTGTTAATATTGATATTCATCAAATGAACAATTTTTAGCAAAGCATGTAAAATTTTTTAGCAGTCTAGCTTCCCACAACAAGATAATAGGATTTACGCCTATGCCTTACCTTTTCAGTGAATTTGCGGAAGGTCTCCATCTCCATTGCCTTCTCAAGTTCCTGATAAAATAAAATAGAAAATCTTAGCAACTTCATCACAATTTGCTGCAGTGCTGGTTGTATTACATGATATATCAGTCTCCAATTACAAGCACAAGGAAAAGAAAATATTTTCACAACTCAATGATTGCAAAATTACATTTTCTGCATCTGTGGAACAATCAATCTTGTATACAAGTTTCTGAAGTTCTTCATCCTTCAAGGCTTCACGAATTTCACTAGAAGCAACTGCAACATTAAGTACTATCTAAATTCCAAGTGTCAAAAGGGGAGATAGGAGAGAAAGTTGGAGGTGTAGTTAACAAGAATAATATAGTCTTGTTGGTTGAGTCACCTTAAGGTACCTAAATGAAAGATGACAAAGCTACCACATATACTAAAACAATATAACATGGCCACATATACTAAAGATCCTAGAAATAGATAAGACCACAGAGATAAGATCCTAAAAACAATATAACAGGGCCCATCATTTGTCACCTGCAAGGGATATTATGCCCCATTGCTGAGTAGTAAATGGCTGCAATGAAGCACTTGCAAAAAGCTTTTGGCCGACAAAAACAACTTGATGTAGCAGACCCAATGGCCAATGACCCCATCTCAATCTCTAGTTAAGAATTTGCTGAGACATCCTATACATCATACCCAATAACAGTTATATATATATATATATGAAGAGCAAAAGCAAAAAAGAACAATTTATAGAGATTCAAACAGTGTCATTAGATCTTTAAATAAATATGTAAATAGATAAATATAGAGTGATTAAGAATGGGACAGGGTATACAAAGGCCTGGTGACATGATTCAAAAGTTAGAAAACAGATAAACATAGAGTGATTAAGAAAAACAATATTCAACAGTAGGTGTTTTTCAGCCTTGAAATGATACTTAGGATATACAAGACAGGGTATACAGAGGCCTGGTGATAAATAAAAAAAAATTGAATCAAATTATAACAAATAAAGAAACTGCTAGAAATCAACCAAATAAAGAAACTACTAGAAAGAATAAGGCATTAATGCTATTGCAGTTGCCATAAAGTATAAAAATTCAAGATCCCTTAGTTGTAAAGAAACAAAAAGGCCCTTGAACAATCGAGCAATTGGAATAGTAATTGCATAGCTAGATTAAAATTACAAACTTATGAGTTACTTGGACAGCATACTCCATAGCCTTCCTACTACTAGTCCACTAGAAAATCAGCTGGACGAGAAAAGCAAATATATACCTAATAAAATCAAGAATAATGTAGGAATTGCTTGAATAGATCATAATGTAGGAAGAAGATAAAAAAAATAAAATGAAAATGAAAAGGAGATAAGGCGTTTTCTGCACATTGCCTCACTGTTCTTTCTATCATGCAAATTGAGAGAGAGAGAGAGAGAGAGAGAGAGAGAGAGAGAGAGAGAGGTACCACAAGCTGCTGTGCAATTTGTTGAACAAGAAGGTTGCTGAAGGCGAGAGGAATAGGCAGCAACGACAATTGTGTTTCACCCAAACAACGTGTAGATCCTCAACACCTTTTTATCACAAATAACGAAATCCAAACAAATTTATTGTGACAGATGCAAGGAAGAAACTAGAAGCAAAACCAAATTAAGAATCAACAATAGAGGCATGAGTGAGAAAACCAATCCGGCTGCAAGTGGGACTGACATCAATCGACCTTGTCTTGCTCTTCTGTTCTGATCAAATTTGTGGTGACAGATGGAAAGAAGAAATTAGAAGCAAAAGCAAATTAAGAATCAACAATAGAGGCATGAGTGAGAAAACCTAGTCGGCTGCAAGTGAAACCGAGATCGATCAACCTTTTCTTACTCTTCTATTCCGATCAGAACAGAGAAGCCTCAAGGCTGAAACGAAATCAAGCTTACAAAAGTAGCTCAGTTAGGCACTCTACGAGATTTTAGGGTTTTCCGCTCTATTATTGTTAATGGGAAAACACAGGGACCTTCATTCTATTCCTCCATCCGATTTGGAGAGGATAACAAGGGTTTTGATAAAGTATCATTGGTGGCCTAAAATTATTGACGGCGCTTCACTAAATAACTACCGTTAAAATGTCACCCTGAAATGTAACTAGAGTGGGTTTTCAGGCGCTCGGGCGGGGAGCGCCCCTGTACACATTATTATCGGCAGTTTTGTGAAACCACAGGTAATAATTCACCACTAATTCCCAAAAATTTTGTAGTGTAAAGCATGTTATGAGACATAAACCCTAGTTAGAACTTTCTTGATGGTGGTCCAACTTAGGGGTGGCAACGGGTCGAATACGGTACGGATCTACCACGATCCGAATTCGATCCGAAAATATTTTACCGATATCCGAATTCGATCCGATATCCGATGGATCTTTAATACCTATATCCGAATTCGAAATTCGATAAATATTCGAAATCCGAATTCGATCCGATATCCAATCAGACCGATCCTAAATCCGAATTTGAACCTGAAATCCGAATTCGAACCCCAAATCCGAATTTGAACCTGTAAAAATCCGATTTCACCTGTAAAAATATACCTATAAAAATCCAAATTCACCTATAAAAATCCAAATTCACATCCAAATTCACCTGTAAAAACCTGTAAAAATCCACTTATAAAAATCCAAATTCACCTGTAAAAATCCACCATCAAGGCATAAATATTAAAAATCCAAATTCACCTGTAAAAATCCACCATGAAGGCATAAATATTAAAAATCCAAATTCACCTGTAAAAATCCACCACCATTTAACTACGAATTTTAACACATATCTAAGTGTCTAACACAAATATTAAAACTCAAAACATAAATACAAGCCCATAAATATAGTCTAAGTGTCTAAACTCCATAACACAAATCCTTAATACATAAATACAAATCCACCATCAAGGCATCATCAAGGCATCAACTCCACCATCAAGGCACCATCAAGGCATCAACTCCACCATCAAGGCATCAACATCCAGAGAAGCTTGATCCATCCAATAACTAACCTACAAGAAAAATATCTTTATTAGAACCTCATAAAACAATTAGTAAATTATACTAACAAGTAAAATATTTACTAAACAAGTTTCTTACATGCTTTAGTCAATTGAACTAAATATTTGAACGAGTTAAACTGCTCCCATCTGTAAGCCCATCAGCATCTAAATATCAAATACAAATAAGAAAAACACAAAAGGGTAAGAATATATACAAAAGAAATTTATAAGCATACTCAACCAAATTATAAATATATTTACCTCTGTAGTTTTTGGGATCTAACCAATCTTGTGTCAACATCAAAGCCTCCACAGTATCTGGGCTTAGAGAATTTCGAGCCTCATCAATTAGCATACCTCCCATAATAAAAGCAGATTCTGATGGAACTGTTGAAATTGGAATAGCAAAGATATCCCGAGCCATCCTACTAAGTGTTGGGTATTTTGGACTATTGATACGCCACCAACTTAATAGATTCATATCAGGCTGTCGAGGAAATAAGTTTTCTTCTAAATAGCTATCAAGTTCAGACTTTTGTGAGGCAACGATGTTGGCACTACGTGTATGCAAATACCACATATCAAATCTCTTTATTTTGTCACTTGTATTAGTGACACTTGGAAGAGAGTTGCTACCAACACTATCTTGTGGTGCAAAAGGAGATGTCAATGATGTGCTTAAATTACTTGCATACTCTGAATATAAATTGTTCAAAACATCCCGGACCTTGCTTAGATATATCTCAGCATCATTACCATAGATTTCAGTTTAGTTGTACTCCACAAAGTCATACTTAAACTGAGGATCAAGAATGATAGCAATTGCAAAAAGTATGTTGCATGCTTCCCAATATTTATCAAATTTCACCTTCATTTTGCGTGCCATTGAACGCAAGTAATCATGTTCACTGTCTTTCCAACTGATTAAGTTGAGATGTATTTCACACACTTCTGGAAAGTACACAGTAGCAGTTGGATAAGAAGAAGCTGAAAATTTCGTTGAGGCTTCATAGAAAACTTTCAAACATTTGCAAACATTTTTTGCTAGTTCCCATTCTTCCTTTGATGGATTCACTTTAAAATCATTATCAAT
Organism: Buxus sempervirens; assembly: GCA_947561395.2. Lineage (NCBI taxonomy): Eukaryota > Viridiplantae > Streptophyta > Magnoliopsida > Buxales > Buxaceae > Buxus > Buxus sempervirens. The sequence goes on along the minus strand of OX387186.1, from coordinate 13,997,170 downwards.
GATCTCCAATCGATGAAATGCTTCTTTCAACTCAATTGCACTCTCCAACATTAGATAGGTGGAATTCCATCTTGTTTTCACATCAAGACAAACACCTTTTTTTCCAAAAAGCTTAACTTGATTCATAGCATTCTTAAATTTTTGCTTCTTATAAGGTGATGATCTGATATATCTAACACTCTCTCTAATCATCTTTATCAATCCTTTTATCTCCTGTAACCCGTCTTGCACAATAAGATTCAGAATATGTGCACTACAACGCACATGAAACAACTCACCATTTAAAGGAAGCAACTCTTCTTTGCACAACCAACTTCTCAAATCTCTAACCATTGCATCATTGGTAGATGCATTATCAACTGTAATGGAAAATAACTTCTTGTCAATATTCCATTCCAATATCCACTCTTTAACAACTCTAAGAAGGGTCTCCGCATCATGAGGACATTCAACAGTTGTATAAGCAATAATTTTCTTCCGAAGCTCCCATTCATCATCAATAAAGTGGGCAGTTAAACAAGCATAACCAAGGTTTTGGTGTTCAGCTGTCCACAAATCAGTTGTCAAACTAATTCGGGAAGAATTCTTATCAAAAATGTTATACAACTTCTCCTTCTCTTTTTTATACACTTGAAGGATGTCAGCCTTAACTGTGTTTCGTGTCACAAGCTTGAACATTGGCTGCAAATTATTGATAAAAATCTCAAAAAACTCATGTTCCACCATATTGAAAGGATATATCCGTGCTTAATAATCATCCTTGCCATATCTAAACGGCTTCTTTCTTGATCAAACTTAAAGGGTTTTACTGTAGAACTTGAACCCCCTTTACCCTTGGTCACTGACAACAATTGTTGGCCTATGTCTTTGTGGGACTTTCTAGGACATCTAAGCAAATGATTCCGTAAGTGAGTGGTCCCACTAGAGCTTGCCCCATTCAGTTTTTTCATACAATGCATGCAAACAACCATATCTTCCCCATTTGGTCCTACAACCTTATCAAATTCCTCCCACACTTTAGATTTCAACTTCTTTCTTTTAGGAGATGATGGAGCTGACTCAACAGTTTCAACAGTCGCAGCCTCACGGGCCTCAACTTCATCTCCAATTGAAATAGGTTCCGACGACATACCCGACACCTTCTAAAAGAAATATAAGTAATTAAGATGTAGCAACTAGCAACTAGCAAGCAAGAGGAACATTTGGCATAAATATTTCTGAAAAATTGATAGCATGTTTCTACAAAAAGCACAGCAATTTGTCGCCAAAAAAAATTCAAAAACAGCATTAAGTCTGGGAAGGAAACAACCCCTGACATCCTCCCAAACAATAAATATCAGATCTTTACTCTAAGAACTTAAAATATCATCACTGATACATGTTCAATTAATGGTCAAAAAACCGCATGCTCATTTTCTTGTCAAAAAGTATAAGTCACTTAAAAAATAACAAAAGACAATAGCCATTATCATTACATCCATTATATCCTTGACAAAATTCTCTCCTTTCACCCTTTAATTGGATCTTGTTTTCAACATGAGATGCTCAGTATCGTACACATTAGAAGCAAATGGAGGTGAGAAATAAGTAATAAAACAAGTAATAAATCAAGCTTAAAAAGAAAAGAAAAGAAAAGAAAAGAAACTTGATATGTATTGAATGAAACAACCTACTGTTTACTGTTACCTTCTTGTTTTTGACAGGTGATGGTTCTCCGATGATTTCGGCAGCGCTTCCGCACCCTCGTAGAATTCCAAGAATGGATTTGAAAAGGGATTCCCCACTTCTGGGTTGAAAGGAATGAAATGGAAAGGGGGATGGTGCAATCCAAGGGTATTTTGGGTTTTGGTTTTGAGTAGGACAGAGTTTGGGCAGGGGTTGGACGTAGAGAAAAAAAAGGACAGAGCTAAAGGGAGGCCAGCCTCTCTTGATTGGAAATCAAGGAGGGAGAGAGAAGGGAGGGGGTGAGTGAAGAAGAGAGCAAAAGGGAGAGAGGAGAAGGGGTTTGATCCTTTTTCAAAGAATGGGGGTAGCCCCCCTTTTATAATGAAAAAAATGAACCAAAAGTAAATTCTAATCACATTTGTTGACCAAATTTTAATTTTATATGTAATGTAACTAAAACTTAAATAAGTTTTAATCTTATCTTGGACACCTCATGGGGGACACGTATCCCCTATGTGCAAAATGTTTAGTATTTTATTATTTCTTAATATCTTTTATTTTCTAATTATCTAAATTACTAGATATTTTTAGATTTTCTTATTATTTTATTTAGATCTTTGTTTTGGTTTTTGAGCACATGCATGCTTTGATTTTTATTTTCTTTTTCCTTTATTTTAAACCTCTTAATTAGGTGTTGTATGAAAATATTATTATTTTAATTGAAGATTCTTTTCTTTTTGCTGTTTTTGCCACATGTGCAGATTTTCTGAAACTTTGACTGCTCATATTTCTTTCATCTGGTATCCGATTTCAGCAAACTCAGTGGCGTTGGAATCAGCTCGAGATTCCCTATCCGCTAAGCTAAAGGTTGGCAGCAAACTCGAGCTTTTTAGCAGAAGTGCAGACTCGCGTCCCGGAGCCAGTTTTGCTCAAATCTCCTTATCCGGGACTCCGATTCCAGCAAACTCAGTTGCGTTGGAGTCGTGTCGATGCGCCCTTTCTGCTGATATCCATTTGAGCAGCTAATTCAGAGTTCTGCAGAAAGCCGATTTCTGCTATTTCCAGATTTGACCAGCCCATAACTTCTTTATCCGGACTCCGATTTTAGCAAACTCAGTTGCGTTAGAATCGTATCGGAATCCTCTTTCCAATGGTATGAAGTTTGGTGGTCAATTTGCACCTGATCAAAAAGTCAACTTTTTGACCCCTTCAGGTTTGACTTTTTCAATTAGGGTTTTATTCTTTCCTTTTTGGGGGTGCAAAAATGAGGTGCTGACAGCTGCCCCTCTTTTCCGGAGTCACCTTGGGGATGAACGGCAAAGAATAAAAAGAACCTCATTTTTGTGCCTTGCATTTCTGTCGACATGGCCGATGTTGATGCAAGATGTTCAGCAAGGTTCTTTTCTTCTTGTTTGTTCCAGTAAAGCTTTTAAGTGCTTTTTAGCTTTGGCTTTCTTTTTTGCAGATTTAGGATTTTTTTTTTTGAAGAAATCCTAATTTTGTATTGTTCACTTCCTTCTGAGAGAGCTCTGGAGATGAGTTTTGATTTGAAGGACAAAGCACATTAACGCGAGTTGGTTACGCGTGTGGTACTTTTCCATTTCTGGTTCTTAGAAATAGGTGGTGATTAGCACCATTTCTAGATTCTGGTTCTTGGGAATAGGTGGTGATTAGCACCTTTTCCGGCTTTTGGAGTGCCCGTGCATTGCTTTCATGTCGATACACTGGTTTTGAGTTTTTTGGGTGATTGAGCTTCTCTCAGACTTCAGTGAAGATACAATTTTCAGATTTCATTGTAAATTAAGTTTTTTTTTATTTTTTTATTTTTTTGTTTTTTTATTATTTTTTTTATTTTTTGTTTTTGTTTTTTTTTTATTTTTTGTTTGTTTTTATTTATTTATTTATTTTTTGTGGGATTGGCCAGAGGGTTGGTAATGGAGTGGGACAAAAGGAGAAGGAGAGAAAGAGGAGTTGTTCTTGGTGAGGAGGTGCTTTCAGTGCTGTCCGGTGCCTCAAGGGAGCTCGCCCACCTATCCTATTCTATTTACAAAAGTGGGAAATCAAAAATTACAAAATGAGGCTAATTAGCCCAGCAACTCTTCATTTTGCTCTTTCCTTCGAGTTTTGAAAGGTTCCCTACTTCTTTTTGCTTTTGCAGGTGTGGTCGCTTAGAGAGTTCTTCCATCAGCCTCTTTATGATGAGGTAGAGGTTTCCCAATTAAAAATGATTCCATTGGGGATTGGTGGGAGCCTCTATCTTTCCTTTCTTTGCAAGACCAACCTCTTCAGACTGGGCGTGGCCTTGACATGCTGTTTGGGGGCTCTTGAAGAGAACTCTGCTGGAGAATGGATTCCGTGGGGAATAAGGATTCAAGGCACTTCTTGACGTCCTTCGGATTCTCTGACCTACGCAATCCTGCAAAAGTCTTACAAAATGATGAAGCTTTTGGAATTAAGAAGGTAAGCAGCAAAATGGATTCCTCTTTCTTCTTCTTCTTCTTTTCTTTTTTTTTTTTTAACAAGTGCTTTTAAAGAAAGGCAGGACCAATGACCACAGTAGATTGCCTTGTTAGCTTGAGATGTTTTGGGAAGGGTGCTTGACACGCATTCCCATGAGATTTTTGACTTGCATCGGCAATGGTATAAAAAGGGTATTGCGAGGGGTGTTTTCCCTTTCCCGGTTTTGGTTTCTCTCACCTTAACCAAAATTTTTTTGGGTGATCTCAAGATCTTGCAATTGAGGGTTTTCCCTTTGCCTTTTCCCTTGCGATTAGTGCCTGCCCCAGTTTGAAGGTCTTCGGCAGATCTTTGCACATCATGTCTCCTAGATCAGGGAGGTCTTGAAATTAGGATGAAACATAGGCTTGGTTTTGAGTCTGAGAAATGATGGGTTAGAAGGCTCAAGTTCTTATCTTCTCATTCCCAGGTTTACTTTGTGTCTTGTCAAAGCTCGTTTTTCTTTTTAGATTCCTTTATCCTTGATCTGTACGAATTTAAATGTCACATTCTCTGTAATCAGAAAGGACTTTTGGATAGGACGAAACGAAGGCCAAGGTTTTAGTTTATGAAAGAAAGGGAATATGGCTCAAAGTTCTTTTGTAAATGGGTTGAGTCATGTCCTTTTCTTGACTATTTGGACTTTGATAGTGTCAATTCCACTTTATTTCTTTTTTTTTCTTTTTGAGGCTTTTTATGACCTTCGCTTTCTCTTGCTTTTTCACTTTTGCCTTTGGGGTCTTTCTCTACTTCTTGATTTGATTAGCATGCCCCAGTGTGCTTTCTGATTTTTTTGCTTTTCCTTTATTATTGCACACTTCCATCCTTTCTTCTTTCCTTCTTTGTCGTAAAAACACTATATTTAGGGTTCATGACTCAGTAGGTTAGAGAAAGGAAATTAGGCTCAAGGAGTTTGACTAGGGATATAACTTTGAAAATTTGAGAAAGCAAAGATGGCCTTTCATCATTTTACAGAGATTGTGACACCTTGGTCGAATTGTTCCATACAAATTCATTCAGGAATCTATTCATCCTTTTGGTTCCTTTTCAGCTTTGCCCCAATGTGGGGTGGCTAGACACAACATGGGTATTTGAATAATACGATCAGGCTCAAAGTGTTTTGACTAGCGGTTTTAAAAAATTTAGGATGTTTGAAGGAAGGCCTCTCATCCTTTCCTAAAGACATGACATGGGGCCAGCCGTGACCCATAGCTGGTTTAGACATCTTTTGTCTTTTTCTTTTCTTCTCTTTCCTCTCTAGGGTTGTTTTGCCCCCAGTGCAAGGATGGGTTGAAGGAAAATCAAGGCAATGATTAGGAAGAGATTGCCTTTTGGCTCAGTCAAGGTTCTCATGGGAGCAGTGCACTGCACCCAGCTGACAACACCTTAGAGCAACTCGGCATCTTTCCATGATCATGGTCGTGCCAAAAGGTATGGTCTCAGAGCGATGTCATCATCGACCAAACACTTGCATCTTTTTTCAAAAGTTTTTTTTTATTTCTTTTTTTTTTTTTTTTTTTTAAACAGGGTTTTGACAAGAGCCATGCACGAAAGTAAAAGTATATAAAATATTTACAAAATAACTAGCTACCAGGAGTGATTAATGCAAAAAGTAAATTTCAAACTTATCCTGGTAGTGGAGGTTGCGCCTTGTAATTCTGCCTCATTTCCTAGCTGTCCCACTGGAGGATGACTTGTAGTGGTCTGGAAGAGGGTCCAGGTTTATGGCTGTGGGTGGAGTTTTGACCGGAGCAGGATGGTCTACAGTGATCTTCTTGGCATCAATCAGGTCCTGAATTGCATGTCGGAGTGCCCAACATTGATTAGTGCCATGCCCCGGTGACCCCATGTGATATTCACAGATTGCCTTAGGGTCGTAGTTTCTACCCAATGCTGCGTTTGGGTTAGGAGATATCACCCTTAGGTAGCCCTTCTTCAGTAGTGTGGGAAGAAGCTCTGCTGGCGTATAGGGTAGTGGTGAAAACACCCTGTTCCTTCTTTCTTCCCTTTGCTCTCTTGTTGGTCCTGTAGGCCTTGTGTCACTCGACTGGTTCCCTCTTTGCAGGTGAAATGGCTGTTGCCCCTGCGCCGTGTCAACACTTGCCACTTCTTTCGAGCCCTCGGTTTTCCTGCCTCCATTTGTTGGCCTTCTTGCTGTGGTGCCAGGTGCACCTGCCTCTATCAACCCAGCCTTGATGCCGCCCTCAACTCTGTCGGCGATCTGAACTAAGGCGCTAAAGCTTGTCGCTTGCTGGCCAATCAAGTGGGAGTAGTAAGGTTGCCCTAAGGTGGAGATAAATAAAGTGGCCATCTCCTCTTCTGTCAGTGGGGGGCGTACCAACATCGCATGTTCACGCCACCTTCGGGCGTATTCCCTAACTGTTTCTCCAATCTTCTTACTCATCCTCATGAGTTCCATCCTTGTGGGCACCACTTCAGAGTTGAACTTGAATTGCTCTGTGAATAGGTGTGCCAAATCTGGCCAGGTACGAATCTGTGCTGGGTTCAAAGTGGAAAACCATCGGTGTGCCTGCCCAGTCAAGGATCTCTGGAACAGCTGTATCATCAGCTGCTCGTCTCGGTTATAACCAATCATGGCCCCACAGTAGGCTCTCAGATGTGCAGTTGGACACCCTGTCCCATTAAACTTCTCGAAGTCTGGGCACTTGAATTTTGGTGGGAGCTGTATGTCTGGGAAGAAGCAGAAATTGTCTACTGTCATCTGCCCAGGTACTGTCCCCTTTTTCAATTCTCGTACTTCTGCCCTGAGGTCATTAATCTCAGTCCTGACTTCAGGCGGGATGACCCTTGCTTCGTTTCTTTGCCTGTGCCACTCTTCTTCTTCTTCATGGATTATCTCAGGGACATGTGGGAGACACAATGCCTCTTCCTGATGTGGCGGTTGACCTTGTGGAGCGACAGGAGGTGGTATTTGTGAAGGGAGGGCAAGTGGGGGGAATACATGAGCTGGTGGTGGGGCTTGTGCCTGCCCTTGCAATTCATGTGGCAATGGTTGTGGCTCTCCTACTGGCTGTGGCATCTATCTAAGGAGGTTTTGGAGCATCTGAGTGACTTGCCCCATTTGTTGGGTGAACTGCCCCATCTGTTGAGTCAGGTTTATGACTACTGGCTCATCCTCAATTCTGCGTTGAGGCAGTTGTGGTGCAGGAGGTTGTGGTGCTGGAGGAGGTGGTGCGGGTGGTTCTTCCGGATTCATTCTTACGCGGGACCTTAGCAGGTATGGGCTTCGACTAGCAATGGCTGCAATGTCCTCCAGTCCCTATTAAAAAAGAACAAAAACAAAGATAGGTTAGTTTTTTCAAAAATGGTCTATTTTCACATAGATTTTTGGTTGTGCATAACGTTAGGGCTGTAAACGAAAACAAAGAATCTTGGCACTGCGGACAGTGTTGCAGCTGTGGAAGGCAACCACCGTGAATGGCTATGCTATGTATGAAAGAAAGAATCTTGACACTGCGAACAGTGTTGCAGCCGTGGAAGGCAACCGCCGTGAATGGCTATGCTATGTATGAAAGAAAGAATCTTGACACTGCGAACAGTGTTGCAGCCGTGGAAGGCAACCGCCGTGTATGGCTTCCTTGGAAAGCTGTGCTATCCCGTGTATGAGAAGGGTAGCTCAAGGGAAATGCTGTGTATAGCTTATTGTGAGCTGTGCTATGTCAAACACGAGAAGGGTAGCCCAAGGGTGCTCATCTTGAAAGCTGTGCTATCCCATGCACGAGAAGGGTAGCCGAAGCTGTGCTATCCCGCACATGAGAAGGGTAGCCCAAGGGTGGTCATCTTGAAAGCTGTGCTATCCCGCGCACGAGAAGGGTAGCCGAAGCTGTGCTATCCCGCACACGAGAAGGGTAGCCCAAGGGTGGTCATCTTGAAAGCTGTGCTATCCCGCGCATGAGAAGGGTAGCCGAAGCTGTGCTATCTCGTACACGAGAAGGGTAGCCCAAGGGTGGATGCCGTGATTAGGGCCTTCTTGAAAGCTGTGCTATCCCGCGCATGAGAAGGGTAGCCGAAGCTGTGCTATCCCGTACACGAGAAGGGTAGCCCAAGGGTGGTTTGTGAGCTGTGCTATCCTGTGTATAGGAAGGGTAGCTCGAGGGTGAGCTGTGCTATCCCGTGAATGGGAAGGGTAGCTCAGGGGGAATGCTGCGCTATCTTGCATATGAGAAGGGTAGTCTAAGCTGTGCTATCCCATATACAAGAAGGGTAGCTGAATGCCGTGAATGGCTTATTGCGAGCTGTTCTATCCCGTGTATGGGAAGGGTAGCTCAAGAGAAATGCTGTGCTATCTTGCATATGAGAAGGGTAGCCTAAGCTGTGCTATCCCATATACAAGAAGGGTAGCTGAATGCCGTGAATGGCTTATTGCGAGCTGTGCTATCCCGTGTATGGGAAGGGTAGCTCAAGAGTGAGTGCCGTGTATGGCAAAATGCATTTGGAAATTTTTGACGGTGTCGTGAATGACACAGTGATTTTTGAAATCTTGGTTGTGGCGCCATGAATGGAACCATGGTTTTTTTTTTTTGTAAAAGCTTCATGATTTATGTCGTGGATGGCACAATGGTTTTGAAAATTTAAGGACTGTGCTGCAAATGGCAAATTTTGAAATGCTGTGAGACAACAAAGCTGGGGAACTGAGTGCAGTGGTTCCGAATGTCATGCCGTGGATGGCATTATTCATGAAAAAACAGCTCAGTGTATGCCCTGAGGCACCTTGATGTACGCCTGGCGGCGAATTGGTTTTGAAAGTTCTTTTTGTGCATTTTTCAAAGCAGAAAAAGTGTTGCTGCGGGAACAGGTGCAAATGATCTATGCATGTGCAGGAAGGTGAGGGCAAGTGCTGTGTGGCTTACCGTCCATAGAGACAAATAAAATTAAAATGTGTGTGCAACCCTAAAAGGGGTTGGTGCCAGTGAAGGCATGACTCCTAGACGTACTTGTGTAAGGAAACACATCTAAATCCAAATCAGTCTTTTCATCTGTTCTGAAGAGTCTCTGTTGTCTGACTGAATAGCTATTTACAACTTGCCATCAAGGGCGAGCAAAGCTAGAAAAGGGTTCGATCCCAGGGTTGTTGGGAACCCTAGGAAAGGGTACAATTGATTTCATATGGGTAGGTTGAAAGATCTTAGATCTAGGGTTTCATTTCCCCTGTTCCGATATGGCTTGCTTTCATCTGCCTTTTTCCAATCTGGCCAGCTTTCATTTGCTTAAAGACTGATCTAGGCTAGTGCGCTTCCTACGGACTCAATGGGTCAGGGCCCACGACTCTCAGGACTCGATGCATGGATCTGGGGTGGTTCCCCTGATCAAGGTAGGCAAGCTTCATAATTTGGGGCTGAGGTAGCCCTGAGTCTAAGGTCCACTCAGATAATGCAAAAGGAGTCGGGGGTTGCTGCCCCTGATGGACTCTTGAGTTTTAAATTGGTTTTATTCATCATTCAAGCACATTGATGTACTGCAAGGTTTTCAGAAATAATAGGTGGGGAAAGGATACCCAGCCCGAGAGATCAGCCTACAAGGGTCTGGACCAAGTACTAGATCCTTGCGTACCACAGCATGAAGCCAGTGGCGCTAAGGAATCCAGAAACTTGGGGAGATGGTTTACCCTGCTTTCCCTGGCAAGCCTCGGAAGCGTAGGGCTAATACCACCCCAAAAGTACGTTTCTCGATTTAAGAAGGGTGGCTGCTAGAAAGATCTAGGTTTTGGTGAAGAAGAGCAGTATTTCATCAAATCATTCAAAGCGGATCATTCATGCAGACCCCCTCGTGCATGTCAACCCATGCAGTTAAAAGATCATTCACAGTGTAGTGAAGTGCTCGTGTGTGCAGTGGGGCAAAGTGCTGTGTCTATTTGGGTGATTCTCAGATAATGAGCTGATAAAGGGTTCCTTAATGTCACTTTTATAGTGAGAGTACAGAACAACATGCAATACGACGTCTGGGTGGATCCCCAGGTAAGTGGGCGGGTCACATCGGTCCCTGTTAAAAACCACTTACCTTAGGCGATTATCATGTCCGTTTGACAGGATCCCCCAATATCACGTAATTGCATAAGTTCCGTAAATCACTAAGGTTGGACAACAAGTACTTTCTAAACCAGCTTATATCCTCCTAAGTTGACTCATTTCCTAACTAGGGTCCGATTGGGTTGAGGGGTCCCCAGTGGAGTCGCCAAGCTGTGCACACGTCCCGCAAGGCGCCGCACTAAAAATGGGAAGTATTGGAGTCGCCACTGCCTGATGGGGTGCAGGCAGACACTTGGGTACCTATACAGGTCTAAGATTTGCTGGTCTGCGGCTTTCTTAGAGATTCGGGCAAGTTCTCGGTTACGGTCCGGGGAAGTTCGAAAACACCCCGGTCCGCCCCGTCAAATGACGGGTCCCTCGGGTCTCCCTAGTTTTGAGTCAGTTTCACCCTTCCTAGGCCAGCATGCCACTTGGTTTGGTCTGGCGGGACCCTCTGGAGGTGTGGATCCCTTTCTATTTTATTTTATCTTCTTATTTAGGCGAAGTGGGTCGGAGGCGGGTCCCGTTGGAAGACCCATGGATTGCCAAGGTTGGGCTTGAGCCCAGCAGGGTTATTGGGTAACCCATTTTGGTTATTTATCTAATTAAATTAAACATGCTAAGGGCTTAGTGGGCTTGGATTTGGCCCATTAACCAGGGGTCAGATGCCTTGGGCCCATTTGTTAAAAACGGGCCTGGTTTGGGCTGGTCAAAGGTGGGCCCTATAGGTGGGCCCAGGGGATGCCTTGGTGGGCCCATCTAGGCCCATGGTCCAAAAGTGGACTTAAAACATTCCAAATTACTCATAGGGTCGGGTCAAAACCAATTCGGATCGGATTTGGATCCAACCGGGTCAAAAAGAATAATTTTTGGTTGTTTATCGAATTGACCGCATTTACTATGCGGTCTAGTATGAACCGTAGATGCAGTGCGGTTTAGACCAGACCGCATACCCAAGTGCGGTCAAGTCCAGACCGCCCTGAGTATGCGGTTTTTGCCCGAATTTGCTGTTTTGCTCCGATTTCGGCCGGGATCGCTTCGTTTGCTTTTCAGGGAGGTCCGGCGACGTCCGTCGGGATTTTTAGCATCTTCACAGCAACACACAAGCTCCTTTCTTAGTCATATTTTTCTTCTCTTCTTCTTCCTTTTTCCTTTGCTCTTCATGTAGTCATTCTTTGCATGGGAATCAAGAGAGGCACCAGAGATTCTTTTACCATCTTGCTATGATCATAACCACGTATTCAACTTTGCTCGCGAAGATAGAAAGTTGGCAAGAGGATGATTTGTCTCTTTTTATTTTGCAAGGACTAATGACATCTTATCTTAGATGACTTTTGCTCATTATATCCTTGACAAAATTCTCTCCTTTCACCCTTTAATTGGATCTTGTTTTCAACATGAGATGCTCAGTATCGTACACATTAGAAGCAAATGGAGGTGAGAAATAAGTAATAAAACAAGTAATAAATCAAGCTTAAAAAGAAAAGAAAAGAAAAGAAAAGAAACTTGATATGTATTGAATGAAACAACCTACTGTTTACTGTTACCTTCTTGTTTTTGACAGGTGATGGTTCTCCGATGATTTCGGCAGCGCTTCCGCACCCTCGTAGAATTCCAAGAATGGATTTGAAAAGGGATTCCCCACTTCTGGGTTGAAAGGAATGAAATGGAAAGGGGGATGGTGCAATCCAAGGGTATTTTGGGTTTTGGTTTTGAGTAGGGCAGAGTTTGGGCAGGGGTTGGACGTAGAGAAAAAAAAGGACAGAGCTAAAGGGAGGCCAGCCTCTCTTGATTGGAAATCAAGGAGGGAGAGAGAAGGGAGGGGGTGAGTGAAGAAGAGAGCAAAAGGGAGAGAGGAGAAGGGGTTTGATCCTTTTTCAAAGAATGGGGGTAGCCCCCCTTTTATAATGAAAAAAATGAACCAAAAGTAAATTCTAATCACATTTGTTGACCAAATTTTAATTTTATATGTAATGTAACTAAAACTTAAATAAGTTTTATTCTTATCTTGGACACCTCATGGGGGACACGTATCCCCCATGTGCAAAATGTTTAGTATTTTATTATTTCTTAATATCTTTTATTTTCTAATTATCTAAATTACTAGATATTTTTAGATTTTCTTATTATTTTATTTAGATCTTTGTTTTGGTTTTTGAGCACATGCATGCTTTGATTTTTTATTTTCTTTTTCCTTTATTTTAAACCTCTTAATTAGGTGTTGTATGAAAATATTATTATTTTAATTGAAGATTCTTTTCTTTTTGCTGTTTTTGCCACATGTGCAGATTTTCTGAAACTTTGACTGCTCATATTTCTTTCATCTGGTATCCGATTTCAGCAAACTCAGTGGCGTTGGAATCAGCTCGAGATTCCCTATCCGCTAAGCTAAAGGTTGGCAGCAAACTCGAGCTTTTTAGCAGAAGTGCAGACTCGCGTCCCGGAGCCAGTTTTGCTCAAATCTCCTTATCCGGGACTCCGATTCCAGCAAACTCAGTTGCGTTGGAGTCGTGTCGATGCGCCCTTTCTGCTGATATCCATTTGAGCAGCTAATTCAGAGTTCTGCAGAAAGCCGATTTCTGCTATTTCCAGATTTGACCAGCCCATAACTTCTTTATCCGGACTCCGATTTTAGCAAACTCAGTTGCGTTAGAATCGTATCGGAATCCTCTTTCCAATGGTATGAAGTTTGGTGGTCAATTTGCACCTGATCAAAAAGTCAACTTTTTGACCCCTTCAGGTTTGACTTTTTCAATTAGGGTTTTATTCTTTCCTTTTTGGGGGTGCAAAAATGAGGTGCTGACAGTAATTGTAAGCACCTTATTTTTGCACCCCTGGAGTTGCTGAAAATGAAAACCCTAGCAGAAAGTCAAACCCTAAGGGGACAAAAAGTTGACTTTTTGATTAAGTGATATTTGGCCACTTTGCTTTATATCATTGGATAGAGAATCGCGACACGATTCCAAAGCAACTGAGTTTGCAGGAATCGGAGTCCGGATGAAGGTTCTGCGGGCGGTCAAACCTGAGCAGAGCCAAGAGTTGACTTTCCTTGAATTCCGTGTCAAGTGCCTTGCTTTATACCAGTGGATAGAGAATCTCGACACGATTCCAACGCAACTGAGTTTGCAGGAATTGGAGTCCGGATGAAGGTTCTGCGAGCGGTCAAACTTGGGCGAAGCCAAAAGTTGACTTTCTGCCAAAATCCGATCCAGGGGCCTACCCCTAGGTCATGGGATAGAGGGCTCCGATACGATTCTAATGAAACTAAGTTTGCCCAGATCGGAGTCCGGATGAGGAAAATATGAGCTGACAAAATTCTCAAGCAGCAAAACCGGCAATCTGCGCACGTGGCGAGTTGCGCAGGAAAATATCTCGGGGATCAAATCCATAAATATCCAAACATTCAAAATATCCCAGGGACCAATCTGAAAGTATTTGAAAATATCTGAATAAAATAATATTAAACCTAAATATCCCAGGGACCATATCCTAATTTTCAGATTTTAAAAACAAACGAGCGGCGGCATTTATTATTTTGAAATGATTCGGTCGCTCGCGCGAACGTGGCAGGGGGTATGCGCTCACCTTGAGCTGGGCGCCAAGGTGAGCGGCACCCCATTTCCCTTGCCTATATAAGCCGCGAGGGTCTTCAGTGCAGGGGGTTGGCTGATTTCGGGTTTGGAAAAATTTTGGGGGGAGAGTTTCGGTTGGGCATTTTCTGGGTTCGGGATTTTGAAGAAAAGACCAGACACACTCCTTCCCTCCCTTCCTCTTCCTCCTCATCAAACCCGAAGAGGATCTTGTTGTTGGTGCTCCGGCAGCTGCTCGTTGGCTCCAAGGAACCCTCCGGCCTACTCTACAGAGACCTAGAACCAAGGTGAGCTCTCCATTTTCTTTTGTTCGATATATACAAATCAAGCTTCCCGTGCATCTCTAATATCTGGTTTGTCATTGCTTGCTTGATTCGAAGGGGGTTTGTTCCCTCATGTTAATTAATCCATTGTACCCTTGTAAGCCCCCTTCTCCTCCCCTTCTCTAAGTCTTCATGAGCTTAAGCAATGATCTTGGGTCCAGATTTCATTAGGACTTGTCGATGATACTGGCATGTGGTATTGTTATTGGTTCTCCTGTGTTTTTTTTTTTTTTTCTTGATTCTTGACTGCAATGACACACACCCTTTAGTAGTTTAACACCCTTTAGTAGTTTAGATTGATTTGGATAAAGGTTCAAGTGTCTTCTGGGGAGTGGCCGAAGCCCGGGGAAGTGTCCTGGGCATAGTATTTTGAATGCATGGTTGTAGTGTAAGTTTTCAGGGTTTTCAAAACATTGAAATAAAATGTAGTTAGATTAAATCCAAGATTAGTTGGGAGGTGTTCTGAGCATGTTAGGAGGCTAGTGGAACAGTTACAGACCAAAAAAAATCGGCTAGAGATGGAGATCTCAAAAAAAAAAAGAGTTGAAAATTGCAGTGACCTGCCGCCCATCTGGCGCCCACCTGGCGCTCACCTAGGAGGTGGGCGCCCCTTTCATCTCACTTCCCGCCGAGCTGGCGCCCACCTGGCGCTCAGCTCGCGCCCACTAAAAACCAGGTGAAATTCTCGCGCCCATCTCGCGCTCACCTCCCGCCCATCTCGCGCTCACCTCCCGCCCAGCTCGCGCTCACCTGGTATCGGGTGAGCGCCAGGTCAAAATTTCGCCCGGTTCTAGCACCCATCTGGCGCCCACCTGGCACTCATTGTGCTTGGACCCAGCACAATGAGCCAATTTTTTCTTGATAGAGTGTCAATCTTGTTTATTTTCTTATGTGATTATTGCTGAATGTGAATGATATTTCCGAAGCAAACCGGATAAACCAAAAGGGTTTCTGGGTCACCCGGAAACCCGACATGGGACTTGGACTCTCAGTCCAACTTGGTTTCCAGTGGGCCTTCCAACGGGGCCCACCAAGCCCGACCAACCCATTCATGCTTAAATAAGATAAATAAGAGATTTGAGTGGGCCAGACCAATTGAGGCCCACCCAAGCCCTAATTGGGCCATGCATGATTAAAGTAGGATGTGGTTTGGCCGAGACCACGGGTAGGGCCTATCGGGCCCACTAAGCCCATGAACCCGACCAACTTAGGGTTTCCAAACCCTAATTCAGGAAGCCTTGGGCTTTCAAACCCAAGCCCAGGTAAAGGGCCCCAAGCCCAATGCTTGGCCCATTTTGACACAGATAAGAAAGATAAAATCAAAATCACTTGGCAACCAATTGTGGGGCCCACTCAAGGGCCCACAAAGCAATCTCGGCCCACTTTTGGCATGAAATCCACTTAACTAATCCAACTTGAGCTCTAAAATAAAATCCATTCAAAGTGAGCCAAAGTCCAAAGGGCCACACTTGGCCCACCAAGGGATACCGTGGGCCTTCCAACGGGGCCCACCCCACCATGCCCAGATCATCTTAATTAAAAAGATAAAATCAAGTAAAGGGACCCACACCACTTTGGCGGTCCCGCCAGACTTAATCAAAATTGCATGCTGGAATAGGAATCGGGTGAGTGAGAGACCAAAGTTGACTCAAACCAGGGAAACCTATGGGACCCGTCACTTGACGGGGTGGACTGGGGTGTCTACGGACTTCCCCAGACCGCAACCGAGCCCCTACTTAGAATCTCAAAGCCGCAGACCAAATGCCTTAGAAGAAGAACTTAGGCACCCGGGTGTCTGCCTGCACCCCATCAGGCAGTGGCGACTCCAAACAAATCCCGAGGCACGCGTCGTTACGCGTGCGCCTCGTCGTGCGACCGAAATCGGGTGCGCACAGTAATCATTTGATGAAATGGTGCTGTAACAACCATAGCAGAGTTAGTTATGCAGAGACCAATGGTGCTTCATCACATGGATGCTGAGTTGGACAGTGAGTTTGTTGATGCCTTAACACCCCCCCACGAGCCGAGCTGGGTAGGGATAACAGTGAGGCTCGTCCTTAAGAGATGAAAACGAGAAGAAGGTAATGGCTTTGTCAAGATTTCTACAAGTTGATCCTTGGTGGAAAGAAACGAAATTTGCAGTGCCTTGGCAGCAACTTGATCATGAACAAAATGGTAATCTATGTCAATATGTTTAGTGCGGGAATGAAGAACAGGATTGGCTGTTAAGTATGTGGCACCAAGGTTATCACACCATAAGATTGGAGGCTGAGATAGGTAAATGCCAAGTTCTTTAAGTAAGGATTGAAGCCAGATTAACTCACTGGTAGTATTTGCAATAGATTTGTACTCAACCTCAGTGTTGGAGCGAGCTATTGTTGGCTGTTTCTTGGAGCTCTATGAAATAAGATTTGGACCAAGAAAGATGCAGAACCCACTGGTTGATCTTCGATCATCTGGGCAGCATGCCCAATCAGCATCCGAGCATGTTGTGACTGTGGTGGATGGAGACCTCTTAAAAGGAAGTCCAAACTCAAGAGTATGACGAAGATAATGCAATATGTGTTTCACAGCCTGCTAATGAACATCTTTGGGAGAATGCATGTACTGACATACTCGGTTAACAGCAAACGATATGTCTGGACGAGTGAAGCTTAGATATTGGAGGCTGCCGACTACACTTCGGTAGAGGGTTGTGTGCGTGGTGAAATCGCACGATGGGGCGCACGTGTCGTGTGCGTGCCTCCTAAAAATTGGGTACTGGAGTCGCCACTGCTTGAGAGGTCTAGGCAGACACAGGGTAACTTAACCGGGTCTATTTTGGTCTGCGGCTTGAGATTCTAGCTAAGTGCTCGATTACTGTAGACGCCCCAAATTGCACTACAAAATGAGAAAATAATTGAAAATATTAATTGGGTAAAACAGGTTAAAAATGCACAAGATTTAATCATTTTAAGTAGTGCCCGTATTGTACCTGCGGGCTAGTCACGCCCAAATTTTGTATACGGGCACGTAGCGCCCGTAATGCAAATGCGGACACCACTTGCCCGTAATACATTTACGGGCGCATTAGATTTGTGCGAATATGATCTTTGCTCAATTTCTGAGCCTTATCTTCAGTCTAATATATCTCTTGGTGAGCGAATTTGTTTATTTATTCGTTCGAAATATCCTTGTTGGCCATGGATGGGCATTATCCCTATTTTTAACCCAATCTGGTGGGATCCTGGTATATCCTTCTGGACCAACCATACCCATGGGTTTGCTTATAAATAGAAGTGAGATCCTTAAGCAAAGGGCCACGAAATTTTGAAGTCCAAGGAGCTCCAAGAGAAGAGAGGAATCCCTGCTGCTCTGCTTGCTCAATCCAAGTAAATCCCTTTTCCCTTTTATTTTCTATCTTCAATTCTAGAAGTAATAGGATCCGCTCCATTGTTGTAGAATAAGACCATCTTTTATTCTATATTCCTAAACTTGTCTCTAAGTACCTCAAGAGTTTCTCTAGCCGTAAAAGGTGAAGAGAGAGCTAGGGGAAAGGGGAACAGGCGGATCCCTAGAATAGAACCTCATATCTGTTTTTCTCCTTTTTTTTAGAATAAAGTCTTTGATTGTGTTTGTATCACCAAACCTATCTCCAAGTACCTCAAGAATCCTCTCTAGCCGTAAAACGTGAAGAGAAAGCTAGGGGAAAAGAGAACAGGTGGATCCGTAGGGTAGACCCCCATGTGCTCTAATCTGTGAGATGTGGCTGCTTTGAATATCCTGATCATGTTTCAATGGTTTTTATGTTGAATCTGAATGAATCCTATGAATCCATGATGTTTATAGCATGAGATCCCCACTTTTTGCTAAAATTTGGATTTTTCACACTTCTGCACCTACAGCACTGTTTTCATGATTTTTGTGATATTAGGCTAAGATCCTGGATCTATAATGATCTATATGATAGATCTGGATTCAGAAGCCTGAAAATAACTTCTAGGGTTTCATGAAGTGGTTTTTGAGTCCTTTTTCACTTTTGAGAGAAGACCCTACGGTCTAAGTTCTCCCCTTTTGATGTTCTCCATCAACGTGAGTATTTTTGGTTTTGATTTCTTGATTTAATGTGAAATTTGGGCTATACCTGTATCCTGGACTTTTCAAGTTCAATCCCGTAATATTTTATAAAAATTATATTTTTCTAGATTTCCAGAATTTAACTTGAAGCCAGATTTTTTAAGTTTTCACTTTAGATTGGTTTTATTTGATTTTATCAATTTTATTTTAATCATGAAACCCTAGGAATGGTATGATCATATTTGAAAGTTCTGGATCAATCAGGCTATTCGTATGAAAAAACCATACACTTTTGTTTTTTTTTTTGTGATTTTTCATGAATTTTGTAGCAAGCCTTTTTCCTTTATTTTAACATGAACAATACCTGGCAACCACCTTGTGTGGATGAATAGGGGTGCCTAACACCTTCCCTTGTTCATAACCTAATCCCCTTACCCATCTCTGGTTGTTTTTTTTATAGGGTTATTTTTACCCTAAATTTGCCTTTTTGAGCTTATTTGAGATTTTGGTGTCCATTCACCCCTAAACAGAATGGTGGCTGTAGACACCTGATTTTTTCACCCCTAAAATGGCAAAAAATGAAAAGTCAAACTTTCAGTCAAACCCTGAAGGGGTCAAAAAATTGACTTTTGATTCAAGTAAATTTGGTCATCAAACTTCATCTCATTCAAAAGAGCATTTCGACACGATTCCAACGCAACTGAATTTGCTGGAATCGGAGTCCAGATGAGAAAGATATGAGTCGGTCAAACTTTTGGGGAGCGAAAAGTTGACTTTTTGCTCGGCTCCAATCCAACTGCCAAAATTGATCTCAATAGATAACTGGTTCCGAGCTAATTCCAATGACACTAAGTTTGCTGAAATCGGACACCAGATGAAGAAGTTATGGGCAGTTGAAGTTTCAAGAGAACTGCCCGTTTGGCAGAATAGTAGCAAAAAAGCAAAATGAATTAACAAAATTAATAAAAAACATTTAATAAAACATATCTTAATATTTTAACATTTAAATGAAAAGTATCTTAATATTTTAATAATATAATCTTAGATTTTTTAATAAAATATTAAGAAAATCGGACAAGAATCTTTAATTAAATCAAATTGAATAAGAGATTTCAGATCCGGCATTTAAAAAACGTGCTTAACTGCACTTGAAGTACGGTTTAGTCTGAACCGTGCTTCAGATACGGTTCGATCTTCTAGAAGGTGGACGCGTGTCCTGTACAGCGACAGCTGGCAGATTCGCACAGATTTGCACGTGTTGAATGCCAACCGCACTTAAAGTGTGGTTTTTGATTTTTTAGTACAATTTTGTCACAACCGCACTTCAAGTACGGTTGTGACCAAACCGCACTTTAAGTACGGTTCCGGCACTTTTTTGCCTATAAATAGAGGGCCACCCCCCCCCCCCCCCCAATTGAAACAAGCTGGTCCCTCAGTCCCCACTCTCCCCCTTTGTTGTCTGCTCATCCGAAAGCCTGCCCATACCCTGTCTCTCTCAAAACCTAACATATAAATGACAAAAGTACCCCTGTCTTGCTCAAACCCTGTCTAAACCCAGTTCTTTTACTTTGTAAGTTTGAACATCTTAGCAAACCTCTTTCAAATTCATCCCAAGGAATCCCGGAGGACGCGGAAGCGCTGCCGAAATTCTCGGAGAATCACGACATCAAAAAAAGTAATAGTGTGGTAAATTTTCTAACAATTTCTTTTTCAATATATATATGAATTATCTCATTTAAGTAATTCCGAATTCTTCTTATTATATCACCTTGCTACTAACTTATTTGCTTCATCTTTTGTTGGAGTTCTCCCATGCAAATGAGCCTCATTTTATGAAGTAAAGAGTGAATGGGACCATAAAACAAACAAAAAGAAGAAAAGTAACATATTTTGGTTGATTGGTTGAATTTACAAATGCAAGAGGGGGTTGTCCTCTTAATTTTCTCCAATGTAATCCTATCCCCCCATTCCTTTCTCTTTTGAAGTAACTAGAAGATGACATGGTCTAAAAAATGGAATTTGGTTCCATTCTAAAGCATAAACAAAAGAGGACATGAAGAGGCAAATGAAGCAAATGTGTTATGACAGAAGGACCTAGAACCATCACGAAAGGTCGCCGGAGCACCCAAGGAACACGTCGGAGAGGTCCCAGCCGGAATTGGAACCAAAAAGCAAAATAATGTAAAAACCGCATACTCAGAACGGTTTCAATCAAACCGTAGAGTAAGTGCGGTTGTCTCCTGAAAATGACTAAAAAATTAGTTTTTTGACCCGGTTGGATTTATTCCGACCCAAAAACTTAAAAGCCGACCCAATAAGTAACTTGGACTTCTTTAAGTCCATTTTTGGACTATAGGCCCAAATGGGCCCACTAAGACCACCCTGGGCCCACTTGTGGGGCCCATCTTAGACCGGCCCAAACCCGGCCCGTTTTCAATAAAACGGGCCCAAGGCCACTGGACTTTGGCTAATGGGCCCATTCCAAGCCCACTAAGCCCAAACTAAAATTGTAAATAAATAAAACTTAATAGAATAACCATATGGGTTACTCAATAACCCTACTGGGCCCCAGGCCCAACCATGGCAGCCCACGGATCTTCCAACGGGACCCGGGTCCGACCCACTTCACTTAGATAAATAAAAAGATAAAATCAAGCTAAAGGGGACCCACACCTCCAGAGGGCCCCGCCAGACCTAACAAGGCAACATGCTGGTCTAGGAAAAGGGTGAAATTGACTCAAAAAACCAGGGAGACCCGAGCGACCCGTCAGACCGATGGGGCGGACCGGGGTGTCTTTAGGACTTCCCCGGATCGTAACCGAGGACTTAGCTAGAACTCTGAAAAGCCGCAGACCAGACTTAGACCCGGTTAAGGCAAAACCGTGTCTGCCTGCACTCTCAGGCAGTGGCGACTCCGAAAGTCCCAAGGCACGCACTGAAGGTGCGCCCGGTGTGCGATCTAGGATCCAGGTTTTAGGTGCGCACAGTGGCAACTCTGTGTTTTTTAACCAATCCCGTGTGATGATTAGGAAGTCATTGAATTGATTTTTCCCATGTCTCACAATTACGATCCAGGGAAGTCCAAAGACACCCCGGTCCGCCCCGCTAGTTCAGCGGGTCCCTTGGGTCACCCTAGTTTGAGTCAACTATACTCACCCTGTCCTAATCCAGCATGTATCAGATTAGTCTGGTAGGGACTTTTGCAAGTGTAAGTCCCTTTTTGTTTTTTATTTTTATCTTATTAACCTTTTATTAAGTGGGTCGGGTATGAGCCCTGTTGGAAGGCCCATGGATAGCCAAGCTGGGCTTTAAGTCAAGCCCATGGCCCATTAGGGTTATTGGGTAACCCTTATTGGATTTTGGTTATTTTAATTTAAGGTTAATTAAACATGCATTTAATCAAAGTGGGTTAAATATTTTTAAAGGTCCATTGGGCTTAGGATGGCCCATAGATTTTTAAGCAAATGGCCTTAAGCCCATTTATCAAAACGGGCGTTGTTCAACAAAAAACAACAGCTTTCTAGCCAGATTCCGCTGAATTTGATTTTCGCTTATGTCCTGAGCTGCGGGCAGTTTCTTTTACAAAATAGTGTTCCTGAAAAATGGTGGAAAAATAAAGCAAGTATTAGTTGTGTTGTAGCTACTAGTACACTTCAAATTATAGACAAAATTTGTTGACAAAGTTTGTTCTATAGTTTGAGATATATAGTAGGAGTTGTAAAAAGAATTTATGTTGCAACTTTAATCTAGATTGCCACAAAAATTAAAGTGAGAAGAATACCATGGATGCAGTTTCTTTTGCATAAGTTGGTGAATTCCATCTTTGCTTACTTCCTGAGCTACTTGAACTTTCTGCTACAAAATCTGGTTGCTGCAAAATGATTTTAATATCAGGCTACTGTTAGTTCCATTATGGAAGTAGAATCTTTTTCTGTTGAGGTTGTGCAATTTCTAATCTCGAAAACAAATGGTGAAGAAATTGAATTATTTATATCTTACCACAAATTCTTTGAATAGATCAATGCAAGTTATTTTACTTGTGCAACTAAAATAAATTCGAAATGTATAAAAATGGTTATGAAGATGACATAATTGATTAACAAATGTTTTTCGAAAGGGAGTTTCATTAGCATCTAACTAGCGACAATAAAAGTATGAGTATGAGGAAATATATTTGTAAAATATTCGGATTGACGACAATATAGTGCTATATTGTCAGTTGAAGATTCTTCTTTATATGGCAACAAAGAAAAGAATATATATCCCAAAATCTTATGACCATTTCGATCTAGAGCAAGAAAATTCCATCATACTATTGTTTTATGGGGCTTTTGCTTATAAAAATGTATACCTATAATGGATGAGCTAATTTAAGGAGCATCTGCAAAAATAGTAATCAAAAACAATTTTTACCAATGTAAGCCATAAGTACCACATAAAAAAGGCCAGCTTGAAATGAAGGGCATATGCTTTTTCTGTGGTATAATACATTCCACGTTGAGAAAAATAAAGTGGTTAGAGAAGCTACAGTATTTCTTTGTGATAATTTGACTTGTAAGTTACTATTTGTTGTTTGATGTGGAATCTAGTGACTTTGGTGTGATGAAGTTGTTATTGGATTCATTACAGTATTTTCTAGAATAAGTGCTTTTCAAGGCCATTAGTTTGATATAGAACAATGAGAAACAACATTTTTTTATCATTGATCTATTATATTTGTCTGTGTTATGATGGATAAGAACATCTTTTCATTCAATCCTTTGCAATGGTCCAAGTAGCATATTGAGGGATTAACACGATTTTCCATTTAAGTTCTTGTGATTGTATTCTTAAGATCATGACTAATTGTCTTTATCCTAAAGACCCAAAATTCCTGCACCAGTCAAAACAGAAGCCATGTGGTCCAAGATGGATGATCACCAATTTGGACTGTGAATCCTTAGTTGGTGGTTTGACCCACCAAATGATTATAGAAGGGCTAACCCAGTATAGTGATAAATGTGGAGATCATCTCTTGCTCTCCCACAGGTGGTCTTACCTGTGCAACTACTTCTCTCCATCTCCTTGCATATCCCCGGATAGTTTCGTCTTCTCTTTTCACCATCCTCATCATATCATACCGATCAGGAATGATCTCTGAGTTAAACCAGTATTGTGCCAGGAATGCATCGGCTAAGTCTTTCCACCTCCTAATCCTTGAGTGATCTAAGGTGGAGAACCACCTTAGTGCAGGTCCTAACGAACTTCTTTGAAAGAGTTGGATTAGGATGTCATCATCTCTACCAAATTGGCATAGCGCTCCACAGTACAATTTCAAATGGCTTAGTGGGCAACCAGTGCCATCATATTTCTCAAATTCTGGGCACTTAAATTTATCTGGCAAATTGACATCAGGATACAAGCAAAGGTCCTCAAAATTGGTGCCCCATAAGTTTCCACCCCCTTTACTCCTCTCAACCCATCTTGTATCATCTCCAGCTTGCTCATTAAGTTCTTTTCCACTTCCTCCCTTATCATTTCCTTCTATCTTTCTTTCTCAGCTTCAGCTATCTCTTCTCTCTTCAAAACAGGTTCAAGAATGGGTTGGTAAAATTCTGGTTGAGGTTGTGGCTGAGGTGGAATTGGTATTTGAGGTTCTGGTGGTGGTGCTTGGTGAGACGAAGAAGCTTGGTTTTTAGCTGCTTGAGTTTGGGCTTGGTTATACACTAGTGTTTCCAACAGCTTAGACCACCTGCTCTTGAAGCTGATAAAAGTCTTGAGCAGATACAATTGATTGGTTCTCCGGATTCATTCTAGCAGCTTTGGATCTTAGCAAGCATGGACTTCGGTGCGCAATAATGATTGCCACGAAGAGAAACCTTGGAAAAAGAAAAGAAAAGAAAAACAAACACAATC
The DNA here is from genome assembly GCA_947561395.2 of Buxus sempervirens. NCBI lineage: Eukaryota > Viridiplantae > Streptophyta > Magnoliopsida > Buxales > Buxaceae > Buxus > Buxus sempervirens. The sequence continues at coordinate 13,973,119 of OX387186.1, read as the reverse complement.
AGTGCATATTTTAACTCAAACTCACACAATTCATAGATGCATGTATGCATTTTTAGGTGAACATGAGTTTGAATTACAATTTTTTTTCTTATTTTAATATTTTTCCCTTTTTTTTGTTTTTTTTTTCTTGTTTTGGTCAAAATTGACCTTGTGAAGAAAAGTGGTTGGTACAAATGACCATCCAAAAGAATATGGAATTTAAGGGCTTCCAAAAGGTCCTAAAGAATGAGAAATGTCTAAAATTCAGAGGCTTTTAGATAGCCCAAGATATGAGTTCTGAAATTTAAAGGCTTTCAGAAATCCAATAATTTTTCTAAATTCAGGCTTTAGAAGGCTTATGAGGTGTCTAAAATTCAAAAGCTTTTAGACGGCTCAAGAGATAAATTCTGAAATTTTAGGCTTTCAAAGGTCCTGTAAATTGGTTCTAGAATCACGCAAGCTTCTAAAGGCTTATGTAGTTGTTAAAATTCAGAGGCCAAAAAGAATTAATGTTTGAAATTCAAAGGCTTTCAAATGGCCCAAAAAGGTTGTGTCTAAAATTCAAAGGCTTTTAGACGGCCCAAAAGAATTGATGTTTGAAATTCAGAGACTTTCAAATGGCCCAAAAATGTTGTGTCTAAAATTCAGAAGCTTTTAGACGGCCCAAGAGTAAGTGTCTATAATTCAGAGGCTTATAGACGGCCCAAAAGAATTAATGTTTGAATTTCAGAGGCTGTCAAACAACCCAAAAAGGATGTGTCTAAAATTCAGAGGCTTTTAGACAGTCCAAAGGAATTTATGTTTGAAATTCATAAGCTTTCAAATAGCCCAAAAAGGTTGTGTCTAAAATTCAAAGGCTTTTAGACGATCAATTAGTAAGTGTCTATAATTCAGAGGCTTATAGACGGCCCAAAATATGGGTTCTATAATTACTTAGGCTTCTAGAGGCCTATGAAGGTTTGGAATTAAGGCTTCCAAATGCCCGCTGAAATTACACAGGCTTTCAGAAGCTTGTGAAGGGATTCTTGGAATTATGCAGACTTGCAAGGGCCTATGAATTTGTAATCAAGGTTTCCAAGAACCTTCTGAAATTACGTAGGCTTTCAGAGGCCTATGAAGGGTTCTAAAATCACCCAAGCTTCTAGAGGATTATGAGATTAAAATTATGAAATTTCAGGTGTAAGCACCCAAATTTTGATCAAACCAAAATGTGCTAAAAACAGCAGAACCTCAAAACAGGTCAAACCCTAGGGAGCAGAAATTGACTTTCTGATCAACCTTAAATTGATTTCCATACTTTGTCCCTATGGATGAGAAATCTCGGCACGATTCCAATCCAACTGAGTTTGCCAGAACCAGAGTCCAAACAAAGAAGTTATGAGCCGGTCAAACCCTAGGGAGCAAAAATTGATTTTTTTGCCCAAATCCAGGTTAACCGCCATACCATATCCCAGCGGATAGGAATTTCCGACACGGTTCCAATGCAACCGAATTTGCCTGAATTAGTGTCCAAATAAAGGAGTTATGGGCAGAATCAAATCCTAGGGAGTAGTTTTAACTTTTCTGCTCGAAAGCTGAATTGGCTTGTGTACCCTATCTCCATGGATAGAAAATCCCAACACGGTTCCAACGCAACTGACTTTGCCAGAATCGGAGTCCAAATGAAGAGGTTATGAGTAGATCAAGCCCTAGGGCAAAAATGTAGATAAGCCGCCCACGTGGCAAACTGCTCCACATGGTCGTCACCCACCACATCATTCTTCCTTAACCACTAAGTAACCTACTTCATCTCCTCCGCCACATCTTTCTTCCTTAACCACTAAGTAACCTACCCCATCTCCTCCACCACATCTTTTTTCCTTAACTATTAAGTAACCCACCCCATCTCTTTCTTAACCACTAAGTATCTCCTCTCTATAAAAGGGAATATAGGGGTGCTCTCCAAGGGTCTCCAACTCTCCAATCCTCTAGAACCCCTCTCCAACTCTCCACAAACCCTTCTCCCTCAAGAACCCTCTTCTCTAACCCTAAGCTCTCTAACCCTTCTAACTCTAGAACCCTCCAACTCTTTCCAACTCTACAAGCCCTCAAACCACTCTCTAACACCTCCCAACCTCCTCCTACCCTCTCCTTCTTCATTCATAACCAAGGAGGAAGAAGAAAAGTGCTGGGGAACTGAAGGAGGAAGACCTTGGTGGCTGTCTTCATTTCACAGGAGCTCCAATACACCTCAAGCAAGTCTTCTAACCCCAAGGTAAGCTTCCTTGGTGTGTTATATTTAACATATATGAGAATGAAGAGATTTTAAGCATATTGTGTCATCTTTGTCTTTCATATGCTGTTTTCCCTTTGTTTTAGTGCTTGGTTTCTCTTTTCCTCTCTTTTCCCTCTTTCCTTCAAATGAGAGAGCTCTCATGGTAAGGAGAAGGCGTAGACCCGCAAATGGGAGGAGGAGAGGTCTTGCTACTGTAATCTAGGATAAGTTTTTAAATCATGTTTTCACTCAAATCTCTCTAGTTTGCTTCTCCATTTAATAAAGAGGGGAACATGTTCCCCTCCCTCTTTCCAAATCTCATGTCTCCCATTAAACCCCCAAATCCCTTTCATTTACTTGCTTTCTTATTATCTCTAAGCATGTTTGAGTGTTCATGCATGCTTCTTTTTAGCTCTTGTTGTTACCTTTCATAATCACCCCATCTTAGCACATGCATGTTGTTCACTAGCTCCAAGCATGCATGCTTGGTTCTTTTATTTTGATGTTGTAATCATGTACACATCACCCACTCGTACCACTTTATAGCATGTTCACCATGTTCCATGTTTATACTCCAAGTTTATTTATTTGTGAATGCATGTGCAATGGTTTGGTCGATTAGACCCAAGTTTAGGCCAACTGGGCCACTTCCCCTTTTCTCCTCATGGAAGTGGGGAGGATGCTTTCAAAATAATAATAGGGACACTTTTCGTCCCTGTTAATTTCTGAGTTCCAACTCAAAGAGGAGGACAAGGCCCCAAGCCTTAGCCCCCCTCCCTTTGATCCAAAAAGTAATAACAATAGCGTATTTGAGCTCAAGACCCTAATCCCAAACCACTGTGGGCCCACACAGTCCCTGGTTTCCCCAAGAAACCAGAGGAACCAACCCCATTGAAAAATTGCAAAAATAGGTTTTTTTTGTACTTGACTGAAAACACAGTTCTGTCAATTATATAGTTTTCATAACCGAAATTATATTTTGATTATACATAATTTCGGTCATGACCAAATTAGGATTTGGCCGAACTGTCATTTTGGCCAAACCCAGAAAACCCTAAAAAATGCAGTTTTTGCCCTTTTATTTGTTCTATCTTATTTAATCTAAAACCAAGGAAAATCCAGTAGGGTCTTCGATTGACCCATGACCCACCATGGGCCTTAGGCCCAGTGGGCCCAAATTGAGTATCCGTGGGCCTTCCAACGGGGCCCACCCAGTCCAACCAACCAACCTTGAACCTGAAAGGGTGTTACCCTATGTAGCAACCCTAATTGGGACTTAGACCATCTCTAGGTCTAACTTGGCATCCTGTGGGCCTTCCAACGGGGCCCACACTCCAGACCCAAATCACTTGAGTTAAGAAAAGATAAAATTCAAAATAAAGGGACCTACACCATACATGTGGTCCCACCAAGACTCAATCAAACATACATGCTGGATTAGGAACGGGTGAGTTAACTCAATCAAAGTTAAACCAAGTATAAAACAAGGGGCCCGTCACCCAACGGGGTGGACTGGGGTGTCTACGGACTTCCCCGGACCGTAACCGAGCACTTCCTCAAAATCTCAAGCCGCAGACCACCTAATAGACAAACATTAGGAACCTAGGTGTCTGCCTACACCCCATCAGGCAGTAGCGACTCCTATTCCCCATTTTCTCCCAAAGAGATCTCAGCCATAATCCCAGATGTGCAATTCCCACGATTCGAACGCGCGCACATCAGGCTTTCAGAGGTCCTATGAATCAAGGAATTACACAGGCTTCCAAGGGCCTATGAAGTTTTGAAAATTTTGGATTTTCAGGCTTCCAGTCGTCTTATGAGTTTATAAATTAAGGATTTAGAAGGCTTATGAGATTATGGAATTACTCAAGCTTCCCTAAGGCTTATGAAAATTTGGAATTCAAAGGCTACTAGTGGCCCATGAAATCTGAAGTTTAAAGGCCTTCAATTATCCTATGAATTAAACATCTGAAATTTAAAGGCTTTCAGAGGCCTATGAAGGATTAATGTAATTACTCAGGCTTCCAAGGGCCTATGAGATTAAAAATCTAAAATTCAAAGCTTTTAGAGGCCTATGAAAAATTTGGGGAAAATCTGAATTTCAAAGGCTTTCAGACGGCCCATGACATTTTTGAATTTTCCTTAAAATTTTTAAGTTAAAAAAGGAACTCAAATTGATTTAAAGAAGTTTATTTTAATCTTCCTTCTTCTTCCTTTTTATATAATTTTTTTAATTTTTATTTGTTTGGAATTCAATGGTTTCCAAATGACCCATAAAGTTTTTATGGAGATTTAGGGATTCCAAGGTTCCCAAGAGACCCATGGTTTGATGATCAAATTGTTCTTTAAAAGAAATCTTTTAAAAGTTTTAAATACTTTTATGTTTAAAAACTTCTTCTTAAAGAACAGATTTTTAAATTGAGATGCTCTTATCAAACTTTGGAGGTATTATGATTTGAATTCCTTCCCATATTTCCTGATTAAATCATGCTCCAAGAGTTTGGTTTTGAACATATTCTGAATTCTTGGTATAATTTCATGTTCAAACTCCTAAAATTGAAGGGTGTGAGTTGGATTTGATTCAAGACATGTAAAGATTGTGAGACATGGAGATCGACTCGATGATCTCTCTCTCTCTCTCTCTCTCTCTCTCTCTCTCTCTCTCTCTCTCTCTCTCTCTCTCTCTCTCTCTCTCTCTCTCTCTCTCTCTCTCCTGTGGGTAAATGATGCTCAGCACTCTTGATCTAAGAACGAGTGCCACCGGATTTGCAACAGCGCTCTTGATCGGAGAAGACACTGGATTCGCAACACCGGATTCTCTCTCCCTCTCTCTATCTTCTTTCGTTTTTTTTTAATTCATCCGATTAGACTTTTGCAGGCTTAGCTTGCAAAAGTCAGATAGCTAGTGAACGCTTGATTGAGAAGACGCAGGATTCTTCCCCCTCTCTACCTATCTCTCTTTCGTTTTTCGTTTTTAGTTTTTCGTTTTTTTTTAATTCATTCAATTAGACTTTTGTTTTTCGTTTTTTGTTTTTTTTTTAAATGCATTCGACTAGACTTTTGCAGTCAAATAAGTAGCTTGATGCCCAGCCGCCTATAACGTTGTAAGACTTATTTTATAATTAAAGTTTTTTTTATTTTGAAATTAAGATATAGATGATGTGAATACATTTGAATATGTGTCAGTTTGGTTTGGATTTCGGTTTTTTCATTTAATTTCAATTCGGTTTTCGGTTTTTATTTCGGTTCGGTTAGACTATATATATTTTGGGTTTAGTCTTGGGTTGAGCTCAACCCGGACCAAACCGAACCGAGTTGCACCCCTACTTGATACTATTCTCATGCCCATATGTGGATCATCAACTATTTCACCAAAGAAATTGCCATGGCAGTGGCTTACATTCTATTCCTTTGTCATTCATTAAACTGACTTGCCTGTGTGCACAACGCAGGGTAACCTGGGATGGGCTTAATATGCAGCAACAAAACTACTACATGGCAGCTAAGGTGGTTTATTGAAAAGTGCAGTTAATCGAACCTGACAGAACAAGGCCTGCAATTTGAGCCTTTGCTTGATCAAGCAAGCTAGACATGATGAGGCGAGGATTATTCTTGATGATGTGCTTCAAGGGAAACTTTCAGGTTCAAATGACTAGGTCAAGGAGTTGGGTAGAGAGACTACTGAAGGAACTGGAGGCACAGCAGTCTAGATGACCCATAAAACACATTCAATGTTTCCTTAGCTTATTTTCAATCATAAGTGAACTTCCTATATTGTTATTTAATAAGTAAACAACTTACAAATAAGAGAGAAGAGAATATGATATTGTATATCTAATTCATAAGATTTGCCTTTACTTACAATAGAAAAACCAAAAGAAAAGAGGCAAATAACCTAGAAATAAGAAATAAAATTATGAGATCTCCTTTCAATAAACAACCTGTTTAACGTTTGATAGCAGTCAGATCTTTTGGTTTGACTTCATTCTTATTCTATTTCATTTTTGTTCCAGGACTTGCACAATTGTTTCACAAAAGTTGTGATGTTTTTATAGACTACTAATGCATGTATTTATATGCTTATATTCACGTTCATGTATGTTTGTGAGGTCTCTCACGCTAGCTTTATTTGATTCTTATGAGACAATATTTGTCATTTAGATCATTTATTTTGTTGTACAATTTGAAAAATGAACTCAGGAAAACAGTAATAAAACCCACGGCACGCCTTAATGTAGGCTTGTCCACAAATGCCTACACAGCTTGATATAAAAGAAGCATAAACTACTTCACAAGAAGAGAATATCCTTTATCCTCTTAACAATAAAATAAAATAAAAAATATCTGGCCTCCGCTGATGGTTCTTAAAGAAAGATTCAAGAATTATGGCAGCTTTCTCGTGCAAGGCATTAGCAGAATCATCGGAAGAAATAGCTATGGTTGCTCTTAGGCTCGACACGCGAACGTTTACCGGTAGGGGCTGGGCTTCTGGTACCGGCAACTCCTTTCCCTTTATACTCTCCGGCCATAGAAGCAGGAGTAGAGTCTGGATGTTTTTCTGGGCCACTAGCTTTCCCAAAATAGGAGTACACTGAATTTTTCAATGTACTCCTACTCTGTGTGTCTCCAGGGGAAGTCTGCTGTCCCAGTTGGCCTCGACTGTGATCATCTTCGACGCCTCCTCCGTGCGAGGTTCAGTTGCACCATCTCCGATTCTTGGTAATGCCATTTGTTCTTTTGCGCCTCATACGCCTGTTTCCCACCAGACCAGCCAGTAAAGAACCGGAAAGGTCCATCAAGAGAGAGTCAGTCATACTAAAGTCTATTGGTAGTTAGGGCCAAGTTGTTGAGGTCACCATGGACTTCTTGAATAGCCGGGCAAACATCCCTTCACCGGTGACTACACCCCACTCTCTATTTCAAACATTGGTACGATCGTTCGCTGAGCTTCTTTCGGATCAATGTCACTACTCTTCTCCGCATCATTTACTAAAATAGTGATCTCATTATTGCCTATTCTAGCGAAAGACCAACAGGTAGATTTAAGGAGAGCAATCGACAGGCTTCCTGAGGAGTCTAGCAATCCTGATCGTAGACCAACCTCAACGCGAGTTTCTGCACCTATCGTTTAGTCCTTACCCTTCCTCACTAGCTATAGCCCCTCTCGCTTCCATCGGCCAAGTCTCTATTCCGATTCAAGCTCATTATTAGAGATAACACGTTATCATCAACATTACGTGCTAAGAGTTATCTGTTCCTTGATGTTGTAATTTCCAATCCCTATCTATTAGAGTTCTGGATAAACAAATCTTAGAATCAGTTGTAACAAATTGTAGCTTCAAACTCTCTATAAATGTACCGTATCAAATCAGAAATAATAAGAAGAAGAAAAAAAATTTCTCAGATTTTCTCTAGACTTTTATGGTATCAGAGCTTTTTGACAAACATCTTGGATGGATCCGACCTCTAGCAGCAATATCACAAATGGTGCATCTCCAGTCACTAACACCACACCATCTATCGGTAATATCCAACACTTTATTTCTCTCAAATTAGATCGGAATAATTACTTGCTATGGAAGTCCCAGTTCATGCCCATTCTACGGCTTTATGATCTTGTTGATATCGTGAATGGAGATGCTATTTGCCCACCACAATTTATATCCAATAGTACTGAAGGTGAGTCCTCCAATATCAATCCCGAATATGTTGTTTTTCAGAAAAAGGATCAGCTTTTACTTAGCTGGATTATTTCCTCACTAAGCGAGAACGTACTCGCTCATGTTATTGGTCTTTCAACTGCTAAGGATGTATGGCATACCCTTGAACACATGTTTTCATCACAGTCTTAGGCTCGCATAATGCAACTTCGGTTGCAACTACAGACCTTAAAAAAGGGGTCTATCAGTATTACTGATTACCTGCAAAAGGCTAAAAGTATTGCGGATAGTCTTGCAGCTGCAGCTCAACCAATGTCAGATGAAGATCTTGTTCTTTATCTTCTTGGCGGGTTAGGCACTGAGTATGAATCCTTTTTGACTTCCATAACCACCTGTTCTGATCCCATCAACATTGATGATCTATATGATCTCTTGATTAATCAAGAGATTCGAGTTACTCAGTACAACTCCACTACTTTTGAACAACCACTGCCATGGCTAACATTGCAACTCGGGATGTGCAACAACACCATCATCAAGGTTTTTCTCAAAGATCCTCAAATTCAAATCGGAGAGGTCGCAGCCATGGTCTTGGTAGGGGTGTTTCACACTTTAATGGTCGACCATCATATAATGATCGGACCTACTCTAATGTTGCTTCACAGGTGCCTTCTCATAGCCCACCAGTCACATGTCAAATCTGTGATAGACCAGGTCACATTGCTTCCCATTGTTACAATCGCTATGATCATGCTACTCGAAGTGATGATCCCTTCGCCCTTGCTGCCTTTCTTGATCCTTTCGGCACTCCTTTTATAGATTCAGCCTGGTATCCAGATTTTGGAGCAACAAACCATATCACACCTGATCTACGCAACTTGTCCATTCATTCTACTCACCATGGCAATGATCAAGTTCATGTTGGCAATGGTTCAGGTTTGGCCATCGCCCATGTTGGTTCTTCTATGCTTCATGACAAATTTATTATGAATGATATTCTACATGTGCCATCTATCACAAAGAAACTCCTATATGTTCATCAATTCACATCTGATAACAATGTTGTTATTGAGTTTACTAACTCTCATTGTTTGGTTAAGGATAGACTAACGGGGAAGGTACTTCTGCAAGGACAGGTTCAGAACGGCTTGTATTGCCTAACACCATCTAGCCATGGAGACAAAACGGCTTTTGTTGGAGAGAAGACGTCATTCAGCACATGGCATAGGCGTCTTGGTCATCCAGCAGTTGGTATAGTTGCTCACACGTTATCAAAGTTTAAGTTGCCTGTGCATAGGCCTAATCAACAGTCAATCTTTTGTTCTTCATGCCAGTTGGGGAAAAGTCATAAATTACTCTTCATTCAGTCTTCATCTCGGTCTTCTGGACCATTAGATTTACTTTACTCTGATGTATGGGGACCTGCTCCCGTGTTATCGTCTAATGGCAGTCGTTTTTATGTTCATTTTCTTGATGATTATAGCAAGTTCACTTCACTATTTCCTCTTACTAGGAAATCTGATGTCTTCTCTGTGTCTATACATTTTAAGACTCATGTTGAAAAATGGTTTGGTCATTCCATTAAGGCTTTACAATCAGATTGGGGAGGTGAATATCGCACTGTTGGATCCTACTTAACACGGCATTCAACACCGTCTTGCATGTCCGCATACACACGAGCAAAATGACTCTGCTGAACGCAAGCATCACCATATAGTTAATACCGGTCTCACCTTGCTAGCTCAAGCTTCTATGCCACTTCATTACTGGGCTGATGCATTTCAGACGGCTGTCTATCTTATTAATCGACTTACTACCCTTGTTCTCGGCCACAAGAGTCCCTTTGAGATGCTCTTCAATAAGTCACCAGATTACAGTTTGCTACGGATTTTTGGGTGCACTTGATATCCTTATCTTCGGCCATACAATAATCAGAAGTTCATGTTTCGGTCAGCCCCATGTATCTTTCTCGGCTACAGTGCTTCTCAAAGAGGGTATCGTTGTCTTGATCCTAAGTCTGGATGCCTATACACTTCTCGTCATGTTGCATTTGATGAAGATGATTTTTACTTTTCTCGCTCTAAATCGGACATTGTCTCCACCTCTCCAAGATCGGGCAACACTCTGGTTCTACCCAGCAATATTGCTAGCCAATGGATCACTTCAACTCCTCCTTCAGCAACTGGTTCATTACCTGCATCACAATCAATTGATCCATCTCCACCAGTGACTCCATTACTGGCATCTATTCCGGTGTCTCCTCCAACCAACACTCATGTGTCTCCCTCTTCACCAACAGATGGCATCAATCTTGTTGTGGATCTAAATGAATCACCTGCCCCCTCACCACATGTTGTCACTCGTCACCACATGGTTACTCAGACTCGTGATGGAACACGACGGCCTAAATTATTTTCTGTCACTCGTCATCCTTTGTCTCAAGCCCATTTGGCATTCACGTCTTCTTCATTTCATGAACCCACTTGCTTTACTCAAGCAAGTAAAGACTCTAATTGGCGTCATGCAATGATTGATGAATACAATGCCCTCCTCGCCAATCACACTTGGTCTCTTGTGCCATATTCCCCTCACATGAATGTTGTGGGTTGCAAGTGGGTCTTCAAGCTTAAGCAAAATTCTGATGGAAGTATTGATCGATACAAAGCCCGTTTGGTTGCCAAGGGTTTTCACCAATAGCTAGGTATTGATTACGGTGAAACTTTTAGTCCGGTTGTTAAACCGGTTACGGTTCGCACCATCTTATCTCTTGCAATATCCCATGAGTGGCCTATTCAGTAGCTAGATGTTTCCAATGCTTTCTTACATGGTACCTTGCAAGAAACTGTCTTCATGGTTCAACCTCCTGGATTTGTTGATCCCTTACATCCAACACATGTGTGCCGACTTCATAAAGCCTTGTATGGTCTCAAACAGGCCCCGCGTGCCTGGTTCCATCGTTTGAGCACCTATCTTACAGAACTTGGGTTTGTTGGTTCTAAGTCTGATTCATCTCTATTTCTCAAGAAACCTGATCAAGCTACTACCTATATACTCATCTATGTTGATGATATCATCGTAACTGGTTCAGATGCTGTCACCATCTCAGCTCTTATTCGTCAACTTGGTGCTGAGTTTTCTCTTAAGGACTTAGGTGATCTTTCCTATTTTCTAGGTGTCAAAGCCACTCATTCTCCTCATGGGTTATTCTTATCTCAATCCAAATATATTTTGGATTTGCTCAAACGCACCAAGATGGAGGGTGCTAAACCGTGCAACACACCAATGTCTACGGGTAAAATCTTATCCCGTTTTGAGGGTACACTACTCTCATATCCCACTGAGTATAGAAGTGTTGTTGGGGCTTTGCAATACCTGTCATTCACTCGTCCAGACATAGCCTTTTCAGTTAATAAAGTTTGCCAGTTCATGCACTCTCCTACAGACATACATTGGAGTGCTATTAAACGTATCCTACGTTATTTGAAACATACCCTCACTTATGGTCTTTGTAAGTCATCTGATCTCTCTCTTCATTGTTTCCGATGCTGATTGGGCTGGCTGCCCAGATGACCGGAAATCTACGTGTGGGTATTGTGTATTTCTAGGCCCCAATCTTATTTCTTGGACTTCAAACAAACAACGCACTGTTGCCCGTTCTAGTACCGAGTCTGAATATCGGGGTCTTGCTCTTGCAACTACAGAATTAAGTTGGATTCAATCACTATTTTTTGAGCTTGGTCTATCTCTTCCTCAAGCACCCACACTTGGTGCGACAATATTGGAGCCACGTATCTCACCGTCAATCCTATCTTCCATGCACAGACAAAGCACGTTGAGATTGATCACCACTTCATCAGTGACAAAGTTGCAAGAAAAGATCTACAGGTTCGCTTCATTTGCTCCATTGATCAGATCGCAGATGCTCTCACTAAACCCCTTAGTGGACCCCGATTTACTCTTCTTCGTTCCAAGCTTGCTGTCCTTGATGGTACGCTGTGCTTGCGGGGGGCTATTAGAGATAACACGTTATCATCAACATAATGTGCTAAGAGTTATCTGTTCCTTGATGTTGTAATTTCCAATCCCTATTTATTAGAGTTCTGGATAAACAAATCTTAGAATCAGTTGTAACAAATTGTAGCTTCAAACTCTCTATAAATGTACCATATCAAATCAAAAATAATAAGAAGAAAAATCTTTTCTCAGATTTTCTCTAGACTTTTACTCATCCATTCCTCCAAGAGCTATTCGTCTATTCGAACGAATGAAAGCTCAACCGGAACTGCAAACAAACGCTAGATTCAAGTCCTTTGGTTTCCAAGCCTTCTATTTGACTCTATTTTGATTCTTTACGGGACCCATAAAATTTATCTTTCCTAAGAACCACTAATCAGACCAATCACTTTGAAGAGAACAGTTGTCCGGATAAGGGAATATCTGGTTTAATCGTCTAAATAGAAGGATTTATATAGGAACGTTTCGCTTCATATACGGAATTGCTACGTGCCACATATGCTGATATTTTAAGGTGTAATTGAGTCAGCCTTTTTTCTTTTGGAGTGATAATTGAGTCTGCTATTACGCAAGGAGTGCTGTCCACTGTAAAGATACAGCCTGCGTTTGATTAGGGAAAATTTGATTTTTGGTGATTTTTTTTTTAAAAAATTCAGATTCATTCACCAAATTTTGAATAATTGGACATTAGTGATATTTTTGTAATATATTTGAAAAGATTAATTTTAATAATACTTTTTATTTAAAAAAAATTCAGATTCATTCACCAAATTTTGAATAATTGGAAATTATTAATACTTTTTTAAGACACTAAGGGACATATGCACTACTATACGTTAAAATAGGTGGTTGATGTGGGACCATTTTGGGTGATAAATTTGTAAGGATAGACACAAGAGGGAACTTGATAAGTTAATAATGGTTGAGTGGGTGGTTTTGGTTGGATTTAAATTTGTAGCGACATGAGTATGTTTGGGTAGGGTTGCTAAATGGGTTGACCCGGCACGGCACCAGCATGTTTAGCCCGTGCTTGGCGGGCCATGGGTCGTGCCGTGTCGGCCCACTAGCTGAAACACCAGGCACGGCCCTGCCCGTGGCACGGTTAGGGCTGGGCCATGCCATGCCAGGCCCGGTGGGCCGCCCGCAGGCTTGGATAATTTTTTAGAAAAAAAATGGAAAAATGGGAAAATAGTAAAAAACCATAAAAAATTATAAAAAATATGTTTATTATTCACAAAATTGTCTTACACATATTGTGATAGAATTTTCTCAAAAAAATTTAAATAAATCAATTATTACAAGTACAAGTACAACTTTGCAAATATAACAATACACAATACACTTGCACAAATAATACTGCATCACTATAGTATGAGCACATCCCAACTATATTGGCACCCACTCATTTATCTTTCATTTGCAATTTCAAAAAAAAAAATAAAGTTTCTAAACTTTGATTACAAAAAATATAATAAAACTTATACTAATCTGGAAGACTAAATTCATCAAGATTCAAATCATCGAAGTCTCCAGCAAGTTGATCATCCACATATTGTTAATCTCTCAGTTCCGCCCTGAGCCTGTCTGTCAGTTGGAAGGGTGGAAATGGTCATTTACAGTCAATTACAAGCATATCCCCCCCCCCCCCCCTCTTAAGGCCGTTGACAGGCCCATCAGGCTTGCCAGCCCAATATTCAAGGCCCAACACCGCACGGCTAGGGCCACAGGCCGTGCCATGCCGACCTACTATAAAATGAGTTGGGCCTTGCTGGCACGGCCTGATAAGCAACCCTATGTTTAGGGACGAATAATGATTGATTTCTTGATTTGAGGAGAGCATTTCGGCACTCTTTCAAGATTGTGGAACCAGGACATTGTCAATGTCATCAAATCTGTCCACATTAGTCGTTGCAAAATCAGAGATACCCCAATCTGGAAACCTGGTAAGAATGGGTCCTTTACTGTATCTTCTGCTTACAATTTATTAACTAACAGTGAAGATCAAGTATCTAACAGGTACTAGAAAGAGATTTGGCGGCTCCATTGCCCTCAAAAAATCAGATTGTTTGTTTGGAAGATGATGCATGATGGTCTCACGACTAGTGACCTCCTCCAGAGAAGACTAAATGCCCAGATCCACGACTGCATTTTATGTAACAATGAACCAGAATTGGCTATCCATCTATTTCCCAGCTATCCGTTTACTCGTGCAATTTGGTTTGATGGTGTTGGTGGCCATCTTGACTGCCATGAAGTTCCAAAATAACTGTAAGGATTGGTGCTTTCAACTAATACAACAATGTGGAAGTGATAGGTGTAGACACCTGATTTTTGCACCCCCAAAATAAAGAAAAATGAAAAGTTAAACTAAAAGTCAAACCCTGAGGGGGTCAAAAATTGACTTTTGATTTAAGAGAATTTGGCCATCAAACTTCATCTCATTGAAAAGAGCATTTCGACACGATTCCAACGCAACTGAATTTGCTGGAATCAGAGTCCAGATGAAAAAGATATGAGCTGGTCAAACTTTTGGGGAGCAAAAAGTTACCCCAATTCAACTGCCAAACTTGATCCCAATGGATAGGTGGTTCCGAGCTGATTCCAACGACACTAAGTTTGTTGAAATCAGACACCGGACGAAGAAGTTATGAGCAGTTGAAGTTTCAGAAAAACTGCCCATGTGGCAAAAAAGCAGCAAAAGTGGACTAAACCAATAAAATAAATAAGATAAGAGTGTTTAGTAATATTTTAATAAAGGAATCTCGTTTATATAATAAAATAATCATAAAATCGAATGTAAATCTTGCAAAAAACCAAATTGAATAAAGATTTGAAATCCAAACATTTTTAAAACGTGCTGGACCGTATTTGCATTACGGGCAAGGCATGCCCGTATTTAAAGTACGGGCACGCTTCTAGAAGGAAACACGCGTCGCTGTACGGCGGGACACGCGTCCCGTACGGCCGAATCTGCGATAATTGCAAATATTCGTTTTTCGCCCGTATTTGAATTACGGGCACAAAAATTTTGCCTATAAATAGAGAGGCCACCCCCCTCATTTCAACAAGCCTTCCCCCTGGCCTCTCCTCCCTCTCCCTCTCCTCTGGCCATAACCTCTGCTCTCCTGAAGTTAGCCACGGCTAAGCCATGCCCAATCACCATCACCCCAACACCTAACCCTATTTAATGTCCAAAATACCCCTATCCCACTAGAATCATGCCTAAACTCTTCTTTTTCATCCTTTGAATATCAAGAACCCACCAAACCTCTGCCAAAACCATTCCAAGAAATCCCGTAGGACGCGGAAGCGCTGCTCAAATTTTCGGAGGACCATAACACCAATCAAACAATCAATTATATTGTAAGTATGTTCTCCCTCTAAATTAAAGTAAATTTTGATTTTATTTTTTCTCTTCCTCACTACCTCTTTTCTCTTTTATGTTATTTCTAACATTGTTTTGAGTGTTGAATAATGAGGAGTTGCATCCACAAGTAGTCATCCCTATACAACAAAGGAGGTGATAACAAAAGGTTATCAAAAATGTCTTAACAAGAGAAACTTGACTTCGTTTGGTCATTATTATGGAATGAAGATTAAAGTCCTTTTTGAACATCAAACATCCCCTGTAAATTACCCCTTTCCCCTTCCTAAAAATTGATGGTGGACAAGCAAAAAGGATTTTGCTTACTCAAAGAACAAGAGAAGAAGAAAAGTGACATTTTGAACCATATGAAGTAAATACAGAATCTGGAGAAGCTGGAAACCTCAACATCAATTGCAGAAAGCTCCTAAGAAGGCCACGGGATTGATTCTGGGAAGAATCGGCAACAAAAGTGCAAAACAGGAGACGACCGTAAACTCAGGCCGGTCCAACCTGGACCGTGTTTGATTCACGGACAGGGGAGACCGTAATCAATTCACGGTCAAGGCGGACCGTAGAGAAAACACGGGCAAATGTAAAATAACCTAAAAAGTGTAATCTCTTGGTCCGGTTGGACTTGTTCCGGCCTAAACCGGTCTGGACCGACTTCTGTAGTATTTTGGGCTGTCTTAAGCCCATTTGTAGACCAGAGGCCCACTTTTGACTGGCCCATACTAAGCCTGTTTTCAATAAACAGGCCCAGGCCACTGGACTTTGGCTAATGGGCCCATTCCAAGCCCATCAAGCCCAAATAAAAGTGTAAATAAATAAAATTTAAATAACCAAATGGGTTACCCAATAACCCAACTGGGCCCCAGGCCCAATCATGGCAACCCACGGGTCTTCCAACGGGACCCGGGTCCGACCCACTTCACTTAAATAAATAAAAAAATAAAATCAAATAAAAAGGGACCCACACTTCTAGCGGGCCCCGCCAGACTTAACAAGACAGCATGCTGGTCTAGGAAAAGGGTGAATTTGACTCAAGAACCAGGGAGACTCGAGGGACCCGTCAAACCGACGGGGCGGGCCGGGGTGCCTTAGGGCTCCCCCGGACGTAACCGAGGACTTAGCTAGATCTCTAATAAGCCGCAGACCAGACTTAGACCCGGATAGGGTAAAACCGTGTCTGCCTGCACTCTCAGGCAGTGGCGACTCCAAATGTCCCGAGGCACGCACTGAAAGTGCGCCCGGTGTGCGATCTAGGATCCGGTTTTAGGTGCGCACAGCTTGGCGACTCTGCTGGGGATCCCTCAACCCAGCTGGACCCTGGTTATCAAATGAGTCAACTAGGAGGATATGAGTTAACTTAGGAAGTACTTTCTGTCCAACCTTAGTAAGGTATGGAACACATGTAATTACATGATATTGGGGGATCCTGTCACAAGGACGAGATAATTGCCTAAGGAAAGTGGAATTTAAGTGGTTCCCTGTGACCCTCCACTTACCTGGGGATCTTCCCAGACATTATATTGCTTGTTGTTCTATACTCGTACTATAAATGTGACATTAAGGAAGCCTTTGTTGGCCCTTATCCGAGAATCACCCGAACAGACACAGCACTTGACTCCACTGCACAATACAAGCACCTCACTACACCGTGAATGAATTTTGTAACTGCGTGGGGTGACATGCACGAGGGAGTCTGCATGAATGATCCGAACTGAATGCTGTCTGCACCATGTGAATGCTCTTCTTAACCAAAACCTAGATCTCTCTAGCATCCACCCTTCTTCAATCGAGAAACTTACTTTTGGGATGGTATTAGCCCTACGCTCCCGTGGCTTGCCGGGGAAAGCAGGGTAAACCCATCTCCCCAGGTTTCTGGATTTCTTAGCGCCATTGGTTTCTTGCCATGGTACGCGAAGGGTCTAGTACTTGGCTCAGACCCTTGAAGGCAGGTGCCTCGGGCTGGGTATCCTTCCCCACCTATTGATTCTGAAAAACCTTGACACTCTGAAGGTGAATGGATCTGAATCTGAATGTGAATGTTGGAACAAAATAAGGGAAAAATCAATTTAAAACCCAAGAGTTCATCAGGGGCAACAACCCCGTCCTTTTGCATCAGACTGAGTAAGACCTAGACCATGGGTTGCCTTAACCCTAATTTAGGAAACCAACCCAAGTTGATCAGGGGTCTAACCCCAGATCCATGCATTTGAGTCCTGTGAGCCGTGGGCCTCGACCCATTGAGTCCGTTGGAAGCACTTTAAGTCTTAGTCGGCCTTTTGAGCAGATGAGAACCGACCAGATCAGAGAATCAGACAGAAACAGGCCAGATCAGAATAGGGGCAGAAAAACCCTAGATTTAGGATTTCAGCTCACATACCAAGAAACAAACTTGTACCCTCCTTTTGGGTTCCCAACAACCCTAAAGGTGATTTTCTTTACAGAATTATTTTTAAATTTCGCCCTTGAGGGCAAGTTGTAAACATTTTTTTTGTTGTGATCTGACACCCAGGGGCAGATGAAAGAACAGATGAAAGATAAAAGGCTGATCAGGACTTAGGAGTGCTTCCTTACACAAGTATGTCTAGGAGTCGTGCCTTAACAGACACCAACCCTTCTAGGACCACGCACACACCTGTGGGTTCTTTTTAACATTTAACTTTCATTTTACTTGCGTACCTACATGTTCATGTGTTAAGCACAAGCACTTTGAGGTCATTTACACCAACCTGTTTAGTCGAACTGTTTTCAAAAATGCACAAAATATTTTCCGGGCATGCATTGAGCCAGCTTTTGAGGTACTCATCAAAATTGCTTTTCAAAGCACACAACAAAGTGGCCTTCGGGCCTGCATTGAATCGTCTCCATGACAAACATTAACTTTGTCTTCTGCTATGCACAATAAAACCATCATTCGTGGTTATATTGAGCTAGCTGTTTAGACATAAATCAAATCGCCCATCTTGCGGCGTAAATTCTCCATGCCATTGTTCAGGACACGTTTTCAAAGAAATTTTCAGTCGCTGCCCATTAAGGCACGGATATTATTTCCTGAGGTTTGCACTCATAAAGCACGTGTTGCACGGTTTTGAAAACCATCAAACACGATATGATCTCCAGAGTCTCAATCTCTGAAAGATCGAACTGCAAGTTTTTTTTAACATCGCAATTTTCAGGAAAAACTCTTGATTGGATATGGCACTGTCACACACTGTTCACAGTGATGTTTTGTCGAAGTTGTTATTTTCATGCATGAATCTTCCCGTATTTGTTTTCGCTCATCGTGACACCAGAGCACCACTCACGGTGTAGATGATCTCGTCACACACAACACCTTGTTCATAAGTTGAAAAGAAACTGATTGAGATCTTTTATGAACAGGTACAATTCAGGTACTTCACATTAAAAGCACTACCCAGAACGCTGCATTTGCATTGAAAAAGGACTGCAATGAATTCTTCTAAGGCTCCAACTTCGTCATCCTCACAACCAAGAACTGAAGAACAACCGATCACAATGGACTTAAGTCAACAAGTGGCCATGACACATACCATGGGAATTCAAATGCCAGAAATCTAGCAGGGGCAACCATCTCAGCCAGCATTGATGACGGCACATCTGCCACCGCTAGACATTCCACTCCCACACCCGATAGTAGTACCAACCCATCTACCACCACAAGAATGGCCCGCACCTGTCCAAACGAGACAAGACAAAGCGGACTGGTACAGGACCCAGCAAGTCCAATTTGAAGAAAAGATGGCAGCGGTACAGGAAGAAAGCAAAACGGAGCTAGCGGCCATGAGAGAGGAATTGAAACAGTTGCGACCTAGTACGATCCCAAGCGGAGCTACTCTGGAGAGCCTCTGTTTTTTCTCAGATATTCAGCTCCCACCCAAGTTTAAGTGTCCGGAGCTACACCAATTTGATGGCACTAGCTGCCCATTGAACCACCTAAAATCTTACTCGGCCGACATGTGCCAATACGTGAAAAATGAGAAGATCATGGTGCAGTTCTTCCAGAGATCTCTAACTGGGGTAGCATACTCATGGTTCCTCAGTCTAGATAAGCAGAAGATCAAGACATGGAATGACCTTGCTGCTGTGTTCATTCAGAAATACCATTTAAATAGCCAAATGGTTCAGACCTGAGCCGAATTGCAGAAACTGTCAAAAAGGAATGGCGAGTCTGTAAGAGACTACGCTAAAAGGTGGATGGAACTGGCGAGCGTGGTAGAACAAGAGCGGACTTCCTTATTCATATCATCACTGGGGCAACCATACTTCACAATGCTGTTGGGACAGTGCACTGTAAATTTCGCCGACCTAATTATGGCGGCAGACAGAATTGAAGATGCGATTAAAATGGAAAAGCTCGGAGGTCCCATGATGAGCTTGTTGCATGGAAACACCTCAAGTGGCAAAAGACAAGAAGGTGATGACAACACAAGCACAGTTCACCTTGTGCAACCTCCTGCGCCATTTTACGTCTCTTCTTCAAGAAGTTTAAGCCTTCCCTCCGCTAACAATACAGCGGCCTACCTCAGGAGGCGTCTCACTAAAGAGGAGAGAAAGAACCGGGAGTTCACCCCGCTCCCATATACGCTGGCTGAGTTGTTACCAACTCTCTTGAGGGAAGGACACCTACAACTGGCAACGCCGAATCCCAAGGCGTCAAAAATGAGTGGCTACGATCCAAGCAAGAGCTGCGAATACCACATGGGCGCACAAGGCCATGATACTGATGGATGTTGGGGCCTTCGGCATGCAGTCCAAGACCTTCTTGAAGCTGAGGAACTCAAAATTGATCCCCTACCAAAATGAAAAAAAAATGAAAAAAATGAAAAAAAAAAAGAGAGGAAAAAAGAAGAAAAAAGAAGAAAAAAAATCATCTCTATGCAGCCTAGCATTTCATGGATTCTGCTTTTTGATGCTTGTTTCTTCTGGCAGGAACCTCGTCAGTAAGTCGACATGGACCACACTTCAAAGACAAGTCGTGATGCGGCCCAACAAATAACCAGTATAGTGGCCTCTCTATGGAGCCTACTACGAATGATAACAATCAGGGAAGAAACATGGAACAAATGCTGGGAAGCATTAGGAGAAGAAAATTTTGAATTGCGATCTCGAGTAAGAGATCTTGAAGGAGAGATCAAGAGAATGAAAGGAAAGATACCCCTGAACAGTCAGGAAGTAAGCCGCCCGCCAACCATGGTAGGTAGTCAACTGCAGAAAGAAAAAGGGAAAGCTATGGCAACAGATGTTCCTCAAGTCATGAAAAAGCCGAATCCTTTAGATAATTCCCCAAGAAGAACAAAAGAGGAAGCAGAGGCCAGAATGAGGAGGGTTTTCACCCCTTTACCATATGCACCGGCAGAATTGCTTCCAACACTATTGAAGGAAGGGTATGTGCAGATTAAGCCCCCGAACCCCCGAATGATTCGGTCCAGAAACTACAACGCTGCAAAACGATGTGAGTACCATTCTGATGCTCCAGGACACCACACAACCCGGTGTTGGGATCTGAGGCATGATATTCAAGATCTGATCGACCAGGGATTCTTGAAGGAACTGCTTGGGCAACCAGAGTCTGCTAAAGGACAAGACATCTCTGACAAGTTGGCACAGGTCCGAATGTCTGAATCAACCATCTTCCCGCAGAAAATAGGAGATGATGCGGAAAAGGAGGATGAGGAAAGCACCTGAAGGCTTCCTGCCACGACATGCAACTGAATTCCAAGAATGTTGATTCGTATCAGCCACCTTTTTGCATAAACTACTACTTTGCTTTTGTTTATGCTTTCTTTTAATTTCCGAACTTGGCAACATGCCTCTTTTTGCAAGCTTATGAAATCTTTTGGGAAATCACCAGAGCGTTTAACTACACCAAGGCAAGATTGTGATCTCAGGACAAACCTGAACAATCAAATTTGAAAAATGGAATGTGCCAGACAGCACAAGCTGTGCGGGTTTCAACATAGCCAAAGGATCCTCCACCAGCACCACATTTGAACCCTACCTTGCCAAACAGTGGGGCAAGCTGAAAGAAAAAAAAGAGGAAGAAGGGTCAAGGTGCCCATACCAGTTAAGGGTCACTGACATGATCCAGGATCAATGATCCCAATGACATGATGAGAGGCCATTTTTGGCTGAAATACTTCAAACAAATTCCGCTAGTCATACATGATTGAGCTTGATCGTCTCATTTCTAACCCATGTTATGTCTAGCCACCCCAAACTGGGGCAAAGTCAAAAAGAAAAATGAATAAAGATGAAAGTGGTTCTTAAGCTAGTTAATTGTACAAGGACAAGTAAGTGTTACATTCTCTGTAAAAGGATGAAAGGCCATCCTTGATGTTCTCCAAAAATCATCTGACAACAAGATGAAACCCTAGCAAAACACTTTGAGCCTAACAATCTCTTCATTAACCCCACCATGTCCTGTCTTCAAAACTGGGGTACACAAGCTTCATGAAATTGGAGACACGAGAAAGACAAGGGGAAGATAGGGCAAAGCGAAAAGCGCCCTAAAAAGGATAAACGGGATAAAACCCAGAAAACAAGAATGTGAAGAGAAGAAAAATTAGGGCAATTCCCTTTGAGAAAAGAAAAAAAAAAGAAAAGAAAAACAAGAGTTGGGGCAAACCCCAAAAGCAAAAGTCAAGGATTGGGGCAAAGAACCCAAGAAAGGAAAAGAAAGAGAAAAACAAAGATGGAAAAAAGATAAAGAAGCTACACAAAGCTGAAGGAACAAGAGATGAAGCAAGCCCTAACCAAGAAAAGTGGACAGGATATGGCTCTTACCCCGCTCACAAATTTTGAGCCTTCGTATCATTTCTTCTGGACCCTTAAACCCAGCCTACGTTTCGTCCTGTTATGAAGACCTTTCTGATTATAGAGAATGTGACACTAACTTTCAGACAAACTGGCAATGACAGAATCCAAGGAGCAAAAGAACTTTGGCTAGACATGATGGTTACCCATAGAATGAAGTTATATAGGATTTGAACCTGTTTATCCTTCGTTTCTAAACACTGGAACCAAAGCCTACATTTCGTCCTACTAATAAGTCCTCTCTAATCGTTGGACCATGATCCATGGAATTGACAGGGCCCTCAGACTGGGGCAATGCATCGAACCCGAATGAGGGAACCAAGTGAGAGAAAAACCATTTCAAAACCCCCAACCAAGGGTGGGAAAAAGAAAAAAGAGAGAGAGAGAAAATTAAAAGAGCTGGGGAAGGGCTGTGCCAAAGAAACCTCCTGAACCCAAAACAATTCCCCTCACTCCAACTTGGGGAATGCCATTGAAGGCAAACATATTGACCCTCACAGAAAGTGCTGAAAGCACCATTTCATAAGTCTAAATAAGAGCGTCAGGTGACTGACCCAAAGATTATTGGTCTTGTCATGGACCCACTTTGAAAATCGGGAATTCCAAACATTGGTGAATTCCCAAAAGGTTTTAGTTGCTTATGTTTTGCACATAATTTTGATTAACTAAATTTCACTTGAACTTTTGCAGGTACTGACAAAGCTTAAAACAGACAGACAAGGCCATTACGGCAAATTCACACACTGAGGCAGGAAAAATTAACTCCATGTATTCTCACATGGGGCACAGAAAGCTAAAAATCGTCACCATGTATTCACACATGGGACGCAAAAAAGTCATCACAATGTATTCACACATTGGATGCCATCACAGCGTATTCATACGTTGGATGTAAAAGTAAAATTCGTTACCCTGTATTCACACATGGGGCCCAAAAAAGTCATCACAATGTATTCACACATTGGATGCCATCACAGAGTATTCACACGTTGGATGTAAAAGTAAAATTCATCACCATGTATTCACACATGGGGCCCAAAAAAGTCATCACAATGTATTCACACATTGGATGCCATCACAGCGTATTCACACGTTGGATGTAAAAGTAAAATTCGTCACCATGTATTCACACATGGGGCGCAAAAAAGTCATCACAATGTATTCACACATTGGATGCCATCACAGCGTATTCACACATTGGATGCCAAAGCAAATGAGTCGTCACCATGTATTCACACATGGGGCGCAGAAAAAGCCATCACGATGTATTCACACATTGGATGCCATCACCATGTACTCACACATGGGATGTAAAATGAGTCATCACCATATATTCACACATGGGACGTAAGCAGAATCAGCACCATGTATTCACACATGGAACGCAGAAAAGCTATTCCGGCGTATTCACACGCTGATGAAGAAAAAAAAACAAACAAAACCGTCACAGTGTATTTACACATTGGACGAAGAAGAAACTGGAATCAAAACCACTGACGGATAAGTCAGAAATTGGTGAGGGAATGTCCCAACATAATTTGTGATATCAAAGCCGTTGATACATGAATTTAAAAAAAAATGGATTGAAAGAAAGAAAAAAAAAAGAAGAAGAAGAAAAGAAAAATGGATTGAGAAAAGAAAAAAAAGAAGAAGAAGAGAAAAAGATTAAGAGAGAAAAGAAATGAACAAAGACAAAAGAAACGAAATGTCTCCTAAAGACAAGAGCCACCATGTATTCTCACATGGGGCACCCCAGAGACAAAAGTCACCATGTATTCACACATGGGACGCAAAAAGAGTCATCACAATGTATCCACACATTGGTTGACAAAAGTTTGTGAAGCCACCGACAAATAAGTCAGCTTCGAATATCATTAAGACAAAAAAAGGACAGAGACAAAAGTCGCCATGTATTCACACATGGGACGCAAAAAGAGTCATCACAATGTATCCACACATTGGTTGACAAAAGTTTGTGAAGCCACCGACAAATAAGTCAGCTTCGAATATCATTAAGACAAAAAAAGGACAAAGACAAAAGTCGCCATGTATTCACACATGGGACGCAAAAAGAGTCATCACAATGTATCCACACATTGGTTGACAAAAGTTTGTGAAGCCACCGACAAATAAGTCAGCTTCAAATATCATTAAGACAAAAAAAGGACAAAGACAAAAGTCACCATGTATTCACACATGGGACGGAAAAAGAGTCATCACAATGTATCCACACATTGGTTGACAGAAGTTTGTAAAGCCACCGACAAATAAGTCAGATTTGAATCAAGACAAAAAGACAGAAAAAGAGTCACCGTGTATTCTCACATGGGACACAGACAAAAGTCGCCATGTATTCACACATGGGACGCAGAAAGAGTCATAATGTATTCACACATTGATTGACCAAAGTTTGTGGTACCGATGCCGCCAGTGATTAAACTGAAGGTTGGCTGAGGCACACCTGGGTGTTGTTTTTCAACTCACCCCCTGCGGAGACTTTACATGGTCCAACCCTGAGATACTAAGTTCAAACCAACCAGTTTAACTTTAGGTTCTCTTTCCCAGCCGTTCGGCTAAAATAGACCAGTTTAACCTCGGGTTCCCTTTCCCAGCAGTTTGGCTAAATAGACAAATTTAACTTTGGGTTCACTTTCCCAGCCGTTTGGCTAAAATAGACAAGTTTAACCTCGGGTTCCCTTTCCTAGCCGTTTGGCTAAAATAGACTAATTTAACATTGGGTTCACTTTCCCAGCCGTTTGGCTAAAATAGACCATTGGGTTCCCTTTCCCAGCCGTTTGGCTAAAATAGACCATTGGGTTCCCTTTCCCAGCCGTTCGGCTAAAATAGACTAATTTAACATTGGGTTCACTTTCCCAGCCGTTTGGCTAGACCATTGGGTTCCCTTTCCCAGCCGTTTGGCTAAAATAGACCATTGAGTTCCCTTTCCCAGCCGTTTGGCTAAAATAGACTAGTTTAACTTTGGGTTCTCTCTCCCAGCCGTTTGGCTAAAACAGACCAGTCTAAACTGGGTTCCCTTTCCCAGCCGTTTGGCTAAAATAGACCATTGGGTTCCCTTTCCCAGCCGTTTGGCTAAAATAGACCAGTTTAACCTCGGGTTCCCTTTCCCAGCCGTTTGGCTAAAATAGACCAGTTTAACTTTGGGTTCTCTCTCCTAGCCGTTTGGCTAAAACAGACCATTCTAAACCGGGTTCCCTTTCCCAGCCGGTTGGCTAAAACAGATCAGTCTAAGGTTCTCTTTCCTAGCCGTTTGGCTAAAATAGATCAGGTCCAGGGTTCTCTTCCCCAATCATTCCAAATGATTAAAATAGATCAATTTGTCTTTGGGTTCTCTTCCCCAACTGTTTTAAGACAGTTAAAATAGATCTATAATCAGGTACCAAAATAGCTTTACGAAGTCCGTACCTGTTAAAATCCTAAAAAGGCACAAGCCCCCAGGGGAGTACCACTACTCAAGCTCTTCAGAAAAACCCCACGGAGTTGTTTGATTAGTTGAAGATTACATCAATCCCTAGTGGAGCAAACACTGACAATTTGTTCCTTGTACAGGTCCAAAGGAGGAAGAAAGATGTAAGATGAACATGAGAAGAGTATTTTGATCCTTTCTTCCCCAGCAGAGACTTCTTCCCTTTCATCCCCAATGGAGCTCAGAAGAAAGAAGACCGTCAAGATTCTCAGACCCTCCAACAAAACTTCAAGGGTAAAGAGAAGCATTGCAATAATCCCCAAGGAGTCATCTTGACAAATCATGTTCTCACCAGATTCCCAGAAGAGTAACTCATGAATGGGAAAAGAAGCTTTAATGCCTCGACAGAGAAAGAACCTGGCAAGGAGAAGCAACAAGGAAAAAGCAATAATGGGCCAATTCGCCCCTTCCTGTAAATTTTGATTCCCACTTTTGTAAATAGCATAGGCTAGAATAGGTGTGTGTGGTCTCCGAGATGATGGACAGCAGCGCGGAAGCTTCCTCCCGTCCTCCCACCTGTACTCCCAAACCCATACCTTGGCCCATTCCTTCTCCAAAAAAAAAAACCCAAACTCAAAGAATCAAGAAGAAATCAAAACTGAAGTCACTAAAAGCTTTAATGGAACAAGGAAAAAGAAAAGAACATTGTTAAGTGCCTTGCATCAACGCCAAAACAGGCTGATGAGCTCAAGATTTAATCCTATATTTCTTTTTCAAAAACAAAGAACTAAGGAACAACCCTATTCAAACTCGAAAAAGGGTATAGGGATTCCAAAATCAGGAAGTGATACCAGACATCTGACACTTCCCTTTCATTAAAAGCAAATTCAGTGATTGAGCTTGTCGACCATGTCGACAGAAATGCAAGGTGCAAAAATAAGGTTCTTTTTTCTTCTTTGCCGTTCATCCCCAAAGGTGACTCCAGCAAAGAGGGGCAGCTGTAGACACCTGATTTTTGCACCCCCAAAATAAAGAAAAATGAAAAGTTAAACTAAAAGTCAAACCCTGAGGGGGTCAAAAATTGACTTTTTGATTTAAGAGAATTTGGCCATCAAACTTCATCTCATTGAAAAGAGCATTTCGACACGATTCCAACGCAACTGAATTTGCTGGAATCAGAGTCCAGATGAAAAAGATATGAGCTGGTCAAACTTTTGGGGAGCAAAAAGTTACCCCAATTCAATTGCCAAACTTGATCCCAGTGGATAGGTGGTTCCGAGCTGATTCCAACGACACTAAGTTTGTTGAAATCAGACACCGGACGAAGAAGTTATGAGCAGTTGAAGTTTCAGAAAAACTGCCCATGTGGCAAAAAAGCAGCAAAAGTGGACTAAACCAATAAAATAAATAAGATAAGAGTGTTTAGTAATATTTTAATAAAGGAATCTCGTTTATATAATAAAATAATCATAAAATCGAATGTAAATCTTGCAAAAAACCAAATTGAATAAAGATTTGAAATCCAAACATTTTTAAAACGTGCTGGACCGTATTTGCATTACGGGCAAGGCATGCCCGTATTTAAAGTACGGGCACGCTTCTAGAAGGAAACACGCGTCGCTGTACGGCGGGACACGCGTCCCGTACGGCCGAATCTGCGATAATTGCAAATATTCGTTTTTCGCCCGTATTTGAATTACGGGCAAGGCACGCCCGTACTTGAAGTACGGGCAAGGCATGCCCGTACTTCAAATACGGGCACAAAAATTTTGCCTATAAATAGAGAGGCCACCCCCCTCATTTCAACAAGCCTTCCCCCTGGCCTCTCCTCCCTCTCCCTCTCCTCTGGCCATAACCTCTGCTCTCCTGAAGTTAGCCACGGCTAAGCCATGCCCAATCACCATCACCCCAACACCTAACCCTATTTAATGTCCAAAATACCCCTGTCCCACTAGAATCATGCCTAAACTCTTCTTTTTCATCCTTTGAATATCAAGAACCCACCAAACCTCTGCCAAAACCATTCCAAGAAATCCCGTAGGACGCGGAAGCGCTGCTCAAATTTTCGGAGGACCATAACACCAATCAAACAATCAATTATATTGTAAGTATGTTCTCCCTCTAAATTAAAGTAAATTTTGATTTTATTTTTTCTCTTCCTCACTACCTCTTTTCTCTTTTATGTTATTTCTAACATTGTTTTGAGTGTTGAATAATGAGGAGTTGCATCCACAAGTAGTCATCCCTATACAACAAAGGAGGTGATAACAAAAGGTTATCAAAAATGTCTTAACAAGAGAAACTTGACTTCGTTTGGTCATTATTATGGAATGAAGATTAAAGTCCTTTTTGAACATCAAACATCCCCTGTAAATTACCCCTTTCCCCTTCCTAAAAATTGATGGTGGACAAGCAAAAAGGATTTTGCTTACTCAAAGAACAAGAGAAGAAGAAAAGTGACATTTTGAACCATATGAAGTAAATACAGAATCTGGAGAAGCTGGAAACCTCAACATCAATTGCAGAAAGCTCCTAAGAAGGCCACGGGATTGATTCTGGGAAGAATCGGCAACAAAAGTGCAAAACAGGAGACGACCGTAAACTCAGGCCGGTCCAACCTGGACCGTGTTTGATTCACGGACAGGGGAGACCGTAATCAATTCACGGTCAAGGCGGACCGTAGAGAAAACACGGGCAAATGTAAAATAACCTAAAAAGTGTAATCTCTTGGTCCGGTTGGACTTGTTCCGGCCTAAACCGGTCTGGACCGACTTCTGTAGTATTTTGGGCTGTCTTAAGCCCATTTGTAGACCAGAGGCCCACTTTTGACTGGCCCATACTAAGCCTGTTTTCAATAAACAGGCCCAGGCCACTGGACTTTGGCTAATGGGCCCATTCCAAGCCCATCAAGCCCAAATAAAAGTGTAAATAAATAAAATTTAAATAACCAAATGGGTTACCCAATAACCCAACTGGGCCCCAGGCCCAATCATGGCAACCCACGGGTCTTCCAACGGGACCCGGGTCCGACCCACTTCACTTAAATAAATAAAAAAATAAAATCAAATAAAAAGGGACCCACACTTCTAGCGGGCCCCGCCAGACTTAACAAGACAGCATGCTGGTCTAGGAAAAGGGTGAATTTGACTCAAGAACCAGGGAGACTCGAGGGACCCGTCAAACCGACGGGGCGGGCCGGGGTGCCTTAGGGCTCCCCCGGACGTAACCGAGGACTTAGCTAGATCTCTAATAAGCCGCAGACCAGACTTAGACCCGGATAGGGTAAAACCGTGTCTGCCTGCACTCTCAGGCAGTGGCGACTCCAAATGTCCCGAGGCACGCACTGAAAGTGCGCCCGGTGTGCGATCTAGGATCCGGTTTTAGGTGCGCACAATAGGCAAACAATCTCAGCTTGGGCAAACCTAAATTGGATGGTTTGGAAAGCTCGAAACCCGATAATTTTGTATGGTGAAACCCCAAATCTACAACTGAGTATTTCCCAATTCTTTTTATTACAAGCTGAATTGGCTCAACTACAGCTACAAAAAGCAAAGCCTAGGAATATAGAAGAGGTGGCAGTGAGATGGTATCTCCCCAAGGCGAACAACACTAAAATTAACATTGATGGAGCAGCAAGAGGAAACCCGGGAAGAGCATCATGCGACATTATTGCAAGAGAGCCACAAGGTGAATTCATAGCAGCAGCCCTCTCTTTGGGCACTTTGTCAACTCCAGTGGCAAAAGCACATGGCCTTCTTGAAGGGATTATCCTTGCCCAGGCCTTGAACATCAGAAGGGCTGAGTTCGAGTGCGACTCAGCGGCCATTGTCAACATCATGAACAAAGAAAATGGGGATTTACCGTGGCTGGTGGAGAACATAATTGAAGATGCAAAACAAAGGTGCAGTCAGTAGTCATATATACAGGGAAGCAAATTTTGCTACAGATCTCCTTGCAAATTTTGCTTTGGACGACTACTCGTGTATGTGGCTTCAACATCCTCCAAACTTTCTTTCTACTATTCTTCACTCTGATTTCATTGGGGAAACTCATGTTAGGAATTTTAGAGGTTTTATTTAGAAACTTTGTAAGTGGGATTACCAAAAAAAAAGGACCCTGTGTCACAACTGGAAACGTAAAACCCACGCCTTAACTTGGCTTGTCAACAAATGCCTACACAGCTTAATATTGAAGACGAATAAACTCATTCACACAAGAGAATATCCTTGATCCTCTCATAATAAAATAAACGGTTTTTTGCATTTATACCCCTGTGTTATGATATATTTACATCTATATCCTCTTGTTTTTTAAATTTATATTTATACCCCTCCATTTTATATAATTGTTGCAATCATACCCATGAAATTAAAGTTTATTAAATTTTTTTATTTATTTTTGTTAAATTACTAAAGTAACCTTATATAAAATAAAAATATCTTGCATTCATCCTCCAATATTATCATATAAATTCATTTATGTCTTTAGTCATTTAATAATAATAAATAGCAAAAGTTAATGGAATTTGATGTTAAGGGTACAAGTGCAACAATTATACTAAATTGGAAGATATAAATACAAATATTAAAAATATGAGGATATAGATTCAAATATATCATAATGTAAGGATATGCATGCAAAAAGCCCAAAAATAAAATGTATCTACAAAGTAGAGCAAGGAGTGGCCAGTAGAGGACCAGATTCCTCCACTATTGTCACTTTCATTCCTTTTTATGTAGCAGAACCAAAAAGTACACGATGACAAAACACGAACCCCAATCACCCTAGAAATCTACACTTTTTTTTTTTCTTTTTGGTGGAAAAACCCTAGAAATCTACACGACCCCCACGAGTATGACCGCAAAATTTAATATTCAATTATTTATTTATAAACCCATCCTACGTTCACACACTCCAAGCTTTGGCACGTTGTTAATTTATTCTCCTTTTTCACTCTATCCCAAGCTTCTTTCTGCTCTCCAAAACGAATTCGGCCACCTTGTGCTGGTCAGCAAGAGACTTGGAAACACTCTCCTTCTGCGTGCACCTCTTGCACCAAGCTATGAGCTTTGGACACTCAGCTTCTATGCTGAACTTCCCACAAGTCTCGTAGGCTTGGAACCAGCAGTAGAAGGGAACGAGAGCCACATCCACGAACCCGATGCTCTCACCCCCAAAGTAAGCCTTGTCCCCAAGCTCCCCCTCCAAAAGCTTCAAGCACTCTATGAACTCCTTCTTGGCTGGCTCCTGCTCTTCTCCTTTGGTTGTCCGTATTTTCCTCACCAGGTCGCATAACTGCAAATTTTTTTTTCCCACAAACAAGCACTATTCATTAGATCCTCAAATTGGTTTACATAAACAAGGGTAAATTCGTCAAAAAATATTTATTAGAAAAGGAAATTTACACTTATTCCATTCTCGTTTATGACAACTGCATATAATTCCTTGATGTTTTTGAAATGACATTTACCTCCCTTTTATTTTCGTTGTTTATTTTATATCCCTCCCTTTTATATAAATTTTATTTAAAATGTAAATATTCTTTAACGAATTTATCGTAAAAAAAAGTATAAGATTTTGAGGTTTTTCTGTAATAATAAATAGTTTTAGAAGTTAAAAAGTCTTAAATAATCAACTTAAAAATAATGGGTGATTTTATTATTTGAAAACTTGAATTTTTCTTATTTAAATAAAATTTGACAAGGGTTAAAATAATCAAATTATATTTTATAAGTCTACAAGAGAAGTGAGTGTCATTTCAAAAACCTAGGGGAGGTACGAGTAGTTCTCAGAAACCATAAAAGAAGTAAGTGTAAATCTGTCTGTTAAGAAAGAAACATAGGGTGGGTGAGTATAGACAGACAGAATACCCAGAGAACACGGAAGAGGGGTGCAGAAGAAAGCAAAAGAAACTACCTTTCTATCTGCAAAATCGGCCCAGAACCTGGCTTGTGCTCTTGCGTAAGGATCAGACGGCAACAAAGGGGCTTTGTCCCTCCAAACCTCATCAACATACTCAACGATGATGCGGGATTCGCAAACGGGTTTCCCATTATGGATCAAAACGGGAATCTTCTTATGAACAGGGTTCATCTTAAGAAGCAGAGGGCTCTTGTTCTTCAAGTCCTCTTCCTTGTACTCGTACTTGATCCCTTTCTCCGCCAAGGCGATTCTTGCCCTCATCCCAAACAGGCTGGCCCAGAAATCCAGAAGCACTACCTCGTCCGCCATTATCACACGCCTCCAAAGCTTCTACACGCTCACAATCTACCTGGTTGTGTCGGAGAATGGAGAAGTTAAAGAAAGTACTTATAAGCGCACTCGATAGCATAATCAAAGAAAATAAAGAAAAAAAATGATTTAATTCCACTAACAGTTAGACGGAACAGAACAGGAAGAAAAGTCAGTAAATACTCTGTTGAATCTAACAGATTCGAAGCTCATGATGCGATCGCTGCAAAGGTGTGAACGGGAGAAATTATGGAGGCAGGGTTGGTGCGTCTGTCACATCACTCACTCATTCAACTTCAAATGTCCAATATTATATTTCCACTTGGCTTCATTTCATGTCCCAAGTCGGCCACTTTTGCCACGTGCTAATTTTGTTAAACAATTTAAATGCGATAAAATATACACCAGCTAGGGACACATAAACTCGATAGACTTGTAAATCAACTTTAAATACTTATAAAACCACTTTAATGAATTTTAAACCATGACATGAGACATAAACCCTAGTTATTTAGGACTTTCCAAATGGTGGTCCAACTAGCAATCGTAAGACTTGGAAAAGTCCAATGTTGTGCAATAAGGGATGACATCACTTGTTACGTTTAAAAAAACTTGAATTGCCTCCTATTTTGACTGTGAAATGCAGACATGTAGAGCATCTCATGATCACTGTTTTTCATTGTTATAAATGTTTCAAGTAAGGCTCACATGAAAAATCATTGACTGTAAGATACTCCACATGGCAATATCTCACGATAAAATAGAGACCAATTCAGGTATAAAAAAAAACAATTTCTATACTACATATAAAGAGAACGTATGATTCAAAATTGTGCCAAAACTAATAATTTTTTCCTTAAAACAGCCTATTAATTTTTTATTGTTTTATATTTCTATAGGGGCAAATGTCTCTTCATTTTTTACTTTCCAAAAAAAATTTTAAACCTTAAATATCCTAAACTCTTCTTGATTATGCTTGGATTGATGGCCGGACCATTCAAATAAACCTCCTTAAGGACCAATCAGTCACTCAATTGAACTTGCAGATGTAAGTAAGTTAGATATATGATCGACATCTATATCTATATATATAAAACTAACAGGCTTGTAGAAAGCATGCCAACCAAATATCTTCTTTTTTTTTCTGAAAATAACCTTTCAATATCGTTTTATCTTATATATATATAAGCTGGTATCTCTGTCTTTTTATTTTTTACAAATTCTCTTCCCTTGTGTACTAACCTTTTAATCTACAGAATCTACACACGTGCACTCCCTTTGTTGACTAGAACAACAATTTAGTACTCATTCTGCCAAGTGTGTCCCACTAGAACTGGTAGAAAAGGCCTCCTTATCACAACTAGGGCTGGTAATGAGTCAGATATATATCCGAATCCAATCCGAAATTACCGAATTCGGATATAGGATTTAGATCCGTGGTTCGAATACAGATCTAGAATTTCGGATCCGAAAAAATTCGGATCCGAATTCAGATATACATGTATCCGAACCAAAAATATACTTATATTATATATAAACTTAGCCCAGACCATGATTCAATCATAAGTTAAATAGGTTAAACCATGGTTCGAACAGGCTCGAATTCAGATTTTTACAGGCTCGAATTCGGATTTTGGTCTAGAATTCGGATTTAGGATCGAATTCAGATTTCGAATATTCATTGAATTTCGAATTCGGATTTAGGTATAAAAGATCCGTCGGATTTCGGATCAAATTCGAATATCGGATTTTTATTTTCGGTTCGGATTCAGATCATGGCAGATCCATACCATATTCAACCCGTTGCCACCCCTAATCACAACTGAAAACGTAAAACCCATGCCAAGTAGAGCTGGCAATGGGTCGGGTTCGGGTCGGCTCATAATCGGGTTGGGGTTAATCGGGTTGGACTAAATTAAGGCAGGTTGGAAAACCCCCAACCCAAACCTAACCCGCCAACCTGTTTATTATTATTTTTATTTTTTATTTTTCAAAAAATATTATTAAAATAGGGTTGGGGTTAATTGGATCGGTTGTGCCGGATTCAGGTCGGGTTTTAGGGTTAATCGGGTCGAAACATGACACTTTTGCCATCTTTTTTTTTTTTTAAATCGGGTTACCCATCGGGTTGGCGGGTCATAATCGAGTTGACCCGATTATTGTCGGGTTGGGGTTCCAACCCAATTAATAAACGGGTCAACCCAACCCGTTTATAATCGGGTTGACCCGTCTGGTCAGGTGGTATTTTGCCGGCTCTAACGCCAAGTCTCTTGTTCACAAATGTTCGTCTACCAAGTGTGTCGCCAAGTCTTGTCAACAAATGTTCGACACCACGTAAGGTTTAATATTAAGGAGAATAAACCACTTCAGAGTATCCTCTAATAATAATGGAAAAGAATCCCGGCACGCCCTTAATTTAGGCTTCTTTTTTTTTTTTTTTTTTTGGTAATCAAACAAAATTCTATTAAGGATTAGGAATGTCTTTGAAATACAATACCACGAGAGTCATCAAAAAGAAACCGACCTAAACCATTAGGAGGTTTACCAAACCAACAACAAGAGAATTGTTCTAAGCCTACACATGCAGCTTGCTATCAAAGAAGGATAAACTACTTCACAAAAGAAGAGAATATCCTTTATCCTCTTAAAAATAAAATAAAAAAAATAGCTACCAAATAACGCAAGCAGTGGCCAGTAGAGGGCCAGATTTTTTTTTGGTAATGCAGTAGAGGGTCAGATGCCTCCACCATTGTCGCTCACTCACTCTTTATTATGTAACAAAACCAACAAGTACACAATGACAAACCACAAACCCTAACCTACCTAGAAATCTACACATTCTCCACTAGTATGACCCCAAAAATTTAGAGGCCGTTTGGTAACATGTTTAGAAACTGTCTTTCAGTTTTTAAACACAAAAAACCAAAAACGTGTTTGGTTTCGATTGTTGCCAAACTGTTTTTCAGAAAAACGGTTGAAAAACAACCTGTTTTTAGAAACCCAAAAATTTCCGTTTCTAAAAACGACGAACTGTTTTTTCCTTGGATGGCATTTCTATAATTATTTATTTCTTTTTTTTTTCAACACTTTTACCTCTCATCTCTCTTCTTCTCATCAAACCCATCTTCCTCGCAAGCACGACGAAGCATCCTGGTGAAACCGAAGAAGCAGAAATCAAAAGTGTTATTTCTCTTAATGCAAGAACTTCTCAAAGCTCTCATCCCTCGATCTATTGCTGTTTCGTTTTTGAAATCATTTTGTAAACCCCAATCCAGATTATGGTTTGGTCTCTGTGAAGCAACGGATTTGGTCTCTGTGAAGCAACGGATGGAGGAACTTCTAAGAAAAATATCTGATTTTGGATGTAGAGAACGAGAAGGGTCAAGAAGTCACATCCAGCAAGGTCTAAGTTCCATTGTCATGGAATCCCAGGTGATTCGAGCTCTACTTACCGGGATTCTTATCTCTCTACCGCTCTCGCTGAATCTGCATTTGACAAGGAAGCTCAAGGCATGACGGAGAAAGAGATTCTATGAGAAGTCACAGCTGGTATTGAAGGTCTGAGTTCCGTCATCGTGACAGTGTTGTGGCGTTTGAGGAGGAGAAGGAAGATGCTTTCTTTCCCCAATTCTTAAGTTTAGAATTATTAAAAATCGGGGCATCATTAAAGGATTGCAATTTAACTTTTTATGCTGTTTCGCAATTCGGCCTAGAATGACCTAAAGTGTCGTTTCTGTTTTTATGCCTCCTCCCAACTTTTCCAATTTCAATTAAAGAACCTCGTTTAAATCATACAAAAAAAAAATTTTCTTCGTATACCACTCAAGTAGCCATTCTTGATCCAATTTATTCATGATTAGTTTCCAAATTAATAAACTCTTTCTTCCTAAAAAAATCCTCTAACCCGTCCTTCAAATTTATAATTGTTCAATTTCAAGTCCTTTTTATTTCTTTTCATCAAAGTCCTCAATTTTGTTTTTTTGACTCCAAATATATAATTTTTGACCTAATGACCCCATAAACCTTGGTGCTAGCTGCCTCAACAATCTAATAGATGATTTATCTACTAACTACTATGCATATCAATTTCAATGCATTAGATATACCACATCTTAAATTGAATGACTTTTATTAATAGCTTATCTCTATGAAGTATGTTTTGCAGAAAATACTTAATAGACTTCCACAATATATTAATATATGGATAAAAATTACAAACAATTATAATTCTCTAACTCAATTCGGCCCAATTCTTGCTGTTTCACAAGCACGAAGAGGCTTCTTTTTTTTTTTCATAGCAAATTTGTTATAGTTTAATAGGCTTGCAGGTTGTATAGCAATGCACATTTATTGATTTTGAAAACTTGAACTGTTTTTTATTTTTAAATCAATTGTTACCAAACGGATTTCTTGTCACTTGTTTTCAAAAACCCAAAAAAGTAATTGTTTCAAATTATTTTTAAAAAAAACGTTACAAAAGGCCTCTTAGTAATCAATTATTTATTAATAAACCGATCCTACCTTAACACCCTCCAAAATCTCTCTCCTTTTTTACTCTTTCCCAAGCTTCTTCTGGATCTCCGAAAGGACCGAAACATGTTCGGCCACCTTGTGCTGGTCAGCTAAAGACTTGGAAACACTCTCCTTCTGCATGCACCTCTTGCACCAAGCTATCAGCTTTGGACACTCAGCTTCTGTGCTGAACTTCCCGTAAGTCTCGAAGGCGTAGAACCAGCAATAGTAGGGAACCAGTGCCACATCCATGAACCCCATCTTATCACCCCCAAAGAAAGGCTTGTCTCCAAGCTCCCCTTCCAGCTGCTTCAAGCACTCTATGAGCTCCGTCGTGGCTGCCTCCTGCTCTTCTCCTTTGGTTGCCCAGGTTTTCATTCCAAGGTCGAATATCTGCAATTTTTTTTTTGCCCAAAAACAAGTGCTATTCATTAGATCCCCAAATGGGTTTTACTGGGTATCTCCTTTTAGAGAAGAAACATTAAGCATCTAACCCATCTAAGTTTCAGGACCCCAAATCACAAATGAAAGAAACCCATCTCTTGAAATGATAAATAGCGGACCCTCTCACAAAGAAAAAAACCTAATATTCGGATTCTTCAACAAAAATAAAATTCAAATTGAAAAATAGAAAAATCAAAAAGGGGAAGAAAGAACATATAAAGATGAAGTTTAAACGGAATAACCAGAGAACAGATCAACGTTGTAGCGGAAGAAAGCAACAGAAACTACCTTTTTATCTACGAAATCAGCCCAGAACCTGGCTTGTGCTCTTGCGTAAGGATCAGACGGCAACAAAGGGGCTTTGTCCCTCCAAACCTCGTCAATGTACTCAACGATGATGAGCGACTCGCAAACGGGCTTCCCGTTATGGATCAAAACGGGAATCTTCTTATGAACAGGGTTCATCTTAAGAAGCAGAGGGCTCTTGTTAAGAAGCAGAGGGCTCACGTCCTCTTCCTTGTACTCGTACTTGATCCCTTTCTCCGCCAAGGCTATTCTCGCCCTCATACCAAACATGCTGGCCCAGTAATCCAGAAGCACTACCTCGTCCGCCATTATCACACGTCTCCAAAGCTTCCACACGCTCACAATCTACCTGGTTGTGTCAGATGCACAAAGCCGAGGGGTGAAGAAAGTATTTAAGGCAAATTACACTTACCTCCCTTGAGGTATGACATAATTACACTTACTTCCTTTGGAGTTTCTAATATAACACTGTCACCCTTGACGTTTATGTGTGGGTCACACTAACACCCCTCATTACATTTTCCGTATTAAAAAATAAATAAATTTTGAATGTATGACTAAAAATTAATTTTAAAAAATAAATAACTTGTGAATGTATGACTAAAAATTAATTTAGAAAATTAATTTTTAGTCATACATTCAAAAGTTATTTATTTGTTAATACGAAAAATTGTAGTGAGAGATGTTAGTGTGACTCACACATAAACGTCAAGGGGTGACAGTGTTATATCAGAAACCCCAAGAGAGATAAGTGTAATTATGTCATACCTCAAAAGAGGTAAGTGTAATTTACCCAAGTATTTATAAGCGCATTTGGAGGTCAGTAGGGTGTCTAACAGTAGACGGCGGAGATAACATCAGGATTCTAGGACCCTCGGAGCTCACAATGTCATTGCTTGCGTCAGACTAATGGCTTCTCATATACACGTGGTCCAGATCGGAAGGTCGAGAGGACAAGCCTACCGTAGGCAAGATGGTTGGTCTAGTTTAATCGTGAGAAAGATCTAGAAACGTTGTGTGCCACATATGCTGATATTTAAGGTGTAATTGAGTCAGCCTTTTGTCTTCGAGGGTGATAAACTGATAATTGAGTCAGCTACCACGCAAGGTGTGCTGTCCATTGTGAAGATACAGCCAGCGTTTGATTAGGGAAAAATTGATTTTTGGTGATACCTTTAAAAAAAATTTAGATTCATTCACCAAATTTTGAATAATTAGACATTAGTGATATTTTTGTAATATATTTGAAAAGATTAATTTTAATGATGCTTTTTCTTTTCTTTTTTTTAAGAAATTCAGATTCATTCACCAAATTTTGAATAATTGGAAATTGATAATACTTTTTTAATACAATATGGGAGACACATGCACTACCACACGTTGAAATAGGTGGTTGATGTGGGACCATTTTGGATAATAGTTTTTTAAGGATATATACAGGAGGTAACTTGATAAGTTAATAAGGGTTGAGTGGGTGGTTTTGGTTGGATTTAAATGTGCAGCGATGTTAGTATGTTTGGAGACGAATAATGATTGATTTCTTGATTTAAGGAGGGCATTTCTGGAGAGAAAAATGAAGGACTAAAATATGTGGAATATTCCCCAGAATTGGCTTTATTAATAGTACAGATTTGAAAACGAATGTCGTTTTACTGTTCATGAACAATGCCCTTAGTGTGTATCTATTAGGGACATATAAATTCTATTGATAGACCTTGTAAATTAACTTCAAATACTTATAAAACCACTTTAATGAATTTTAAAGCATGTTATGAGACATAAACCCTAGTTAGAACTTTCCTGATGGTGGTCCAACTAGCAATGGTAAGATTTGGAAAAGTCCAATGTTGTGCAGTAAGGGATGACATCACCTGCTACGTTTAAAAAAACTTGAATTGCCTCCTATTTTGACTGTAAAATACTATCATGTGAGACATCTCATGATCAGTGTTTTTCACTGTTATAAATGTTTCAAGGCCCACGTGAAAATCACAGTCAATGATTTTTCATGTAGGCATTACTTGAAACATTTATAACAGTGAAAAAAACTGATCATGAGATGCTGCGATCATGAGATGCTCCATATGGCAGCATCTCATGACCATAACAGGAGCCAATTTAGGTAATAAAAAAAAAGCAAACAATTTCTACACTACATGTGAAGAGAACACAGGATTGGGAAGTATGCCAAATCTAATAAATTTTTCCTTAAAACAACCTATTAATTTTTTATTGTCTTATACTTCTATAAGGGTAAATGTCTTTTCATTTTTTACTTTCCAAAAAAAATTTTAAACCTTAACTATCCTAAATCCTTCTTAATTATGCTTGGATTGATGAATTCCGATAGAGCTCCTTAACTACCAGTGAGTCACGCAATCAAACTTTCTTGGATACTTAAATGACTTACAAGTATAAATAATTTAGATATACAATCTATATTTATATATTATATATAAAACTAACAAGACTGTTAGAAAGCATGCCAAACAAATATCTTTTTGTTTTCTTGAAAATAACCTTTGAATATCATCTATATATTAAGCGAAAGGGGGGTGGCGATTGACGTGTCACCCCCTGTTGCTTTGGAGGCTCGGGACAGCCTCGGGCAGGTTCGGACTTCGAACCTGCCGCAACTTTTGACCCTTTTTTCTTCGGTTTTTAAAAATAATCTAGATTTAGTCATTTACTTTTTATAATAATTCCAAATAAGGTATAAAGAAAAACAATTCTCTACCCTTCAGGTTTCATTTTTAAAGTAGTTTAGATTTAATCATTTAATAATAATAAAAAAAAACCGGCCGCAACTTTTGACTTTTTGTTCTTCGGCTTTTAAAGTAATTTAGATTTAGTTATTTAATTTTCATAATAATTCCAAATCAGGTATAAATAAAACAATTCTTTAATCCTTCCGGTTTTCAAATTTAAAGTAATTTAGATTTAATCATTTGATAATAAAAAAAAAAGAAAAAAGAAAAAGCTATTCTAGAGTTTGAGAACCCTCCTAAATCGTCCCTCTCCGCCTTCTCTCTTTATCAGATAGTCTCTCTACTGTCGAGGGGGTTCGAGAACCCTCCTGAATCATCCATCTCTGCTTTCTCTTTCTAACAGTCCCTCAGTCCTGCTCACCCTCCCCTTCCCTCCCTTTCTCTTCTCTCCCATTGAAAACCCTAAAATCAAATCGATCCCTCCCCTTCTCCCTTTCTTTCCTCCCACTCTCATCTTTTCTCTCTCATCAACCCCTCCAGTTTTGGTTGCTCAACTTGATTCTTTGAAAACCCAAATCGCTGTTCCTCGCAAAACCTCGGAGGATCAGCACGTGAACGTGAACTGCTGTGGCCATACATTATAAAATCTCATTCTTTATTTGTCTGTAGATTCTTGCTTTTAAATTTTTTTAATTTGCAACTGATTATGGTTTTTTCAAACCTACTGCCCGTGCAACGCACGAACCACATTACTATAAAAACAAAGTTACAAATTAGAATAGATGAAATTTCAATTGATGCCTTTTTTATATATATTTTGATTAAGAGCCTTTTTGACAATTCCTCAGGAAACTCTAATGGTTATTCCCTTTATTGGTGTTTTCTAGAAAACTTTCTACTTCTTGCTTTTGTATTCTTCGTTCTTTTTCCTCATTTCTTTTATCCATTTAATCTTCTTTTTAAATATGAATATTTAAAACTGTTTGATGATATTTGGATTATGCATTTTGTTTTGAATAGAAAACATTTTGTAACCTCGATGGTTTATCTTTTGTATGTGCATCCATTTTAAGTTCTCTTTTTTTGTTTTGTTTTGATTTTTTTTTTAAATAAACCCTTTGCAGGTATTGTTCAGTATAACCATACATTATAAAATTTCATTCTTTATTTCTCTACAAATTCTTGCTTTAAATTTTTTTAATTTGCAACTGATTCTATTATATGTTGTTAATATATTAACTTCAAGACAATATATAAAATAATTTATTTTTTAATAATTTTTTTGATCCTATTTGCCCGTGCAATGCACGGGCCAGAATGCTAGTTTTATATTATGAGTTTACATCAATATCTTCGTCTTTTATTTTTCACTTCCCAATATACATTTGACAAATTCTCATCCCTTGTGTAGTAACCTTTTAATCTACACACGTGCACTCCATTTTTTGACTAGAACAACAATTTAGTACACATTCTGCCAAGTGTGTCCCACTAGAATTGGTAGAAAAGCCCTCACTTATCACCACTGAAAACGTAAAACCCACGCCAAGTCTTGTTCACAAATGTTCGTGTACCAAGTGCGTCCCCAAGTCTTGTCCATAAATGTTCGCCTCCACGTAAGTTTTAATATTAAGGAGAATAAACCACTTCACACCAGTGTGCCGTTTCGGCGATACGCCGAAATTTCGTTTTTTAGGATGTGACGATGCGTTTTGGAGGATAAAAATCGTTCAATTGTATCACTGACAATTTTTTGACAAAACAGAACGGCGTGCCGAGCGAAATAGAGAAGGAAAATACAAATTTATTTAATTTTTATTGGCGAAACTAGGCGGCGTGCCGGTAAAATTTTCCCAAAATCCAAAAAAACTAATTTTTGCCCATTTTTGGGTGATAGTTTTTTAAGGATAAATACGGGAAGTTACTTGATAAGTTAATAATGATTGAGTGTATGATTTTGATTGGATTTGAATGTGCTGAGTATGTCTGAGGACGAAAACTGATTGATTTTCTTGATTTGAGAAGGGTATTTCCACGCAGGATTCTATGAGTAAGACCTTAGGAGCTCATAATGCCATTGCTTGTGTCACATTAATGGCTAATGGGCGCGTGGACAGCTATTTAAATCATCTAAAGAGAGGGTCTAAGAGCGTTTTCTATGATTCGAGGTCAGATTGACAAGGATTTTTAACTAAAATCAAATCTTTGCAATTTCACCGAAATTTCCTTTCCAGTAATGTACCGATGATTGCCTCGAAACCACGTGGGAGTAACTCACAAGACTCGAAACCACATGGGTGTAACCCACAGGACTGTTAGGAATTAGGACAACACTTCTCTATTCTATAGAAATCCTTTCACAAGTTTTCTTACGTTTCATAATTTCGGAAAAATTTAGCAAGATTTTCTTGAATGGGAGGAAACTAGGAAAATATATGTTTTTCTTGTAATATTTTTGATTTAATAAATTTATAATATACATAAGTATGAAATAAATCTAAAACACTTTAAAAAAAACACATCCACTAATCCATGGAAAACATACTAGATATATAATTATAATTGTATTAAACTCAATTTTTAACTCTAATTATAATTGTATTAAACTCAATTTTCAACTCTTTTGTATGTGTTGATTATAATTGTATTAAACCCAATTTTTAACTCTTTTGTATGTTTTGACTTGATTAGTATTATGATATTATCTCATGTCCCTTGATTTTTAATATGCGACATGCAAAAAAATTACTTATGCATCACAATTCTTTTCATTTTCTAAGATGTTTTGGATTTATTTAACACCCATCTATAAATAATAAATATATTAAATCA
This sequence comes from Buxus sempervirens, assembly GCA_947561395.2. Taxonomy (NCBI): domain Eukaryota; kingdom Viridiplantae; phylum Streptophyta; class Magnoliopsida; order Buxales; family Buxaceae; genus Buxus; species Buxus sempervirens. Next base: position 13,930,548 of record OX387186.1, on the reverse strand, counting down.
AAAAATACAAGAAAAACATAAATTCCTTCCATTTTCCCTCCCTGACCCCAACCTACAAGATTTATTGCACTTTCGTGTTACACAAGGGGGGGGGGGGGGGGGGGGGGGGGGGGGGGGCAAAATGTAATTATCCCTTGAAAAAACAAGAAACAAATCTTCTAATGGTCATCACATTCGGACCTACTGGGAATTTCCAATTGTGTCCCAAATTCCCAGTAGAATTTGGAGAGAATGCCCCTGTATCATAATAAACCTGGAATTGTGTCCCAAATTCCCAATGGCAATTGGATCACATCTTGTACATGTAATCAACTTTTTACTTCTTATTTCACAAAATAAAATATCAACCAAGCAAATCACCCTAAAATTCAAAATTTAATATTGCCCACAAATGTATGCCAACGGATCCTCTGGGAAGCAGATCCTCTGTGAAGCAGAGGATCCTCTGTCAAGCGCAATATAACGGTCCAAACATTGGATCAAATTAAATGAAGGCTATCAAATATGGGAGTACCTCAGGCAAACAATGGGGTAACTCTGTCAAATATTGTGGTACCTCAAGCAAACATGGGGTACCCGATCATCTTAATGGAGGTACCTTCGGCCTAACAATGGAGTACCTTTGTCAAATACCGAGTATCTCAGGTACCCCACTATAACCCGAAGTTACCTCCCTAAATCGTGGTAGGTACCTCCCAAAATAAGTTTAAGGTACCCCACTGTAAGCCCTAGGTGCCCTCATGTAAGTCTAAGGTACTCTCATATAAGCCTAAGATACTCTCCATGGTAAGCCATATGCAGTTACCAAAATTAGCCTAAGGTATCACTTTCTAAGCCTAAGGTACCCCAACATAAGTCAAAGGTACCCCAATATAAGCCGAAGGTACCTCCCTACAGAGAGGATTGAACCAAATTAATTTGGTCCGTTGGATTGCGCTTCACAGCAGAGGACCAAATTAAGTTCATAATGATGACTTTCAAATATATTAAAATTAATTTCATGACCATCAATCATAAAAATGGTATTAAGAAGTTTTACCAACTCAAGGAGATATACAGCTTCGTTAACCAAAATTATTAAATCGTTTGCATGCATGAGATATGTACACATTAGCCCAAGGTAGAGCTGGCAACTGGTCGATTCGGATCATAATCGGGTTGTTGTTTAATCGAGTCGGGTTCGGGTTGTAAACCCCCCAACCCGCCAATAAACGGGTTCAATCCGCCAACCCGTTTATTATTATTATTATTTTTTATTCTTCAAAAAATATAATTAAAATAAGGTTGGAGGGTTAATTGGATCGGGTTGTACCGGGTTCGGGTCGGGTTGAGATGTTAATCGGGACAGAACGGGACACTTTTGTCATTTTTTTTTAAAAATCGGGTTACTCGTCAAGTTGGCGGGTCATAATCGGGTTGGTCCAATTAATAAACGGATCACCCCAACCCGTTTATAATCGGGTTGACCCATTGGGTCGGGTCACATTTTGCCGGCTCTTGCGGTGTTAAAACTGAAAAAGTAAATCCCGGCACGCCTTAATTTAGGCTTGTCTACAAATGCCTACACAGCTTGCTATCAAAGAACTTTACCCAAAAAAAAAAAAAAAGCTTGCTATCAAAGAAGGACTAGCATTCTTGCCCGTGCGTTGCACGGGCAAATAGGTTAAAAAATTATTAAAAAATAAATTATTTTATATATTATATTGAAAGTTAATATTTTTTTTGGTGGAAGTCTTGAACGTTAATATATTAACAACATATAACAGAATTAGAATTAATTATCTAAACGGCAAACACTATATTAACAACATATAACAGAATTAGAATTAATTATCTAAACGGCAAACACTATCTCATAAGAACTTTAAAATACACCTAGTGTGACAAACCTCATTTATTTACATGAACGTGAAAATGGATATATAAATACATGCATTAGTAGTATGTACTATGTACAGGAAACTTCAAGTCATAGGAGTGGCAGCAGTTTGATATGTTTGACAATGCAAATCAATGTCTATCCATGCAATGAAAGATGTCCAGCTAATTAAAGTACTACTACTATTAAAAAAAAACTTTTGGTGAAAAAATTGAACTGTCTACATTGCCAAAAAAAATAAAATAATAATAATAATAATAATAATAACATATTAATAAATAGTTGAATAGCTCGTTAGAAAACAGCAAACTCAAAATTGAAAACAATAACAAAGTCTTAACGTTAGAAAAAATGCTACATCCCAAATAGTTGGGGTCAACACGATAAATTCAATATTTAGATCCCAAATCTTGGCAATTTTCCATAATTGCCATTTTAGGCTTCCAATAAGTTGAAGCCATGTTAGAGGGTGCTGCTCCTAATCAAGGCAATGAGATTTTTAATGCAAAGAGTTTGTTAGATTTGGCAAACGAAACGTCACCGTGGTGGTTCTAAATTCTTCAAAAATAGTTGTTTCAAATGATATAGAAGAGAAGTTCTCTCATGCTTTGTGTACCTAATGAAAAAAAAAGTTTATTATTATTTTTCTTTTGGCAGCCGCCGCCGATGACTTCGCCGTTGCTAAGAAAATACAGCAAGGGCTTTCAATAGGAGAGAGAAGATCAGAAAGGAATATAGGAGATAGGGAGGAAGGGAGGGGATCTGGCAATTCAGGAGGGTTCTCGAATCCCTCGACAATAGCTTCTTCATTTTTTTTTTTTAATTATCAAATGATTAAATCTAAATTACTTTAAATATGAAAACGGAAAGAGTAAAGAATTGTTTTGTATATACCTGATTTGGAATTATTATAAAAATTAAATAACTAAATCTAAATTACGTTTAAAAACCGAAAAGTCAAAAGTTGCGGCAGGTTTTTTTTAATTATTATTAAATGACTAAATATAAATTACTTTAAAACTGAAACCGGAAGGAGTAAAAATTTTTTTTTCTTATACCTTATTTGGAATTATTGTAAATATTAAATGACTAAATCTAGATTACTTTTAAAAACGGAAGAAAAAAGTCCAGAGTTCCCGAGCCTGTTTTTTTGTTATTACGAACCTGCTCGAACCTGCCATTTTTTGTTTTCGTTTTTTTTTTTTCAGAAAAAATAGGTTCGGATTCCCGAAGCACGCGAAGCGGGCACGTCAGCAGCCACCCCCGCTTCGTTTAATATATACTAACATTGAAACCCGTGCTACGCACGGGAAATATGTTTAGATAGTTTAAGAAAAAATTTTATACATATTAGGAAATACGTAGAGTTCAATATATTGTAAAGTTTTTAAGTTATTATTAATCCTTTTTTAAGGGCTTGAGCTATTTGCTTATGTGAAGAAAAGAAAAAAACCAGAAATTTTATTTTAAATGTATAAAGTAACTTTCGTTTTTTGCTTTTCCCATCCAGTATTTCTCATTTTAAAAATATACTAATTATTATATTAGATAATAATATTACAGGTATATAATAATATGATTATTTAAATAGTTAGAGATGACTTTGGCCCTCGGTCCAGACGATTTGATAATAAACTTGGAGTGAGAGAATTTAAAAAAGATGAACTGTTTAAAAATCTGTGCAAAAACTGCAATAGCTTACACGTGTATGATAACATCTTATATTCAAGTCGGACAAAAAGTACCAAATTGTCTGGCCCACCAAAAGATTGTTTGATGCCTTTCACTGAGTGATGGGGTAACTTAACTTGTCAAGTGGAAAATGAATAAAAATATAAAATTTTGCTGATTTTGCTGTGGAGGGCTATGTGGCAAGTACATAAACATTTTGAAAAAAGATTGCATAAGGTTATAAGTAATCAATGGACTGAAAAAAGGATCCAAAAAAGTATGCACACTACATTCCATACAAAATCTATATTCGCACATCATTTCTAGCCGACTGTTTTGTTAAAAACTAATTGACTAAGATTGCTGAAGATAAGTGTAATAACAAAATGTTGCCGCCGCATCTGGTCTTGATGCAATTCAGCAGTTCTAAAACAGAAAAGGAGGAGTTGGTGGTTGGAAGAAGAAGAGTTAAATGTAGACATATATTCAACACATGCTACAGACAAATGTTTTTAAATTGCAAACAGAGATAAGCACCCTAAGCCACTGCCACTGAAGTTTGAAGGTTCAATAGAAGAAGAATCCAAGAAAACATTGTGATTGTTTGCAAGAAATGACCAATCATGATTAAAATTTTGAAGAAAGCATCTAAGGTCTATGCTGGCCTATCTTCCTGTCCCAATCCTATCAGTGTTGTATAACTTGCAAAAAGAAGATTCTACTTAAAGTTTATGATCGACATATCAGAGTGAGGCCATAGACTCATGCCCATCTATGAATCCTTAAAGAGTAGCTTTAATAGCCTAACTTGTAGGCTTCAGTAAATCCACGTCAGAAGATGGTTGCCTGAAGCCTAGGGAAACAACAGGGTTTGGACCATGAAGGCTTAAAATGGGAAAAAAAAATTGCTTAATCCATGCGGTATCATTAAAGACTAACGTATAGGAAAAAATTGCTTGCTAATTATGGGTGAACTTAGGTTTCTCTTCATATTGATACCTACATGTTTCGAAGTTCATGTGACAATTGCTACTTATTACAGAAGTTTTAAATTCCGAACAATCCTGAAATGAGGAGATACAACCTTAGCCTAGCATTCCTACAAACATTTAGTGAGGATTTCTAATATTGGATCAATGATTTAATGGTTTCAGAAAATCATTTGGATAAATATAATACAAAAAGCAGAACTCCAAAGAAAAGAAATTAGAAAGGAGGCTTACTTGAGGTTAAGGGGAAATAGAACAATTCAAAATGCACAAATGCCTTGAACTTATGAGTCAGACAAAGGTAGAATTACAACTTCAACAGAGGGCCATATAGCAAGAACCTTGCCGCAAGTAGCAATAGTTTAATTACAAAACTATCTAACACCACCAGAGAATTATCTGCAAAGAGAATCAAGTGAACATAAGACTCGATAAGGATTCTTGTCTGGTACGTTAAGAAAAGTGCAACTTATTTTGGAAGAAATAAGAAGCTGTAGGCATAAGGGTATTATTGCAAACATCAGATTAAACCAATAAAAATACTCTATAGGACAAATTTACAAACATCAAATTTATGAAATTGTAAATGACATAAGCATAGAGACCAAGAGACTTCTAATATGATCGCATTAGAAGTGTAATTTTCGTCTCTTAATGATTATGATCAGGATCATATTATTTTTTGCTTATCATGATCTAAAATAATCTCATATTAAACGAAATTTGATCAGTAATTATTTTTTATGCTCGTAGTACTGTCATGGTCAATAATTATGATAACTGGATTATAAAATTCATCATGATCAATAATTTTTTTTTATTGGTACCCCTAAGGTTCAATATGATCACTTCTCCAAGTTTCTTCTAGCAAACATCATTATCATGATCAATAATGTTTTGTTTAAAGCATTAAACATATAAATACTTTCATAAAGAAAAAAATTCTAATATGATAATGGTTATAAAAATATTTTTTAATCTAATACCATTTATTAAAATATCATCTCCCATCTCTAGAATTTTATAAATTTTTAGAAATGTCTTTTCTAAAAGAGAAGTTACCATTGAAAATTACACTTCTTAATTTTATCTTTTAGTTCTCTAATTGTGCACCTAAAAAATACTTTCTTTTTATAAAAAAAAAAAAGTAAAAAGTATTTGATGTATGTTTTTTCCTCTTTCAAAAAAAAATATCAATAAAATTTCAAAGCTTCTTTTTACCTGTAAATATATATATGATTATAGATAAGATAGTGAAAAATGTAAATCCTTTAAAAAAAAAAAAAGGAGACTCATTTGTCATCGTTTCATACAAACAAATTCATATAAAAATTCATTTGTTTTATTTGAAATTTTAAGACAACAAAACAATAAATACAAAAATTTTAAATTATTCAAATACACTCTTATTTTCAATGTCAAGCAAAAGAACTAATAATGAAAAAAGTGACCATTCCCCACTTGGAGCAAATAACCCACATTGCATTGCTCACGAACACGATTACAAAGAGCAATATTGGCAATTCAAACCATAACCTAATACATAAAATATTAAGATCTAAAGAAAATAAAAAAACTAATTAAGCCCAATCAAATCATCACATATTTCCTCCAACAAATCTAATAAAAACTGCACATGATTTATACCGAACAACACCTGCAAAGTGTTTAAAAAAGATAGAAAAAGAGAACTCAAAGTGGATGCGGATATAAAAGATAAACAATCGAGGTTACAAACCATTTCCATTGCTCGTAAATTTGTTTTGCTGCCTATTTACCTGCAGAAAATAAAATGTATAATCCAAATATCATCAATCAAAACTGAAAACTTGTGAGGAATTATACTAATTAATTCAGTAAGAAATTAGTGAGGAGTTGTACCAGACTCTTGACTGAAGAGTTGTCTACTAATTCTATATTTCTATCATTTGGTAGCCATAATTCTCCAAGTAATCCATGTCATTAGTAAGATTACCTGTTGTGAACACACAGTAAAGCACATGTGTAAGAAAAAGACCAAAAATATTCTCATTATATAATATTCAGAAAAAAAAATTCCAAAGTATGTCTACTGCAGTGTTGTAGATAGATGGTACCAACTTTGTTTGATATAAATTTATATCTATTTTTATAATAATTAGTCAAGAGCAAGAAGGACAAAGCCTTCTAAAAAACACCAATAAATGGACTAACCAACAGGATTTCCTGAGGAGTTACCAAAGAGGCTCTTAATCAAGAACTATACCAAAAAAAAAAAGCATAAATTCAATTTTCTGTCAACAATAATTCTTTACAATCGTAAAAATTTTGAAACATAGGGGCTCTCAATGTTATTGCTGACAGCAATTGGGATAAAATCCATTTCACCTTTTCCCTAGAAGAATATGAATTTTTCTAATGCTTAAACTTAGTGCCTATGTTGGGGATCATTTACTTGCTAACAGGTGATCTCCATCATGTCCTATGAGCCAAAAAAATTTGACCTGCTAACCCTTCACCATCAACAAAAAGAATGGACCAATAGAACATGATCTATATTCTACACTTCGTTTTCCTAATTACATGGTCTACAATAAAGGGATATGTTGAGAAGTTTTTAATCCATCTCATCCCATAACATGATGTCAGTCCTACTGATGCAGGCTCCTGGGAAGGGTGAAAGGGTGGATTGGCAATGCACCTAACCCGTACTTTTATTCACTTTTTCTTTTAACACAGAAACATAGATATCACAACAGTCATGAACTATAACAAAAAAATAATAATAATAACAGTAGCAAAGATAAAAAGCATAAAATAAATTTTAAGAATTAAAATCATATGAGATTTGAAAGTCACAGTTTGTTTCTTTTCTGCAAAGTCAACAAACTCCATTTATTGTCTTCTATAAAATGATCAATTCAAGAGTGGCCCCAATTAAAATCCTACACTGCAATAAATAAATTTTGACAGTAAATATGAGTATAGAGTGCCTAATCAACCTCCATCAACAAATACACGGCACATTGAACAAATAGCTTTGCATATTTGAAAAGCAAAACATCTAACGAAAGACCTCTGTGAACTAAGAAGATCAATAAGAAAGAGCCAGTAGAAAAAAAATTATATTTATTTATTATAAGATGGCTTACTTCTTTACTCCCAAATCGTACATCTTCTCAGGGTACTGAGCATAAATGAAATAGAGTTCGTTTCATTCTGATTCGATTGATCTCCATCGATTGCAAAATCAACTGATATCCACGAAGTCCATCTGCCTGATTAAATTCCAAAAAAATAAAAAATGAAACTTAATTAAGAAAACATAAGAAAAACAATCTATTATCGGAATCATCTGGCAAAATGAAATAGATGGTGGGTATTGTCAGTTACTCGTTGAATCCAAACCTTAAGTAATCAAGCAAATCACCGATCTCAATGCAGCTACAACGATTCCCCTACCTAAAACAACCACATTTAAACAGATTAAATGATAATGAAAATGGGATCCCCTAGTGAGTGCTCTGTGATAAATCTATGCTAGGTTCTAGAGTATCGAACTCAAAAAAGAGAAACAATAACTTAGCAAATTCTGTTTTGACATGCCAGTAGATGGATACACAGAAGATTGTCGATTCCATCTGTCTGTCATTGTCACAACAGGCGAGAACGAATAGAGAAATCCCCGAAGAACAAATAACTTCAGCGAAATAGATAGAGTAGATAAATCGAAACCCCGATTTAGTACCTGGTCCTTTGTTGTTGGAGGTGGAATTTGAAACGCTAACTCTGCTTGTATTAGTGGTCACACCATTGGTTATTGCGGAGAACGAAACGCCTTCCCTTTTGGTCAAAACGACAATAGCAGATCGTTCCTTATGACGATAATGGCCGCCGGATCTTCCGATGAGCGGGTCGTCGGATCCAAGAAGAAACGGAGTCGCCGTTGAGAAGAACAGCAGAGAGGAAGCGTGGAATGGCTAGGGTTTTCTTGATCGTTCTGAAAAGGGGGAGACAGTGAGGGCTTCAGGAGCGTTCTCGACCGATCTCAAAGGGGGCAAAAAAAAGTATAGAGGCTCGGACCTGCTACCTACTACAAAGAAGAACAAATTTGAGAGGGCTCGGGAGCGTTCTAGAGCTTTCTTCAAGTAAAACCCTCAGATTAGGGGGTGGTGGGGTGACGCATAGTGGGGAAGAAGGGATTGAGAGAGAGAGAGGAGGATGGTCGTCTATGCAGGTGGAAGCTTCTGGAGAAGGAACTCTCCACGCATAGTGGGGAAGAAGGGATTGAGAGAGAGAGAGAGGAGGATGGTCGTCTATGCAGGTGGAAGCTTCTGGAGAAGGAACTCTCCTCTTCCGTCTTCCCTTCCACGTGTTGATGGTCGGCGGAAGATTGCTCGAGAAGGAAGACTGGTCGGCAGCATAGAGAGAGACAGACGAAGCTTGCTGGAGAAGAGAACCACGGAGGGAAAGAGAGACCGATGTCAGGTCTCCAAAGCAGTGGTGGCAGGTCTGAAATTTTCTCTAGGTCGCCAAGTCTCAAAGTTGAAATTTTCTTATTAAAATAATATAATCAAAGTTGAAATTTTCTTATTAAAATAATATAATAAAATTGAGGTGTGAGGCTCGAAAGTCTCTGTAAAATAATATAATATAACAAAATTAAAATAATATATTAAAGGTGTCAGGACCAAAATTGACCTGAAACCTCCGTTTCTCAGGCTTTAGGAGAAGCCTCAGGTCTCTGTTTAAATTTTGCAGTGACTGTTTGCAGCGTCAGGCTGAAATTTTGTCAAAATATTTAGAATTGTTAGGCCTTCCTGAATTGATGGTTGGAAATGTCAGGCTGAAATTTTGAAATGTTAGGCTGAAATTTTGCTTTGGCTTTGCCTTTTGTAAAACGCGTTTCTTAAATTCTAAATATTTTAGTGGGGCACAGTTAACGTCAGATTTGTTGAAAAAGCCTCAAAAGAGGCTTTGCTATGATATAGGCTTGCTATGACATAGGCTTGCTATAAACTTTTTCCTTTTTTGTCGTCACTTGGCACTTTAATATAGAAAAGAACTTTACCTCTTTAGCAGACTTTTTTTTTTTTTTTTTTTTTGGGTAATGCTTCCTTTAGAAGGCGCCCTTTAAAAGACGCTTGATCGGCCGAAATTTTTTTTCAAAAAAGAGGCCTTGCTTTTGTCAGTGCGGCAGGGCGAGGTGTCAGCGCAGCAGGGCAAGGCTTTAAAATATGTTTTTTTAAAAGGGCAAAAAAGGCTCGGACGGTTTTTTAAAAGGGGAAAAAGGCTCGGACGGGCGAGGCTGCCCGAGGCGGCCACGTCAGCCCGAAGCCGTTCCCTTAATGTAATAGGTAGATAAGCTTCTTCACAAAAGAAGAGAATATCCTTTATCCCCTTAACAATAAAATAAAAAAAATAGCTACAAAATACCGCAAGCAGTGGCCAGTAGAGGGCCAGATGCCTCCACGATTGTCACTCACTCACTCTTTATTATGTAAAAATTTAGCAAACAATTATTTATTAATAAACCCATCCTACTTTAACACCCTCCAAAATTTTTCACCTTTTTTACTCTATCCCAAGCTTCTTCTTAATCTCCGAAACATGTTCCGCCACCTTGTGCTGGTCAGCTAAAGACTTGGAAACACTCCTTCTGCATGCACCTCTTGCACCAAGCTATGAGCTTTGGACACTCAGCTTCTATGCTGAACTTCCCACAAGTCTCGAGGCTTGGAACCAGCAGTAGAAAGGAACCAGCCCCACATCCACGAACCCCATGCTCTCACCCCCAAAGTAAGGCTTGTCCCCAAGCTCCCCCTCCAGCAGCTTCAAGCACTCTTTGAACTCCTTCTTGGCTGTCTCCTGCTCTTCTCCTTTGGTTGCCCATGTTCTCCTCCCCAGGTCGTATAACTGCAATTTTTTTTTCCCACAAATAAGCACTATTCATTAGATCCATAAATGGGTTTTACTCGGTATCTTCTCTTAGAGAAAAAACATATATAAAGTGGGTGAGTATGAAGTATGAAATTGCATGGCAGTGGCTTACATTCTATTCCTTTGTCATTCATTAAACTGACTTGCCTGTGTGCACACAACGCAGGGTAACCTGGGATGGGCTTATATGCAGCAACAAAACTACTACATGGCGGCTGAGGTGGTTTATCGAAAAGCGTTAACCAATCCTGACAGAACAAAGCCTGCAATTTGAGCCTCTGCTTGATCAAGCAAGCTAGACATGATGAGGTGAGGATTATTCTTGATGATGTGCTTCAAGGGAAAATTTCAGATTCAGATGACTAGGTCAAGGAGTTGGGTAGAGTGACTGCTGAAGGAACTGGAGTCACAGCAGTCTAGATGACCCATAAAACACATTCAATGTTTCCTTAGGTTATTTTCAATCATAAGTGAACTCCCCATATTGTTATTTAATAAGTAAACAACTTACAAATAAGAGAGAAGAGAATATGATACTGTATATCTACTTCATAAGATTTGCCTTTACTTACAACAGAAAAACCAAAAGAAAAGAGGCAAATAACCTAGAAATAAGAAATGAAATTATGAAATCTCCTTTCAATAAACAACCTGTTTAACGTTTGATAGCAGTCAAATCTTTTGGTTTGACTTCATTCTTATTCTATTTCATTTTTGTTCCAGGACTTGCACAATTGTTTCACAGAAGTTGTGATGTTTTTATAGACTACTAATGCATGTATTTATATGCTTATATCCACGTTCATGTAAATCATTTTTATTTGATTCTTATGAGACAATATTTGTCATTTAGATCATTTATTTTGTTGTACAATTTGAAATGAACTCAGGAAAACAGTTATAAAACCCACGGCACGCCTTAATGTAGGCTTGTCCACAAATGCCTACACAGCTTGATATCAAAGAAGCATAAAATACTTCACACAAGAAGAGAATATCCTTTATCCACTTAACAATACAATAAAAAAAAAATAGCTACCAAGTACCGAAATCAGTGGCCATTAGAGGACCAGATGCCTCCACCATTGTCACTTTCATTCTTTATTATGGAGCAGAACCTACATGTACACAATGACCAAACCACAAACCCCAACCACAGATGGGCATCTACACTTTTTTGTTTTTTTCTTTTTGTGGTAAACAAGCCCGGCTATGCATTTTCATTAATAAACAACAACAATACAAGAGCATTGGGCATAACCCAGAGACAACACGACCATACAAAAACAACAAGAACAGAGAAGATGCAAGGTAACAAGACATCCATAAAACCGAACCAACCTGTTGCAAATCTTAACCAAATACCAGACTTGTTGCTTAAGTCACGTAAAACCACCTGAAACAGGGTAGAGCCTGATGGAGGGTCCGTGTACAAACGGATGGGATCTACACAACCTCCACGACTATGACCCCAAAATTTAGTAATCAATTATTTATTAATAAACCTATCCTACTTTAACACCCTCCAAAATCTTCCTCCTTTTTTACTCTATCCCAAACTTCCTCTTGATCTCCGGAACATATTCGGCCACCTTGTGCTGGTCAGCTAAAGACTTGGAAACACTCTCCTTCTGCATGCACCTCTTGCACCAAGCTATGAGCTTTGGACACTCAGCTTCTATGCTGAACTTCCCATAAGTCTCGTAGGCTTCGAACCAGCAGTAGAAAGGAACCAGCCCCACATCCACGAACCCCATGCTCTCACCCCCAAAGTAAGGCTTGTCCCCAAGCTCCCCCTCCAGCAGCTTCAAGTACTCTATGAACTCCTTCTTGGCTGTCTCCTGCTCTTCTCCTTTGGTTGCCCATGTTCTCTTCCCCAGGTCGTATAACTGCATTTTTCCCCCACAAAGAAGCATTATTCATTAGATCCATAAATGGGTTTTACTCGGTATCTTCTTCTCTTAGAGAAGAAACATATATAAAGTGGGTGAGTATGAACTATAAACAGAATACCCACTTACCCAGAGAACAGAACAGGGGAATAACAGATGAAAGCAACAGAAACTACCTTTTTGTCTATATAATCGACCCAGAACCTGGCTTGTGCTCTTGCGTAAGGATCAGACGGCAACAAAGGGGCTTTGTCCCTCCAAACCTCATCAACATACTCAACGATGTTGCGGGATTCGCAAACGGGTTTCCCGTTATGGATCAAAACGGGAATCTGCTTATGAACAGGGTTCATCTTAAGGAGCAGAGGGCTCTTGTTCCACAAGTCCTCTTCCTTGTACTCGTACTTGATCCCTTTCTCCGCCAAGGCGATTCTCGCCCTCATCCCAAACATGCTGGCCCAGTAATCCAGAAGCACTACCTCGTCCGCCATTATCACACGCCTCCAAAGCTTCTACACGCTCCCACGGTCCCTCACGGACAATATACCTGGTTGTGTCAGATGCGCAGTAAGCAGAGGTGAAAGAAAGTATTTATAAGCGCATTTGGAGCTCACAATGTCACTGGCTAATCGGATACACGTGGTCCAGATCGGACGGTCGAGAGGACAAGCCTACCGTAGGCAAGAATGTTGCGTGGACATCTGTTTTAATCGTCTAAAGAGAAGGATCTAGTTTGCCTCGTACACGGAATTGCTATGTGCCACATATGCTGATATTTAAGGTGTAATTGAGTCAGATTTTTTTCTTTTGGAGTGATAATTGAGTCAGATTCTTGCGCGAAGGAGTGCTCTCCTCTCCATTGTTAAGAATACAGCCAGCGTTTAGACGGCAAAAGAGTACAAGAAATGAAGGATTGGGAAAATTTTGATTTTTAGTGATACTTTAAAGTATAAATTACATTTACCTCCTTTGAGGTATGCTATAATTATACTTACCTCCCTTGAGGTTTCTGAAATAACAATTTCCCTCCTTGAAATTTGAAATTTGTGTATGAGTCAAAATAACACTCTTTCCTTGAAGTTTCCGTCAAAACAGTAGTGTTAGTTAGTAAAATAATTTTAGCTAGACAAGATTACCCCTTCATAAAGATGAGAATAAAAATTTTAATGGCCTAAGGTATAACTATCATTTAATTTAAATGGGGGTAATCTTGTCCAGTTAAAATTATTTTACTAACTATTACTACTATTTTGACAGAAACTTCAATGAAAGAGTGTTATTTTGACTCATACACAAATCTCAAGGGAGGAAAGTGTTATTTCAGAAACCTCAAAGGAGGTAAGTGTAATTATACCATACCTCAAGGGAGGTAAGTGTAATTTACCCTACTTTAAATTAAAAAAAAAAAAAATTCATATTCATTCACCAAATTTTGAATAATAGGACATTAGTGATACTTTTTCATATATTTGAAAAAATTAAATTTAGTGATGTTTTTTAAAAATAATTCATGTTCATTCACCAAATTTTGAATAATTGGACATTAATAATACTTTTTTAAGATACTAGAGGAGGTATGTGCACTACTGCACGTTGATACAGGCAAAGTTTATAGTTTCGGTGCCAGTGGACGTACCACCCATCGGCCAAAACGAAATTTCGGCGACACGCCTGTACGGCGGAAAAATAAAAAAATAAGCAAAAAAAAAGGGTAAATTTTGCTTTTTTCGGATTTTGTGGAAATTTTGTCAGCACACCGCTCCACTTCGCAGGCACGCCACCCCGTTTCGCCAATAAAAAATAAATTTTTTTCCGTTTCGCTCGGCACGCCGCTTCATTTCGCTGACAAATCATCGAAATTTCGTCAAAATCACCAGCGATGTACCCCTAACGATTTCTCCCAACGAAACGCATCACTAGGGGGCAAAAAAAACCGAAATTTCTGCGACACGCCACCGAAACTGTAAACCTTGGATACAGGTGGTTACGTGGAACCCTTTTGGGTGATAGGTTTTTTAAGGATGAACATGGGAAGTTACTTGATAAGTTCATAATGGTTGAGCGTGCGATTTTGGTTGGATTTTAATTTTCTGAGTATGTATGAGGACAAAAACTAATTGATTTTCTTGATTTGAGGAAGGCATTTCCGCGCAAGATTCTATGACTAGGACCTTAGGAGTTCATAATGTCATTGCTTGCGTCAGATTAATGACTAATGGGCACGTGGACAGCAATTTAAATCATATAAAGTCTAAGAGCGTTTTCTATGATTGAAGGTCAGATTGACAAGGATTTTTTACTAAAATCAATTTCCTTTTCAGTAATGTACCGATGATTGCTTCGAAACCACATGGAGTAACTCGTAGCACTGTTAGGACCACTTCTCAAGTCTATAGAAATCCTTTCACAAGTTTTCTTACGTTTCATAATTTCGGAAAAATTTAGCAAGATTTTCTTGAATGAGAGGAAACTAGGAAAATATATGTTTTTCTAGTAATTTTTTTGTTTTAATAAATTTATTATATACATAGGTTTGTCTAAAACATTTTAAAAAAAACACATCCACTAATCCATGGAAAACGTACTAGATATATAATTATAATTGTATTAAACTCAATTTTTAACTCTTATTATAATTGTATTAAACTCAATTTTCAACTCTTGTGTATGTGCTGATTATAATTGTATTAAACCCAATTTTTAACTCTTTTGTATGTTTTGACTTGATTAGTATTATGATATTATTTCATGTTCCTTGATTTTCTATATTTGACATGCATGAAATTACTTATAGATCACATTTTTTTTCATTTTCTGGGATGTTTTGGATTTATTTAACACCCATCTATGAATAATAAATATATTAAACCAAAAAAATACAAGAAAAACAGAAATTCCTTCCATTTCCACTCACCGGGCCCAACCTACAAGATTTATTGCACTTTCGTGATCCTGTGGTGATGGTCCAATTCCCCCCAACTTAAGGTACCATAGCTCAATCCAAAGAATCCTATGGTGATTTTTCACACAATGACACTCACTTCACCAACTTCTTTCTTTTGGTTATTATAGGCTAAGATTTTGGATCTACCATTATCAATATGGTAGATCTGAGATCAAAAGCCTTAAAGTAATTTCTAGGGTTTCATAAAGTGATTTTAAATTGTTTTGCTCTTGAGAGAGGATCATATGGTCTAAACTCTCCGGTTTTAATGTTTTTTATCAACACGGGTGTGTTTGGTTTATTTCTCCCAATTAATGAGAGATCTAAGCCAGATCTATACCCTAAACGATTACAAGTCTTTTCCTTTAAGGTATTTTTCAAATGATTTCAATTTATATCATGTAGTTTCAAGATTTCAATGATTTAACCTAAAGCTAATTTTCCAATTTTAACTTTTGGTTTACTTTCTTTAATGTTTATTTTTATTCAATCATGAAACCCTAGAGATGGTGTATTCATATGAAGGGTCCAGAATTAATTGGATCATTCATATGGAAAAACCATACATTCTTTTGTTCTTTTTCTTTACTTTTGATTTAGTTTTGATTAGCAAGCAAGTATTTCAATCGTGAACAACACTTGGCAACCACCTTGTGTAGATGAATCGAGGTGCCTAGCACCTTCCCCTATTCATAACCTAATTTCCTTATCCATCTCTGGATTTAATCTTAAAATAGAGTTACTTTTAACTCTAATTTTGCTTTTTTATTTTATTTGATCATTTTGGTGTCCATTCACACCTAAAAAGGAATGGTGGCGACTCCTTTCTTTTAAGCCCGTGTGATGATAAGGAATTCATATGATTGATTTTCCATGTCTCACAAGAGGTTATCTCATATGGACGAGAGGAAACTAATGGATAACTTTCGGAACAGTTATAGAGTTCGTGCAAACATGGGTCAGTAGTAACCGTCAGAATCCGGCTATAAAAGGCACAAGCTCAAAAAGCTCAACGATAATTTAGGATTCCTCTCACTGCTTCCTGTCGCAGTGACACTTCAAGCTAGGGCTGGCAATGGGTCGAATACGGTATGGATCTGCCATGATCCGAATCCAAATCGAAAATAAAAATCCGATATCCGAATTCGATCTAAAATCCGACGAATCTTTTATATGTGAATCCGAATTCGAAACCAAATTTATATGCTGTATCCAAATTCGAAATTCGACCAAATAAATAACCGAAATCCGAATTCGATCGGAATTAGATCTGATTTGAACTTAAAACTCAAAAGTCAAGTTTAACTATTAAAGAAAATTTTAATTATCAAAACTAATGATCCATATAAATATTAAAGCAAGACATGAGTAAGGATAGTTCAACCATGGTTTGTACAGAGTTTACCAATAGTTTAATGAAAAGTATATGTTGATTTCAGTTCGGATCCGAAATCCGATATCCGTATTCGAACCATGGATCTATATCTCATATCCAAATTCGAGATTTCGGATCGGATTCGGGTCGGATTCGGATATATATCCCACCCATTGCCAGCCCTACTTCAGGCTACTATTTACTCCAATTGAAGTAAAAACCCTGCCACCGGCAAGGAGGTTGCGGCCGCCCCTAACTCCTAGTCCTGTACTCTAATTACGACTACAGGGTTACGAGCAGCCAGTCCCGAAACCATCTTTGGTCAAGCCAGGTGATTGTTGGAACATTGGCTAAGTAGTATTCCTAGGTGAACCCCCGAATTAGCTCTGTTAGCAAACGCCCCCTACTTCTTTTCCTTATACTCCGATCACGGCTATAAGGTCAGGAAAGGCCGGTACTATAAACCCAATTGATTTTCTTTTGTTTTATTTCCTTTTAAGTTACTCGAGAATTTGTTGTAATCAACAGTTGCATTTCTGACGACCGATATCTGTATAAAGTACTTTCTTATCGCTTACTACTGCTTTCAAACATGAATAAAAACCCAAACGAAGACCGAATCCCTTGTCTTCATTCTATCGTTTGATTAATTTTATTACAGCTGATTTGTAGTACGGATAGACCGACTCTGGTTTAGATCCGGAACAAGTGCCGGGGGTCCGGATCCAACCAGAATCATTGTATCGAAAGATACTGGCACCCTCGCACAAAGGCACATCATCCCCATGGCCACATGTCGAGCCTGGACCAATTTGGGAACAACAAATTGAGTCAACTTTTACACTTGCGCGAAGGAGTGCTCTCGATCCATTGTTAAGATACAGCCAGCATTTAGATAGCAAAAGAGTACAAGAAATGAAGGATTGGGAAAAATTGATTTTTAGTGATACTTTAAAATAAAATAAAAACAAAAAAAAATTCAAATTCATTCACCAAATTTTGAATAATCGGACATTAGTGATACTTTTTTCATATATTTGAAAAAATTAATTTTAGTTATGTTTTGTAAAAATAATTCATGTTCATTCACCAAATTTTGAATAATTGGACATTAGTAATACTTTTTTAAGATACTAGAGGAAGTACGTGCATTGCTGCACGTTGATAAAGGTGGTTACGTGGGACCTTCGTGATAGTTTTTTAAGGATGAATACGGGAATTTTTTTTTTTTTTTTGGCAAACTGAATACGGGAAGTTTTTTTTTTATACGAAGAAGCCAGTAAATAAAAAAGGAAAATTATACGTTCCTAACTACAAGTCTAGAAGAAGATTTGCCATAGAAATCATCCAAAATAACAGACCGAATGGGTTCAGGAGGAGAAGAAACCCAGAAATAGGAGTAATGTGTAAACACTTGATTTTTTCACCCCTGAAATGAAAAAAATAAAAAGTCAAATTAAAAGTCAAACCTAAGGGGTCAAAATTTTGACTTTTTTATCGGGTACAAATTGACCACCAAACTTTATACCATTGGAAAGAGGACTTTGATACGATTCTAACGCAACTGAGTTTGCTCAAATCGGAGTCCGGATAAAGAAGTTATGAGTTGGTCAAATCTGGAAATAGCAAAAATCAGCTTTCTGCAAAACTCCAAATTAGCTGCTCAATTGGATATCAGTAGAAAGAGCACATCGACACGACTCCAATGCAACTGAGTTTGCTGGAATCGGAGTCCCGGATAAGGAGATATGAGCAAAACTGGCTCCGGGACGCGAATTCGCACTTCTGCTAAAAACCCGAATTTACTGCTAAGCTCTAGCTCAGTGGATAGAGAATCTCAACCTGATTCCAACGCCACTAAGTTTGTTGAAATCGAATATCAGATGAAAGAGTTGTGAGCAGTCAAAATTTCAATAAATCTGCACATGTAGCAAGACTTAAAGAAAGGACAAAAGAATAAAAATCCAATAATAATATAATATAAATATCTAAGTAATTAAATTAAAAAAAAAGTTAGAGATAACAATGGATGAATTCTCCCATGTGGAGAACTCGTCCAACACTTGCTTGGAGAATAAGAAAGGAATCAAAGCCATCATTGTTTTCTTTAAAAAAAGACATGATATAAAAAATATTTGTATTTTGGTCACTTTTTCAACTATAAAAGGGGGCCGCCACCCCCCCCCCCCCCCCACATTCCAAAGACAAGCATCAAACCCCTCTCTTCTCCCCCCTTTGCTCTCTCCCACTTCACTCACCCCCTCCCTTCTCTCTTCCTCTTTGATTTCCACTCAAGAGAGGCTGGCCCCCTTTAGTTCTCTCCCTCTCCTTCTTTGACTTTCCCACGTCCAACCCCTGCCCAAACTCTGTCCCACTCAAAACCAAAACCCACAATACCCTTGGATTGCACCATCCCCCTTCACATTTCATCCCTTTCAACCCAAGAGTGAGGAACCCCTTTTCATTCCGTTCTTGGAAATTCACTGGAGTGCAGAAGCGGTGCCAAAATTCTTTGAACACCACCACATATCAACAAGGAGAAGGTAATGGCAAAGTAATATTTATGGTAATGCATCCTTTAACATAACATGAGTTTCGAGATATACCTTGTTCATTGCTTAGTTTGTTATTTTTTCTCTCACCACTTCACTTCTGTTTTGCATGGATTTGATCTCCCCATGATGAGGGGTAGAGTTTACTTGAAAGGAGGAGAATGATTTCAATGATCACATTAACTTAAGTCCAATATGACCAACTTATTTTGCCCATTCAACAAGGAGGGGTTGTCCTCCTTAGCATTCTGCTGTACCCTGTATCCGTTCCCTCTTTCCTTTCTTAACTTTTACTTTTGCATGACGGGGCAATAGCTTGATAAAGAGGAGAGGAGAAGGAATTTTCTCTTATTGCGAAACATCAAAAGAAAAGAGGGTTTAGAGACGAATGAAGACATGTGTGCAACAGGGAAGTGGATGAAAACTCCAATAGAGGTTGCAGAACGCCAAAGAAGACCAGCTAAAGTGATCCCCGGTGAAATCGGTGCAAAACAATGAATTCGGATAAAAACCGCATACTTAGTGCGGTCTGGGTATGACCATACTTGGTATGCGGTCTGATCTAAACTGCACTGTATCTGCGGTTCAGACCAAGACCGCATAGTAAATGCGGTCAATTCGATAAATAACCAAAAATTAATCTTTTTGACCCGATTGTATCCAAATCCGACCCGAATTGGTTTTGACCCGACCCTATGAGTAATTTGGACTGTTTTAAGTCCACTTTTGGACCATGGGCCCACCAAGACCCCCCTGGGCCCACCTTTGACTGGCCTGTTTTCAATAAACGGGCCCAACACCACATAACCATCGGTTATCAGGCCAAATTCAAGCCCATTAAGCCCTTAACATGTTTAAATAATTTAATCAAATAAATAAACCAAAAAAGGTTACCCAATAACCCTATTGGGTCAAAGCCCAAACTTGGCATCCCACGGGTCCTCCAACGGACCCGTATCCGACCCATCTCATCTAAATAAAAAGATAAAATATAATAAAAGGGACCCATACCTCCAGAGGGCCCCACCAGACCAAACAATGGCATGATAGTCTAGGAAAGGTGAAATTGACTCAAAAACCAGGGAGACCCGAGGGACCCGTCAGACCAACAGGGCAGGCCGGGGTGTTTTCGGATTTCCCCGGACGTAACCGAGGACTTAGCTAGATCTCTAAAAAGCCGCAAACCAGACTTAGACCCGGATAGGTAATCCCTGTGTCTGTCTGCACCTCTCAGGCAGTGGCGACTCCGAAAGTCCCGGGGCATGCACAAATCCTACGTGCGCCCCGAGTGCGATCCATTTTTAGGTGCGCACATAATGGTCCAGTGCAAAGTTTGCAAGTCGATCAGCAGCTCCATTTGCCTCCCTATAGATCTACCGAATCCTTGCCGAGATGAAAAAATTACATAGATGCCTCGCCTCTTGGAGCAAAGAGCCGATTCTCCAAGGAGTGCTCATAACGTTGAGGAAGCTTTGTACCATTGATTTGGAATCACTTTCAATCTGAATTCTGGAGAAGTTTAGCGCCAATGCCATTATAATCCCCTCAACAAGGGCCTAAGATTCTGCCATCAATGAGTTTGTGACCCCAATGCCTTGTGCTAGAGCTCGCACTATACGCCCATCCTCGTTCCTTAGTATAGCACCAATGGCCGCCCTCCCAGGTGCACCTCTTGCTACCCCATCCACGTTGAGAGTGACCCATCCCACATTTGGTCTGCACCATTTGATGTTGATTTCTTCTGTTTCACTATCCTTTGTCTTGCTGCCCATATCAGCTAACTTCTTGGACTCTTCCTGGAGAGAAGAGAAAAGGGAAGAAGTGAGATTTATTGAAGGTTTTAAGTTCTCGAAAATTACCTTGTTCCTGGTAATCCAAATTGCCCAACAAAGGTTAGCCCACGCAGCTCCCATTTCATCCGATTTTTTCTTTCCCAGGTGCTAGCTGTCCAATATCACTTCAAATAGCCACTCTTTGAAGCTCATGGGTGTATGGTGAAAGATACAGCCACCCACAACCCCAAACCAAATAGCTCTAATGAAGTCACAATTTAGAAATAAGTGCTTAGTTGTCTCCTGTTCCTTGTTGCATAGGCTACATAACTCGATGGGGCCCCAAGCCTAAAGTGGAGGATATCATTAGTAGCATTGGCTCCATTGCTACACTTCCAAAAGAACATTCTGATCTTCTGTGGGCATGGGAGCTTCCATAGCTTGAGCCATTTCCTATTCTCATAGACAGAAACATCAACATGGGCTAGTAATCTATATGCGGAACAAACAGTATACTTACCTGAGGCTGTTCCCTTCCAATGCATCTCGTCCCTTTCAGCATACTTGTTTATTGGAATAGCTTTGATTATCTCAGCTATACTGCTTGGCCAGATGTCATGGAGCCTTTGGGTGTTCCAACTTCTAGTTTCTTGATCAATCAGGTCGGCAACATAAATTTGTTGATGCCCAGCTCTAACAACGTCTTGAAGTTGTTCCACAGACAGCCCCCACTTTGTATCTATGATGCTAATCAAACCCCCAGTGGCTATATTCCATCTCCTACCCACTTCAAGGGTTTTCCTGGCTTTATAGATGTGCTTCCATATCCATGAGTGAGGCTTTTTTTGCTTGGGTCTGTATGAAAGCTTCATTTGGGAAATACTTACTTTTTAACAACCGAATCCACAGTTTCTCTTCTTCTCTGGAGATTGACCAAGCAACTTTGGCAAACAATGCTCGATTTATATTCTTACTGCATTTGATGTTCAACCCTCCACACCTCTTAGGTAAACAAAGTTTTTCCCAGCAAACAGTATGGAGGGTTCTTTCCTTATCAGGTTTGTGCCAAAAAAATTTCCGAGCTTCACAATTGATTTTTTCAGCAATAGTCTCAGGAATTTTCATACAACTCATGTAATATTGGCCAGAAGACATAAGGGCAGCATTAATTAAAGTGGTTCTACCAGCTTGGGATAACAATTTGGCCTTCCAACCAACAAGCTTAGCATTGATTCTCTCAAGCAACTCTTTGAACTGGGTAGTTTTTGGATTTTCAAGGAAAGTTGGAATCCCCAATTATTTTCCAGGTTTTCTAGTAGGTTTCACCCCAAAAATATTTGCAAGTCTACTTTTATCTTGGCCTTTTATGCAAGGGCTAAGGAAAAATTCAAACTTACTATTATTGCATTTATGCCCAGCCAAATCACAGAAACCAGTAACAATCTCATTGAAAATTTTCAAATTTCTACAATTTGCCTTACCAAACACAAGTAAATCATTGGCATACATGAGGTGGCTGATAGGCTCAGCCACTCTACTAACCTTGATGCCGTGTATATGGTTATTACCCTCAGCTTTCAATAACATTAAAGATAAGATCTGCTGAGTGATAATAAAGATATACGGTGAGAGGGGATACCCCTGCCTAATTCCCCTGGTAGGCATAAACTTATGACCCGGCTTACCATTCATAAGTATGCTGTAAGTAACAGTTTTGATGCAATGCATAACAAGCATGATAAATTTAGAACCAAATCCAAAGACAGACAAAGATTTTTCAATAAATTCCCAACTGAGTCTATCATAGGCTTTAGAGAGATCCAACTTAAGGGCAAACAGACCAGATTTAGCATTTTTCTTTTTACCTTTTATTGTGTGGTAAATTTCCTGGGCCGCAATTATGTTTTCCTGTATGTTCCTTCTTGGGACGAAGGCACATTGATGGGGGGAAATGAGCTTGTTCATGAGGGGCCTCATCCTATCCACAATGATTCTAGATATTATTTTATAAGAGAAGTTACACAGACTGATGGGCCTATAATCATGCAATTTCGTTGGGTTTTCAATTTTTTGTATGAGGGCCACATGAGTATAGTTAATATTGGTATCAAAGCTACCCCTCACAAAACTATCCTTCACCATGATGCACACCTCCTCCTTGACAATATCCCAAAACTTTTGGTAGAAAATACCTTGGAACTCGTCTGGGCCAGGGCATTTCAGAGCTCCCATTTTCCTGACCGCCTCCAAGATTTCCGCATCCATAACAGGTCTCATAAGAATGTTGTTATCCAACTCAGTAATACAGGGGTTAATCTGGTCCAAAATTTGGAGATTTCTGAGGTGTCCATCAGCCATGAACACCTCCTCAAAGTGATTAGAGATCAAATCCTCAATCTGCTTGGTGTCTTTTATTTCCTCATTGTTTTCATTTTTAATGGAAATGATCTTATTTTTGTGTCTCCTATTGATAGTAGACACGTGAAAAAATTTTGTGTTCAAATCCCCATCTTGTAGCCACCTAATCCTAGACTTTTTGTGCCAAAATTTTTCTTGTGCTATCAAGGCTTGGACATATTTTCTATGAATTTCTTTCTCAAGCCTGAGCAATCTAGGATTATCAGAGATTTCAACATCTTTTTGGACACTTTTAAGCTCACTATACAACCCCGAGACTTTGTTATTTATATCCCCGACCACCTCCCTGTTCCACTTGCTTAGACTACTTCTAAGCCTCCCAAGTTTACCATGCAGGTTGCTACGGGTTTCATTCCAACTAGATTCAATGGTTTCTCTACACTGAGGTTCTTCAATCCAGAAGTTTTCGAACTTAAAAAGCTTATGGGCTTTAAAATTAAAATAGTTCAGGTTGAGACAAAGGGGGCCATGGTCAGAACCCACAATGGGGTCCTGCCAAACAGTGGAGTTGGGAAACATCTGGTACCAGTCAGTTCGGCATAGGATTCTATCAATTTTTTCCTTAATGTTACCAGTTCCAAACCTACCATTATTCCAGGTATATTTCATGCCCTTGCTAGGAATATCAATCAGATTGCTACTATTAATAAAGTCACTAAAAAGAGTAGCTTTGCGTACCTGGATGCTGTTGCCACCCCGCTTCTCATGCTTTTACAGCACGACGTTGAAATCACCAATTTTACACCATGGCAGGAAGCTGTTTTCCGCTGCACGTCTGAGGTGCCTCCATATATTGTTTTTCTTGAACATACAAGTTGGAGCTCGCATGCACAAAGGACAACTCAAAACTTTCACCAGTTCTTACTCTCACCAACATATGAATGCACCAGGGAAGGATCTTATCAATGCTGATATCGACATCGTTGTTCCATATCCACCGCTGGGGCCCACCACACATTTGGGAGCCCCATCTTGTTAATCCACTTATCAGAATTTGCATTATTGGTCAAAGTTTCAAAAATGAGGACGAGACTTGGCCTATTGACGCGCACCAGATTGGGCAAGTGGAGTCTAGTCGGGGTTTGGCCCATCCCCCGATTATTCCACGCAACGATTTTCATTGCAAACCAGACGGCCACGAGGGCCCCGGGTCTTGAAGGAATCGGGTGGGAGATGAGGACATAGAAGGGGAGTAGGCAGTAGTGTGGGTGAGACAGTTAAGAGACAGAATCTCAGAACAATTTGTTTTCCTCTTTTTTTTGGAAAGGCTCTAAATACGAGAAGTTACTTGATAAGTTCATAATGTTGAGTGTGATTTTGGTTGGATTTGAATGCGCTGAGTATGTCTGAGGACGAAAAGTGATTGATTTTGTTGATTTGAGGAAGGAACTTCCGCGCAGGATTCTACGACTAGGACCTTAGGAGCTCATAATGTAGCTCATAATGTCATTGCTTGCATCAGATTAATGGCTAATGGGCACGTGGACAGCTATTTAAATCATCTAAAGAGAGGGTCTAAGAGCGTTTTCTATGATTGAAGGTCAGATTGACAAGGATTTTTTAACTAAAATCAAATCTTTGCAATTTCACCGAAATTTCCTTTTCAGGAATGTACCCATGATTGCTTCGAAACCACATGGAGAAACTCGTAGGACTGTTAGGACCACTTCTCAAGTCTATAGAAATCCTTTCACAAGTTTTCTTGTAATTTTTTTGTTTTAATAAATTTATAATATACATAAGTATTAAATAAATCTAAAACACTTGAAAAAACACATCCGCTAATCCATGGAAAACATACTAGATATATAATTATAATTGTATTAAACTCAATTTTTAACTCTAATTATAATTGTATTAAACTCACTTTTCAACTCTTTTGTATGTTTTGACTTGATTAGTATTATGATATTATCTCAAGTCCCTTGATTTTCTACATGCGACATGCATGAAATTACTTATACATCATATTTCTTTTCATTTTCTGGGATGTTTTGGATTTATTTAACACCCATCCTTGAATAATAAATATATTAAACCAAAAAAATACAAGAAAATCAGAAATTCCTTCCATTTCCCCTCAACGGGCCCAACCTACAAGATTTATTACACTTTCGTGATCCTGTGGTGATGGTCCAATTCCTCCCAACTTAAGGTACTATAGCTCAATCCAAACACTCCGAAGCGGGGAGGAAGCTGCTATGGGTTACACCCAGGGTGGGCAAAATGTAATTATCCCTTGAAAAAACAAGAAACAAATCTTTAATGGTCATCACATTAGGCCCTACTGGGAATTTCCAATTGTGTCCCAAATTCCCAATAGAATTTGTAGAGAATGCCTCTGTGTCATAATAAACCTGGAATTGTGTCCCAAATTCCCAGTGGCAATTGGATCACATCTTGTACATGTAATCAACTTTTTACTTCTTATTTCACAAAATAAAATATTAACCAAGCAAATCATTCTAAAATTCTAAATTTAATATTGTCCACAAACGTATGCCTAACAGAGTTTGATATAAAGAGGTATAAACTACATCACACTAGAATATCCTTCAATAACAAAGAAGAAGGAATAGGCATAAACTAGTACAAACAGTGGCCAAGAGGGGGACCAGTATCAGATCCCTCCCCCATTGTCACCCACTCACTCTCATTCTTTACTCTGCAACAAAACCAAAAAACAGAACACAAATCTCAACCTCCTAGAAATCTACACAATCTCCACATGCATGATCCCAAATTCTGGTAATCAATAACTTATTAATGAACCCAACAACCTTTCACAGACTCCAAGTTCTCCTCATTTTACTCTATCCCATACCTCTTCTTGAGCACCAAAACAAATTCATACACCTTGTGGGGGTCAGGAAGAGACTTGGACACACTCTCCTTCTCCATGCACCTCTTGCACCAAGCTATCAGCTTTGGACACTCAACTTCTGTGCTGAACTTCCCAAAAGTCTCGAAGACGTAGAACCAGCAATAGTAGGGAACCAGTGCCACATCCATGAACCCCATCTTCTCACCCCCAAAGAAAGGCTTGTCTCCAAGCTCCCCTTCCAGCTGCTTCAAGCACTCTATGAGCTCCTTCGTGGCTGCCTCCTGCTCTTCTCCTTTGGTTGCCCATGTTTTCCTTCCAAGGTTGTATATCTGCAATATTTTTTTTTTGCCCAGAAACAAGTGCTATTCATTAGATCCCCAAATGGGTTTTACTGGGTATCTCCTTTTAGAGAAGAAACATTAAGCATCTAACCCATCTCAGTTTCAGGACCCGAAATGACAAATGAAAGAAACCCATCTCTTGAAATGATAAATAGCCGACCCTCTCACAAAGAAAAAACCCTAATGTTCGGATTCTTCAGAATTAACAAAAATAAAATTCAAGTTGAAAAATAGAAAAATCAAAAAAGGGAAGAAAGAACATATAAAGATGAAGTATAAACAGAATAACCAGAGAACAGATCAATGGTGTAGCGGAAGAAAGCAACAGAAACTACCTTCTTATCTACGAAATCAGCCCAGAACCTGGCTTGTGCTCTTGCGTAAGTATCAGACGGCAACAAAGGGGCTTTGTCCCTCCAAACCTCGTCAATGTACTCAACGATGATGAGCGACTCGCAAACGGGCTTCCCGTTATGGATCAAAACGGGAATCTTCTTATGAACAGGGTTCATCTTAAGAAGCAGAGGGCTCTTGTTCATCAAGTCCTCTTCCTTGTACTCGTACTTGATCCCTTTCTCCGCCAAGGTGATTCTCGCCCTCATCGCAAACATGCTGGGCCACGTAGCCAAAAGCACCACCTCGTCCGCCATTATCACAATCTTCTATCCGTTCAAAAGCTGTATTTCAGACGAGGAGAACAAGGGAGAGAAGAAACGTATTTATAGGCTCCGTTGGGGTCTATAGTCGGTAACAAGGGTATCGTAACCCGAGGCTTCGAGGACCTTCGCGACTAATAATGTCATCGATTACGAACAAGGATTGATTTTTCAGTGCCTGTACGGCGTGTACGCCGCCTGGCGGCCGAAACGATATGAGGTGAAATTTCGATGAAATTTCTTTGAATGCCCCGAAACAGGTTTTTCAGGAAAATTGGCGGCGTGCCACCCAAATGCCATTTTTGAAAAAAAAAACATAAATAAGTTAAAAATATATATATAATTAATATAATTTTATACAAATACAACAATTAGTGAAATTGTTAGCGTGTCAGAATTTCGTTAGAATTAGCAAAATTCTGGCAAAATGTTGACGAAATTGACGAAATTAGCGAAATTTGCGGCGTGCCGACGAAATGCTAGAAAATTGTTTCGGAGTCATTTTTCGTGTCACTAAGGCACCGAAATACGAAATTTCGGCGGCACCTCACGAGATGCTGCCGAAACGGCAAACCTTGATTACGAAATATTAAAACCGTAGGATCGTGTGTAATGGGTAATAAGCGACCATGGTTGAGATCGGACAATTGATAAGACAAGCCTACCATAGTGACGATGGGCAACATTTGGCATTCATTTTGGGAATTAAATTCCAAAGCACAAAATGAATTTTGAAGGATAAATAAAGCGTTTGGGAGCTCTGGCAGAACTCATTCTCTCCGAATGAACACTACAAGAAAAGAGAGTTTTAGTAGCTGCCGATAACTGCTACTAAATATGCAGTGACTGCTACTAAAAGTCATGGTAGCGGTCTCACAACCGCTACTAATACCACTGCTACTAAAGAGTATTAGTAGCGGTTATGTAAACAAATGCTACTAATTCTTTCTACCTTTAGTAACGCTTTTTTTGGCAATTGCTACTAATTCATTCAACTATGACACACATAAAAAATGCTACTAATTCATACAAACGCTACTAATTCCTTTACTAAATAGTAGCGTTTGAAATAACCGCTATTAATTCTTCAAAATATATAACAACAGCTATCAAATAACTGCTACTAATTCTTTCAATATATAGCAACTTTTAATAAATAACCGCTACTAATTCCTCAAAATAAAACCTATTTAACAATGATTTCATTTGGTTGATGCTAAACCTTTTGGTTTACAAAAATCCCATATTATTGAAAAGCTATTATAAGTTACATGGAATTTGAATCTCAAATGTTAAATTATGCTACTAAAATGCTAGTATCCACATTATTAAAATTATTTGAACAATAGCAAGAAAAAAAATTTCTCATTAAATAATGATTCTCCATGCGTAGTTTTCCCCATATCTCGACAAACACTTTCAAAATAAAGTTTTGCTGAAGCTCACAAACAACCTGATCTCACATGCACATTACTCTTTGCTCCATTCTGTCATACAAAACGATACTTAAATTCCTTACCCAAATCTTTCCACAAAAGGAAAAAAGCAACTGTTTTTGTCATTTAAGGAACCATAGATGGTATTTAAAATATATTAGGAAAGAAAACACGATGCCTTTTACCCACACAGTCTCCCACCTATGGATAAGTGTCCTCTCTTCCAAGTAGCTAGATTCTTTTTGCTCCTATAGGTATTGGATTCCAAGACTATGTATCCTTGAATGAAGCTCCCAAAGGAAACCCATATAAGATTTAGGTAAAGCACCCATCCCACAGCCATGTTTCACATTCAGTTGTTAAAATTCACCAGTCCATGTAGTCCAGCAAACAAACTCTTGGGCTAAATTGATGCTTAAATTGATAAAACTAGATTTTCTTCATGGAATAAGATACAGACATATTTTTATCCAACAATAGAGGTGCCATCAGCTACCAAAACCAAAAAGAAACTTGGTAAAGCAATATTCAAGTAACATACAGTTTGATGACCTGAAGCTGTCAGAATACAAGTTTCATCCTGCAAAAAGACATGGATAAGTCATGAGAGCAGTAAAGCAGAAAATCCATATGCTCAAATCCCATGATGTTCATGATTGGTGCAAACATGCACAAAGTAAAATTTTCAAAATCATACCTTACAATTCTCTATTCTGGTTGGTGGTAGAAACCGAGGAGATGTAAATATTGGCTTCTTTGGATCATAGAATTGAAACTTGGGAGGCTTCACAGAAAGGATGAAAGTATTTTAGGTTACACATACACCTTTTACTAGAAAAGGGTTATGAGCATACAGAAGGGACAATACCTGATCAGTTAGAGCCAAGTTTGCATCATAAAAGGACTTTATTGTTCCAATATCTTCCCAGTAGTCATTAAATAGATATGCCTGAGCCAAAATATGGAATACTCACTCCTAATATATATAAAAAAAATTCAAAATCCAGCCTTAATTAGTTTCTTTCTTTGAAAAAAGGATCGAACCTCCCCAGAAAATTATCTTGTTTGATTCCATTTTTATTTATTTATTTATTATTATTATTATTATTATTATTTGGCAAAGGAAAGCCACAAAAAATGCAGTTTCAATCAACAAAGCTGCCATCACGTATACTATTTCTAAAGCTAGCTGTATGCTGATTCAGTCTACTTGAACTTTATATTCTTCAGCAGCCATTGGGATGATTTCTGATCCAAAATCATTAGCTGTTGGATAATGCAACCTGGAAAAGAGAAAGGAGAAAATTTCATGCATGATAAATGTAAGATTCTGTTATTTACATTCAAAGGCTTTGAAGTTTTATTTTTGAGCTCAACAAGTTTTTATCATTTTCGAAAATGAGAAAAACTTGAGTTTTGTAGAATCGGCCTTGATCCCGTTTCTAGATTTAGGAATGAGTTTTGTGTTTTTGCGGTGGCAAACTTGTAAAATTGGATAAAATTTTAAATGGTGGCACAAAACGTAAATATATCAGTCCAATTCCACTATTTCTCTTCAACGAATAGAAGCATTTAGGCCCTTCTTCTTCAACCAATATTTTTTCAATGGAAATTGCTAGCACGATCAATGCGAGAGTGGCAAACGAAATATTGATAATGAGAATGACAAGTCGTAGTTCGTTCTTCTTCTCTGCTGGGTTTCCTCTTGTTATGTAATTGCCGTCCTTGCTGCTCAATGGGGTTTCAGAGCTCACCTTGACCAACGCCATGGTCGTCTTAACTTGATCTCTTCTCCCTTACCTCAATGGAAGCTTCTGTTTTCTGCACTCTCCATCTTTGAACAACGCAGCATAACAGCTATAGTCCTTCAAGCATTCGTCGTTTCTGGCTTCTTTTGTTGTGGACGATAAAACAAAATACGGGTCATTCTCCCAAATGGTATTCTCCATCGTAAGCATGGTGTATCTGCCTTTCTCATTGTTCAGGAAACCCCTTTCACTGAAATTCCTCATGCAGCCCAATTTCTGCTACGACCGATCAATGAAATTGAAACCAGGAAGACATTTGCAATCGGGTTCTGGGTCCATGAGAGTATAAAAACCATTAAGACCACATAAACCTTTAGGATTACATCCATTTTTTGAGGATGAATATATGATCGACTGGTTGCCCCATTCCCATCGGAGCCATGCGAGTACGGTCAAAAGATCCCATTTGCATTGAGCTTCAGACTGTATATTGTTCCACTGGTGGGACAGGGAAGATGACCAGTAGTTATATTTTTTATACTAGATTCGGTGCTATTGAGCAAGTAGAGGCGACCATCATCTTCAAGATTTAGCGACACATTTTCACCTTGACGCCATCCAAATGAATTTGTTTATTCAGCTCTCATTAGTGGGTTGTTTAAAGAGGGAAACTCAAAAAAAAGCAATGACCTTGTGGCAAGAGATGATAGAGAAGGGATGCACAGCTAATACTGTTGTCTATAGTGCTCTTATTGATGGCCTGTGTCGAGAAGGAAAACCAGATGAAGCCAATAATGTTCTTGTGGAGATGGTGAGCAAGGGTTGTTTTCCCAATGCATTCACCTATAGCTCATTGATGAGGGGATATTTCAATACTGGTAATTTTCAAAAAACAATCCTTGTGTGGAAAGAGATGGAGAAGAATGAATGTGCTCCTAATGACGTTTGTTTACAGTGTGCTTATCCATGGCCTTTGCAAGGATGGCGGACTGAAGGAGGGTATGATGGCATGGAAGCACATGTTGGGTAGAGGATCTACTCCTGTGGCTTATACATCGATGACTCATGGATTCTGTCATGCTGGTTTAATATATGCTTTAGTGATAACTTGGACCAAAAATGTACAGTTCTTTGAATCTCATGATTTTTAGGTGCTTGCATATTTAGGGGTACCATACTCCAATATCTCACCATTTTAACAATTAAATTATCTGAAGAACCTGCAAGAGATGTTATGTGAGATTTCATGGAACTCATTTTATTACTTCTTAACCAAACAATTTTCTAGGTGAAAATTCATTCTGCTATGTGCTAACCAAACGCAATTAGAAAGACTTCAAAATTGATTCGCAAAATGAGTTTTAAAAACTTATTCTGGAATGAAAGCCAAACGAGGCCTTACCTTTTTCCAAAAGCATTTCCCCTATAGCCAAAATTTGGTGGTATCGTAGAACCAACAGTTGGGATGGAATTTGAATGTGTTGGGCCCCCTCTTGAAATAGCATCTATCTGTGCGTTCCACGCTGGCACCACTGAGTGGCTTTAGGTGAAACGCTTTCCTTTTCTCCGCCGTAGGTAGGCTTCAAAATGTGTTCATGGAAAGTTCAAAATGTGTTTCTAAATAAATATTTGAAGCTTTGTTTGTTATTTATGGATATTCCATTCCTTTAAAATTGATTTTAGGAAACACTTAGTATTTGGTAATTGTTTATTTAGGAAGTACTTTCCGGTCTTGAACAAGTATGAAAATAAGTTTTGAGAATGTAACATTTGTGACAATTGACAAAAGCATAATTGAAGGGGATGAGATGCTATCCATTCAGCGACCATGAGATGTTGCCACATGAAGCATTACACGATTGGGCTTTTTCAACAAATTTTTTTTTAACATTTTCAAAAGCAAAATATCTAAAACTTTTAGATGATCTATGTGTCTGCATCTAAATCAAACTGCACTAAGAGTTGTATTTAGAGACGGCCGACGATTTTAATCATCTATATTATTAATAGATAAGAGGGGGAATATTATCCAAATTCTGGCCCCTTCTTTTTTCCTAAATATTACCTACCCCGAAACAAAACAATCCCCAACTATACCATTCTTCCCACATTTAAATTTAAACATGTTGTAACTATCTCTTTAGAATAGCATGATATTTATTAAAGCAGATTGTTTATCTAAATGGGCCCCACATATTTGTTACGCTCGTAGCGCGTGCAGTTTCCTAGTAATTTAAGCGAAAAATGAATTCGTACAAAAGAAATTTAGAGAAATAGGGATAGGATTGCTTCAATATAGTTACACTCTTGCGTGGCACTAAGAATTTCTTCCCAAACACATTTCCCATACACAAAGGCTCCGTTTGTTTTGGTATAAAACGTTTTCTTTTGTAAAACATTTATGTCAATAAATATTTTCAGGAAAATCAAAGTTTTTCAACTGTTTGGACGGACATTGGAAAATAGAGTTGAAAATGAGAATTTTTCATTTCTTATGTTTGGAATAAATGAAAATAATAAAGTGTTGCTCCCAAATTGGTTTGGGCTAACATGTGGCCGTCGGGATGATGTGTCTTTGTGCAGGCATGCCAGTATCTATCGATACAATGATTCGGGTCGGATCTTGACCCCGGGCACATGTTCCAGATCTAAACCGGTGTCGGTCTAACCGTACTGTAAGTCACCTTTAATAAAATCGATCAGATGAAAAAATGAAGACAAGGGGTTCGGTCTTCGTTTGGGTTCTTATTCGTGTTTGAAAATGGCAATAAGCGATAAGAAAATACTTTATTTAGATATCGATCGCAAGAAATGCAACCGTTGATTACAACAAATCCTCAAGTAACTCAAAAGGAAATAAAACAAAAGAAAATCAACTGGGTTGACAGTACCAGCCTTCCCTGACCTTATAGTTGTAATCGGAGTATAAGGAAAGGAAGTAGAGGGTGTGCGCACCTAAAAATGACTAGATCGCACACAAGGAGCACGTGGGAGGATTCATGCGTGCCTCGGGACTTTCGTAGTCGCCACTGCCTAAGAGGTGCAGGCAGACACAAGGATTGCCTATCTGGGTGTAAGTCTGGTCTGCGGCTTATTAGAGATCTAGCTAAGTCCTTAGTTACGTCCGGGGAAGACATCCCAGCCCCCCCCCCCCCCCCCCCCCGGTCGGTCTAACAGGTCCCTCGGGTCTCCCTTGTTTTTGAGTCAATTTCACCATTCCTAGATCAGCATGCCACTTTTTCAGTCTGGTGGGACCCTCTGATGGTGTGGGTCACTTTTTATTTCATTTTTTATCTTTTTATTTAAGTGAGGTAGGTCAAATACGGGTCCCGTTGGAAGACCCGTGGGATGCCAAAATTTGGGCTTGGGCCCAGTAGGGTTACTGGGTAACCCTTTTTGGTTTATTGAATTAATTACATATGTTAAAAGCTTAATGGGCATGGATATGGCCTAATAGCACTTAAGCAAATGGCCTTGGGCCCGTTTATTGA
The DNA here is from genome assembly GCA_947561395.2 of Buxus sempervirens. NCBI lineage: Eukaryota > Viridiplantae > Streptophyta > Magnoliopsida > Buxales > Buxaceae > Buxus > Buxus sempervirens. Next base: position 13,896,641 of record OX387186.1, on the reverse strand, counting down.
AAACGGCTCTGGTTTGGGCGGCTCAGAGTATGGGCCCCATAGGTGGGCCCATTTAGGCCCACAGTCCATAGGTGGGCTTAAAACAGCCCAAATTACTTAATGGATCATATTTCAATGGTTCGGGTCGGGTCCAGTCCATTCGGGTAAAAATTTTACATTTTTAAAGTTATTTTGAAACTGACCGCATTTACTATGCAGTCGCTGCAAGTGCGGTGTTCGTCCGATTTTACTGTTTGGCGCCGATTTCAGCCAGGAACAGTTTTGCTAGCCTCCTGGAGTGTCCGGTTATTTCCGTTGGGGGTTCTAGCACATTTTTGGTTGTGCCAACATCTTCATTTGTCTTCAAATCTCCATCTCTCCTCCTTGACATTTCATCACTTGCAAACCCACATGCATGGGATTTTAAGAAAGGATATAGAAAGGGGTTACGGGTTACAACAGATGTTATGGGAGGACAAAACCCCTCCTTAATGACTGATTAAAACAAACAAAGGAAAGAACGGTGTTAGCTTAATAATAAAAAAAATGGTATCAACTTAAGCCTTTTGACTAAAAGTTGCTATCCTCTCCCTTCGTATGGAGATTCCTCAATTTCGTGAGGTCTCTCTTTCTTGTAATGTGCAAAAGAAAGCAAAATGTAGTTAGAGATGAGATATTAAGAATAAAATAAGGAAAAGAACCTTGAGAAGATACCAAAATCAATCGAATTCCACTTATGTTGAATACAAAGTTATAGAAACGCTTACTGTACCATTACATGCTTGCTTTGGTATGTTATGATTCTCTGAGAATTTTGGCAGTGCTTCCGCACTCCTGTTGATTCTCCAAAATGACTTTGAAAAGGGTCTCTCCTACTTCAGGTTAAAAGGGATAGAGAGTAAAAACAAAAGGGTATGGTATAGGGGCAAAATGGTAAAATTTTCGGGCTAGCAGAGTTTTGGCAAAGTAGGGTCGTGGAAAAACACCATAGAGGAGAGGGGAGAGCATATGGAGGCTGACCCCCTATTTATAGACCTTTTTCCGTGACCGCATTTGAAATACGGTCATGCCTTGACCGCATTTGAAGTGCAGTCGGCCGCCCATGTGCGCGAAATCGCGCTGAATTGGCCAACTATCCCTTCGTACAGGATGCGGTTCTAGAATGTTTGACCGCATTTTAAGTGCGATCATGCCTTGACCGCACTTAAAATGCGCTCAGGCACGTTTTTTAAATGCCGGAATTGAAATCTTTTATCAAATTTGACTTTTAAAAAGATTTTTATCCGATTTATTATTATTTTATTATAAATATCCTTAGATTTTTATTAAAATATTATTAGAAAATTAAGATATTTTCTAAAAACAATTATTTTATTTATTTATTCTGCTTTTTGCTGCTGTTTTTGCCACATGGACAGTTTTCTTGAAACTTCAACTGCCATAACTTCTTCGTCCGATGTCCGATTTCCGCAAACTTAGTGTCGTTGAAATCAGCTCAGAACGCTCTATCCAGTGGGATCAAATTGGGCAATTGAGTTGGGGTCGAGCCAAAAAGTTTGACCGGTTCATAACTTTCTCATGCGAACTCCGATTCCAGTAAACTCAATTGCGTTAGAATTGTGTCGAAGTGCTCTTTTCAATGGAATGAAGTTTGATGGCCAAATTTATTTGAATCAAAAAGTCAATTTTTTGACCCCCTCAGGGTTTGACTTTTCATTTTTCTTCATTTTAGGGGTGCTTTAGGGGTGCAAAAATCAAGTGTCTACAGAGGGCGTTAACATAATTAATTCAGGGGTTCACCCAAAAATACTACTTAGCCAATGTTCCGATAATTACCTGACTTGACCAAAGATGGTTTTGGGACCAACTGCTCGTAATCCTGTAGTCGTAATCGGAGTATGGGACTAAGAGTCAGGGGCGGCCGCAACCTCCTTGCCGGTGGCAGGGTCTTTACTTCAATTGGAGTAAATAGTAACCTGAAGTGTCACTGCAACAGGAAGTAGTGAGAGGAGTCCTAAATTATCCTTTCTTGCTATAGTTTGGATGTAGGAGACTGGATAGGGATCACGGATGATCGAGTTATAATCATAATAAATGGCTGCGGTTGAATGGAGGTCGTCCTTGAGCTCTTCGCGACTGTGCCTTTTATAGCCGAATTCTAACAGTTGCTACCGACCCATGTTTGCATGAACTCTATGTCTGTTCTGAGAGTTATCCATCTGTTCCCTCTCGTCTGTGTAAGATAGACTTGGCAACGGGACGTGTCATAATCGGATTGGGGTTAATTGGTTCGAGTTTGGGTCAGACTCGATTATGGCGGGTTGGAAAAACCCCAACCCAAACCCAACCTACCAATAAACGGGTTCAACCTGCCAACCCATTTATTATTTTTTATTTTTCAAAAAATATGATTAGAATAGAGTTAGGGAGTTAATTGGGTCGGGTTGGGGTTAATCGGGTCGAGACGGGACACTTTTGCCTCTCTCTTTTTAATCGAGTTACCCGTCGGGTTGCCGGGTCATAATCGGGTTGACCCGATTACTGGAGAGTTGGGAAAACCCCAACCCAATTAATATACGGGTCAACCCAAACCCGTTTAAATTGGGTCGGTTGCCAGCTCTGGTGTAAGATAACCGCTTGCCACAATCTTTACCAAATAACTTCCTCGTCTATTGTTTCCTATCCACATGATCTCAGCAATCAATCATGTATTGACAGTGACATCATCCATTAAACATAAGAGAACAGTTTTCCCATTATATGTGCTTACGTGACTTCAGTCGTGTGTCTAGCCCATGTAGACGTTGACGTGGCTTCTTTGGTGAAGTTAGTCCATGTAGGCGCCACGTGGCTTTCTTTCATATGTCAGTCTATGGCAAGTGCAAACATAAAGAAAAACTTAACAAAAAATATATACATTAAATAGGGGTGCAACTCTGTCCGGTTCAAACCGAACCGAAAAACTGACCCAAGCCGACTTTGGTTCGACGTGGATAGTTGTTCGGTTCAATTTCGGTCCAAAAATTCTAAACTGAACCAAGTCGGTTTCAGTTTTGGGTTGGATGCTCGATTAAACAGAACTAAACCAAAATCGAACCAAATTCATATATCTACCCAAACCAAACCAAGCCAACCTAATATATTATATATATAATACCTAATATTATATATATAATAGAATATATATTAAATTTGAAAGTTTACCTTTAAACCTTGAGGATATTACAAACAATACCCTTGTTTGAGCACAAGCATGTGTTGGTTTAACTTGAACCAAACCAAATAGAATTGATTTCATGGAATTTGGTTCGATTCAGTTTGGGTTTTGGTTTTCAATTAGGTTCCGTTCAAGCACAAGCATGTGTTAGACTGACCTAGACCAAACTGAAAAAAATTGATTTCATGGAATTCAATTCAGTTCGGTTTGACTATAAATATTTTTTGTTTGGTATTAGGTTGGCTTCAACCTAAATTAAACCGAATTGATCCAAGTTGCACCCCTACATTTAAATGGTATATCATTTTCCGGAAATGACATATGGGATTTTCAATGGTAAGTCATTTTCCAGAAAATAGCTATCTTTTAGGAAAATCATTTTACACTATTATATTTTACAGGGAAAAAACACGTGGAAAACCCCATTTTCCACCGAAAACATTTTCAGCATTAGATTTTACATCAAAACAAATAGAGCCAGAGCCAAAATACAATTGGCTGGTGCATTGGTTGGCTGGTGCAGTGGTGTGCGATAAATTAGGTGTGGGAGATAAGCGCTCGTGAAAAAAGTAGTAGACCAGGAGATACATGAGATCATTTACCACACACGTACAAACGTGTGAATCTCTTGATTAGAAATGTGTACAATATTTTAACTTTTCCCAATAATATCTTTTTGTTTTAGGTCTTGTAACATTTGTAATTGTTCTTTTCCTTTTTTCTCATTTTTCATTATGTTTCTTCTAACAACTAAGACATTTGTTTCAGGTTTTGATGGGTAGGCTAGGCGCAAATAGGAGGTGCACATACATACTGCAATTATATAGAAATTTTGTTGTAGAAAATTATCTAAGAGATATAATTTTTTTGATAGGTAATTAAGAGATTTTGAAGTCTTTTAAACTTTCATAGAGTCATACTAAGAAATCAAATATGACGATGGATTGTTATATATTAACTAGGATTGTTATATACACTTCGTATATATACATGTGAACTTAAACCCATATATACGATTGTTATATGGGTGAAAGTTATCAAAGGGATTTGGGGAGTCATTCACATTTTAAAAGGGATATTCTAAAGAAACAGACTAGAACGTTGAGGTTCATATAGATAGATATAGATTTAAAATTAAAAAAAAAAAATTTTGGTTTTCACAAGAAAATCAATGGGCTCCTTGTAATTTTTGAGCCAACCAACCAATTCTATTTCAATTCTTCAATTGAATTAATAAATGCCCCTTCTAGTCGTTGAATTCACTAGGGAGGACATGAAAAAACGAAAATTAAAGAGATGAGAGTCAATCAACATGGGAATTATTGGGAGCGTTGGGGATGTTGGGCCAAGGTCCAGCATCCTGTTATGGTATAAAGAAATAAAATTGTGCTCTAACTAATAATTTAAGTTATTGGTCTAATGGTAAGCCCTTGATTGTAACAATTGATATCGGAACCAGGTCTCAGGTTCAAGTCCCCTAGAGAGAATATGCTGATATCAGAACCAGGTCTCGGGTTCAAGTCCCCTAGAGAGAATATGCTGTGCGCTAGGGGTGTAACTCGGTTCGGTTCAGTCCGGGTTGATGTCAACCCAAGACCAAACTGAAAATATATATATATATATATATATATATATATATATATATATATATATATATATATATATATATATATATATATATCTATATGTAATCCGAACCGAATTGAAAACCGAACCGAAAATATATAATAAAAAAAAAAACCGAAACCCAAACCGAACTACATGAAAGCTATTCGATTCGGGTTAGACCAATATATTCTTATCTCAAACAAAGGTTTTTTTGTAATATCCTTGAAGCTTAAAGATAAACTTTAAAAGTTTAACATATTATATATATATAACATAGATTATATATTATAATATATATGAATTCAGTTCAGTTCGGTTTGCTTTAGGGAAATACATGAATTCGATTCGGGTTCGGTTTAATCGAACATGAAACCCAAAACCAAACCGAACCGAAGTTGGTTCGGGTTCGGTTTTAACCGGATCGAGTTGCACCCCTACTGTGCTTAGTGCGCGCCACCCCCCCCCCCCCCCCCCCCCCCCCCCCCCCACCCAAAAAAATTGTTCACCTGCATCCACGGGCGGAGCGTAGTGAAGTTTGGGTTAATTTCCTTGAAAGGATTAAAATCCACTTCGCTATTATTAAAATTATAAATTTTCACTTGGCCGACAAATAGCTTTCCTTATGATATGATTAGTGCGTGCATGCAGACATATAATGAAATTACTTATAAATAATTATTCAAGGGATATAATAGTCCTTTTTTCATTTTTTTTAGGATCATTCTATAGAAATGTACTTAACCATAACTAGTAGTTAAGCATAGTGAGTGAGAAATCAAATGCCACAAAAGAAGCTATGACTTCCCTTTCTAGTTTATGACTTGTCCAAGCCCCCAAGGCATCCATAGCAAGTTACTTACATTATATTAATCTCACCTAGGACTTTCTAACACTCTTTGACATCAAAAAGCACCATAGTGAGTATTAAGTCATGCTTATCTAAATTTGTTTGCCAAGAGAATAGAATAGGGAAAGTTCCCAAGATTTTTTCCTTTTATCCTCCACAATCACATCTTTTGGATATATACATGATCCATGGACCACCTCTAGCCTATAGAAAACCTTATTTTTGGGTAATTCCAAACAATGGTGATGTGATGGTTGGATCAAATGTCCATCAATAACCAATCTTGAAAGCAACATGTTGAAATATATTGCAAGGAGAATCAGCATCTTCTTCTTCTCCAGCATACACACAATCCTGTTAGGCAACCAGAGGTGGCGTGACCATGGACCATTTGACTTTTAGGATTGATTGTGACGTAGAGTTAGACTTAGGGGACATTTGGTGGGCATCATGGATTATGGATTATGGATTATAATTATAATCTAAATCCCGCTATGCGCCAGGCAGGCAAAATGAATCCCAAAAAAAACAAATTGTCTTATAAGATGGCTGCATTTATCCAATGTAGATCAACCCATACTCCAATACATTTGTAGCGTATCATTTTGCTGATATCCTCAGGACCGTGGGTTGTGGCATATCATTCTAGCACCGGTGCATACTTTTGGATTAGATGATTTTCATCCCCAAATAGCATACAACGAACGTCATGTTGAACCTTCTGTAATTTGAACGAGCATGGAATAGTTTTCACTAGAACCAATTCCTTCATAAAGTTTTCATAGAGATTAGTCATGGCACGTGAATACTACATGTCTTCACCGTTAACTATAGCATATAAGTACGGGTTTAAATTCGAATGTTGGGATGGTTATGATTTTAGATTGTTTTAGTTAAGGAGGACAATAGTTGGAGGAAAAAAAGAAAAAAAAAAGAGACCAAAATCTGAGGAGAATATTCCCCCTCTTCCCTTTATTAGTAGTATAGATATGACACAACTCCTTAACGGCTAATACTAAAGTCAAAGAACCATCCAACAAAACCCTAGAACTTGCATCAAGAGAAAATTAGACAAAGTCGCAGAATTGATAACTTCATATTTTAAAGAGCTTAGACAAATGAGCTTGAAAAGCCTTTGCAATGGAAGTTTCTCTAAAAGGCCAACTGGTTGGCCCTTAAGCTTGGGTGAAACCAGGCCTTCAATGTAACGCCCCGAACCCGGGTCAGTGCAAACCGGCACCCAACCCGAACCCGGTTCGTTACTATAACAACCTAAGTCCGGTTCAACAGCCAAACTTGATGTGTTACCACGAAGCTGAGTCAGATACAAGCTAAAATTCACAATAATTTTAGACTAAATTAATTACATCATAGTTCTGGTGGCCAATAAAAATAATTCTTTATTCAATATATTCAATTCATTTTACAATCACATTTATCCAATCAACTTGTGAACATTTATATCGATTACAATTCTACCCATCAAATAATCCCATTTTCGCGATCTCTCCAAGCAACTTGAAAAATAAGGGAAAACGGAGTGAGATTTACATCTCAGCAAGTAGTAGGTGCATGCAATTAGAAACAGTCCAATGTAAGTAAATAGTCATGAGGTATTCGATTAATCAACGATAAGACGAAAAATCCAAGTTATTCATGGCAATTCCAAATAAAGCGATAAAACAGATAATCATGTATAAATACCAGCAATTAGATGTTATCCAGGTAAAACCGACAAAAGCGATAAAACATATGCCATTTCAGGACTCACAAAGATGATAAGTATTTGAGATGACACTCGATTAAATGCTATACCACCGTACGACTTAGGGGCAGTGCTACTTAATGATACTCAAGCCCCATGCAGCGCAGCTATAGACAAGAGCCGTAGTCACCGACTTATTGCACACGAACTCAACAGAGTTGACATGTACCACCAACATGCAGCACCAAAATCAATACATGGAGATGGCCGCTTATCCACATGTACAGAAAATCACCAACGGCGCATCGGGGTGTCCCTCCAGACATAGGACCTTCCCAGAGCAAACTAACTTGCAATGGAAGTGCGCTCGCACATAGGAGTAAATCAACCCAAACTAAATACCACTTAGCTAACCAGCCAAAACTATGGATCCATATACAGCTAAGCCCACTGACACAAACCACGATAAAACCACATACGGGAGGACACGCTACTGTAAGAGACATACACACTTTTACCCGTAAAGGATTACACATCTCTACACAGAGGATTACCCATCTCTGCCGTAAAAGATAGTATCAAACTCTACCACAGAAGCCGTACCACTCAACCATTAAAGAAAAGCTAATAACTTCATACCACATAACAATCCATACCAGAATATTCAATTCCAAGTGAAAACCATGATTCAATCTTTAATAATCCAGATGAAGCCTTTTTCAGAATTTCATATGCAATTTCCCAATTATATTCAAAGTAAAGCTCATGTATCATAAGTTCGATAGAAATCAATGTTTCTACAATTCCAGAAACCAATATTCATATTAAAGCTTAAAATAAAGGAAATCAAATCCTACTTAGAGTTTTCCTTATTAATCCCTTTTATTAGAATCCAATTTCCTATCTTAACACCTAAGGTAGTTTCTATTTAACTTTTCTGTATTTTTATTCTCCAGCATGTACTACAGACCTAGAATGAAGTTTAGAAAGTGTTTTTATCATATAAATTCCAGTAGTATTATTTATCTCAATATCCATACCATTTGACCCTTTTATGGATAAACCTTTCATTATAACCTTCAATTTATTAGTTAATCTTTCCAATTTAATTTTATAATTTTTATACCTTATTTAGGTCCTTATACAGATGCTAATATGTTTAACTAATCAAAAAAATTATTGGATATTATTTCTTATTACAAATTCCTCAAAATTTACAAATTTTACATAAAGTGCCTACCTCTACAAGGCTAGGCGATCCTAGGCGCTAGTGCAAATTTAAACAGTAAATTTCCAGATTTATAAATTTTGGATTTTTATGCCTTTGCTATATGTTTCTTTGATCTAAATTAATCTACTAACATTCTAAAACACATCTAAAGCCTTCTAGATTAACTCTTATTAATTAAATACCCTCCGACATTTATTTGCATAATCAAACTAAGTTTTCTTCTTTAATTTGACAAATCCATCAAGAATATCAATCATGAAAATATAAACAGTTTGATTCCATGAAAATACTGTTCCGCCTAATCAATTCAATCACTGTTAAATCACAGAAAACAAAATCATGCAGTTCCTCACGTTTTTCAAGGTTACTACTTGCCTTATACGCTAAAATCCTTCTTCTATTGAAGCTTCTAATTCTGGACCTTACTTTTGCTCCCACACGCACCAAGCTAGAGTTTTCTAATTCACATCTCCACCATTCATAATGTAGTTCCAACAGTGAAGACCAAAACCTCCAAATTTGAAGGCGATCCACCGTACGGATTTTCCCCGATCATGATTTAATGATGGCTGGTCAGACATCTCCATTAGCAACCTTCTTCCTTCCTCTCCCTCTTTTCTCTCAATAATAAACCCACGAAAATTCTCTCTTGTCTAACCTTAATCTCCTATTTATACTTGGCTTTAGAAGTCCTAATTCAACCCTAATAGGCTAACTTAATTTGGGCTAACCCAACCATGGTCCAATTAATGTCTAAGCCATTCTAATTAATTCCTACTTTTTCTCCACCGTGTTATTTTTCTACTTAAACATTAATTATTTAATCTCTTATCATCTAAACTCCTATTTACAACCTATTTTCGTGCAAAATATTTAATTAAACATTATTATCACCTAAAACCTTATTTTCTCCAAATTAAGACGTGAAATCTCCTAATTACCCTTTTTCCCACTTTTAGGCTTTTATCAATTTCTTTTAATTTCTAAATTGTCAAAATAAATTACTTCCTTCTATTTTCAAATTCTAGTTATTATTTAATGATCTATTTATTAATTACCCTTTTCTGAAAATTACCAAAATACCCTTTTTTTTTACTCTTTTAGGCTAATTTCATTAATAGTCTTTCTTTATTTACAACTTATGACTTATTCGAATTAATTATCCTCTAAATCTTCACTTTTTATTTCAATTAGGACTCAACTCACATTTTCTTTTATTTATTATTTATTTATTTATTAGGTGAAAATTCAGGGTTTTACATTCAATCTTACCTCAAAAGCTAAACCAAGCTTGGAAAGACAGCATTGACCCGACCAGCTAGCCCATTGTCACATTTAGTGAGATAAGGCCCTTTGACAGTGGAACGTGTGATGTCCAAAGCTTAAAGATCCAAGAAACATCCTCATTCAAGTTTAGACCAGCCAAGCTTCATACTTTGAGCAATTTTGGGCTTGGCTTAATGTTGTGGCATGGGTCAGTAGCAACCGTCAGAATCCGGCTATAAAAGGCACAAGCTCGAAAAGCTTAAGGACAACCTCCACTCAACTGCAATCGGTTATTATGATTTTAACTTGATCATCCGTGATCTCTATCCAGTCTCATACATCCAAATTGTAACAAGAAAGGATAATTTAGGATTCCTCTCACTGCTTCCTGTCGCAGGGACACTTCAAGCTAAGGCTGGCAACGGGTCGAATACGGTATGGATCTACCATGATCCGAATCCGAATCGAAAATAAAAATCCGATATCCAAATTCGATCTGAAATCCGATGAATCTTTTATATGTGAATCCGAATTCGAAACCGAATTTATATGCTGTATCCGAATTTTAAATTCGACCGAATAAATAACCGAAATCCGAATTCAATCCAAATTAGATCCGATTTGAATTTAAAACTCAAAAGTCAAGTTTAACTATTAAAGCAAATTTTAATTATCAAAACTAATGATCCATTGTGAGACATGGGAAAAAAATCAATTTAATGATTTCCTAATCATCACACGGGATTAAATTAAAACAAAGAGTCACCACCATTCAATTTAGGTGTGAATGGACACCAAAATATCAAATAAGCACAAAAGGCAATTTTAGGGTAAAAATAACCCTCCTAAAAAAAACAACCAGAGATGGGTAAGGGGATTAAGTTATGAACAGGGGAAGTTGTTAGGCACCCCTATTCATCCACACAAGGTGGTTGCCAGGTATTATTCATGTTTTTCAAAGAAAAAAGGCTTGCTATAAAAATCAGGAAAAATCACAAAAAGACAAAAATTTTATGGTTTTTTCATATGAATAGTCTGATTGATCCAGAACTTTCAAATATGATCATACCATACCTAGGGTTTCATGATCAAAATAAAATTATGATAAAATCAAATAAAATCAATTTAAAGTGAAAAATCCAAAAATCTGGCTTCAAGTCAAATTCTAGAAATCTAGAAAAATATGATTTTTATAAAATATTTCAAAATTGAACTTGAATAGTCCAGGACATAGATAAAGTCCAAATTTCACTTTAAATCTGAAAATCAAAACCGAAAATACCCACATTGATGAAAAACATCAAAAGGGGAGAATTTAGACCATAGGGTCTTCTCTCAATAATGAAAAACGATTTAAAAAACCATATCATGAAACCCTAGAATTTATTTTCAGGCTTCTGGATTCAGATCTACCATATTGATCATGATAAATCCAAGATCCTAGCCTAAAATCACAAAAATCACGAAAACAGTGCTGTAGGTGCAAAAGTGGTGAAAAATCCAAATATTTTCAAAAAGTGGGGATCTCCTGCTATAAACATCATAGATTCATGTTATTCATTCATATATATCATAAAAAGCATTAAAACATGATCAAGATATTCAAAACAGCCACATCTCACAGATTAGAGCACATGGAGGTCTACCCTACGGATCCACCTGTTCTCTTTTCCCCTAGCTCTCTCTTCACGTTTTACGGCTAGAGAGGATTCTTGAGGTACTTAGAGATAGGTTTGGTTACACAAACACAATCCAAGGCTTTATTCTAAAAAAAAGGAGAAAAACAGATATGGGGTTCTATTCTAGGGATCCACATGTTCTCTTTTCCCCTAGCTCTCTCTTCACGTTTTACGGCTAGAGAGACTCTTGAGGTATTTAGAGACAAGTTTAGGAATACTAGATACAAAAGATGGCCTTATTCTACAGCAATAGAAATGATCCTATTACATCTAGAATTGAAGACAGAAAATAAAAGGGAAAAGGGACTTACCTGGATCGAGCAAGCAAAGCAGCAGGGGTTCCTCTTCTTCTCTTGGAGCTCTTGATTCTTCAAAATTTCGTGGCCCTTAGCTTAAGAATCTCACCTCTATTTATAGGCAAGCACAGGGGCAAGGCTGGTCCAGTATTTGGCAAGATAGAATTTCAGTTTGAGTTAAATACAAGATAATGCCCATCCATAGCCAACCAAGGTGGCTTCAGCGAATAAAATACGTAATTCGCTCATTTAGAGATATATTGGACTAAAGATAAAGCTCAGAAATCGAGAGAAGGATAAAACTCCCACGTGTCTTTAGTGACCGTAAATGCACTACGGTCCAACGGTGACCGTATTGTTACTACAGGCACGCCTGACCGTAGAGCGATCTCGGGCGTGACCGGCCCGTGAATGAAATACGGGCAAAGCTTGCTTAGTCGATTTTTATGCATTTTTGACCTGTTTTAAGCTCTAATTACAGGTTTTTATTATTTTCTCATTTTTAGTGCAATTTGGGGTGTCTACATCCATATAAATATTAAAGCAAGACATGAGTAAGGATAGTTCAACCATGGTTTGTACAGAGTTTAACAATAGTTTAATGAAAAGTATATGTTGATTTCGGTTCAGATCCGATATCCGTATTCGAATTGTGGATCTATATCTCATATCCAAATTCGGGATTTTCAGATCCGATTCGGATATGTATCCGACCCATTGCCAGCCCTACTTCAAGCTACTATTTACTCCAATTGAAGTAAAAACCCTAACACCGGCAAGGAGGTTGCGGCCGCCCCTGACTCCTAGTCCTGTACTCCGATTACGGCTACAGGGTTATGAGCAGCCGGTCCCGAAACCATATTTGGTCAAGCCAGGTGATTGTCAGAACATTGGCTAAGTAGTATTCCTGGGTGAACCCCCAAATTAGCTTTGTTAGCAGACACCCCCTAATTCCTTTCCTTATACTCCGATCACGGCTACAAGGTCAAGAAAGGCCGATACTGTAAACCCAGTTGATTTTCTTTTGTTTTATTTCCTTTTGAGTTACTCGAGAATTTGTTGTAATCAACAGTTGCATTTCTGACAACCGATATCTGAATAAAGTACTTTATTATCGTCTACTGCCGCTTTCAAACATGAATAAAAACCCAAACGAAGGCCGAACCCTTTGTCTTCATTCTATCGTCTAATCAATTTTATTACAAGTGATTTGCAGTACTGATAGACCGACTTCGTTTTAGATCCGGAACAGGTTCCGGGGGTCCGGATCCAACCCGAATCATTGTATCGAAAGATACTGGCACGCCCGCACAAAGACACATCATCCCTACGGCCACGTGTCGAGCCCGGACCAATTTGGGACCAACAAATTGAGTCAACTTTTACACTTGCACGAAGGAGTGCTCTCGATCCATTGTTAAGATACAACCAGCATTTAGATAGCAAAAGAGTACAAGAAATGAAGGATTGGGAAAAAAAAATTGATTTTTAGTGATACTTTAAAATAAAATAAAAACAAAAAAAATTCAAATTCATTCACCAAATTTTGAATAATAGGACATTAGTGATACTTTTTTCATATATTTAAAAAATTAATTTTAATTATGTTTTGTAAAAATAATTCATGTTTATCCACCAAATTTTGAATAATTGAACATTAGTAATACTCTTTTAAGATACTAGAAGAAGTACGTGCAATAATGCACGTTGATAAAGGTAGTTACGTAGGACCTTCGTGATAGTTTTTTAAGGATGATTAGGGAATTTTTTTTTTTTTTGGTAAACTGAATACGGGAAGTTACTTGGTAAGCTCATAATAGTTGAGTGTGCGATTTTGGTTGGATTTGAATGTGCGGAGTATGTCTGAGGACGAAAAGTGATTGATTTTGTTGATTTGAGGAAGGAACTTCCGCGGAGGATTCTACGACTAGGACCTTAGGAGCTCATAATGTCATTGCTTACGTCAGATTAATGGCTAATGGGCACGTGGACAGCTATTTAAATCATCCAAAGAGAGGTTCTAAGAGCGTTTTCTATGATTGAAGGTCAGATTGACAAGGATCTTTTGACTAAAATTAAATCTTTGCAATTTCACCGAAATTTCCTTTTCAGGAATGTACCGATGATTGCTTCGATACCACATGGAGAACTCGTAGCACTGTTAGGACCACTTCTCAAGTCTATAGAAATCCTTTCACAAGTTTTCTTACGTTTCAAAATTTCGGAAAAATTTAGCAAGATTTTCTTGAATGAGAGAAAACTAGGAAAATATATGTTTTTCTTGTAATTTTTTTGTTTTAATAAATTTATAATATACATAAGTATGAAATAAATCTAAAACACTTAAAAAAACACATCCCCTAATCCATGGAAAACATACTAGATATATAATTATAATTGTATTAAACTCAATTTTTACCTATAATTATAATTGTATTAAACTCAATTTTCAACTCTTTTGTATGTTTTGACTTGATTAGTATTATGATATTATCTCGTGTCCCTTGATTTTCTTTATGCGACATGCATGAAATTACTTATACATTACATTTCTTTTCATTTTCTGGGATGTTTTGGATTTATTTAACACCCATCTATGAATAATAAATATATTAAATCGAAAAATACAAGAAAAAAGAAATTCTGTACATTTCCCCTCCCTGGCCCCAACTTACTAGATTTATTGCACTTTCGTGATCCTGTGGTGATGGTCCAATTCCCCCCAACTTAAGCTACTATAGCTCAATCCAAACACTCCGTAGCGGGGAGGAAGCCGCTATGGGTTACACCCGGGGTGGGCAAAATGTAATTATCCCTTGAAAAAACAAGAAACAAATCTTTAATGGTCATCACATTAGGCCCTACTAGGAATTTCCAATTGTGTCCCAAATTTCCAATGGAATTTGTAGAGAATGCCTCTGTATCATAATAAACCTAGAATTGTGTCCCAAATTCCCAGTGGCAATTGGATCACATCTTGTACATGTAACCAACTTTTTACTTCTTATTTCACAAAATAAAATATCAGCCAAGCAAATCACTCTAAAATTCTAAATTTAATATTGTCCACAAATGTATGCCTAATAGAGTTTGATATTGTTCCTCCGAAATTGGGCCGGTGTGGACACGTGGTGGTATTGATGATGTATCTCTGCGTGGGCATGCCAGTATCGTTTGATACAATGATTTCGGGTCGGGTCCCGACCCCGGGAACCTGTTCCGAATCTAAACTGGGTTGTCGGTTCAGTCGTACTACAAGTCACCTGTAATAAAACCGGTTAGGCGATAATATGAAGACTAGGGGTTCGATCTTCGTTTGGGTTCTTGTAAGTGTTTGAAAACGAAAGCAACTAATGGCACAAAATTCTCTTATTATAAAATCGGCCAATGGCCGTGGACTAGAACATGCGAAATTGGCTTATGGCCGATAACTACAACGAATTATCCCTAAAAGAAAACAAAATGTAAAATGAAAAACTGACAGGGCTTGCAGGACCGCCTGTCCTGGTCTTATAGCCGTAAACGGGTATAAGCACATGAGGAAGGGGGCGGCTAGTAGCAAATCCAATTCAGGGGGTTCACCTTAGATTACTGTTTAACTGAAAATACACAAATCACCTGACTTGACCAGAGCGAGTCTCGGGACCGGCTCCTCGGGATTCTGTGGACACAGAACTGCGAGTCAGGGGCGGCCTCAACTTACTCTCCGGTGGCAGGATTCTGGTGTTAATCGGAGTAAAGAGGGGTCTAAGATGTCACTGCGACTAGAAGTAATGAGAGAAGTCCTAGTTTATCCTTCTGGCTACAGTGTAGGAGAGGGGATAAAGATCACGAATGATTAAAATAATATTATAACCGATTGCGGTTGGATGGATTGTGTCCTCGAGTTCTTCGAAGTTGTGCCTTTTATAGCCGATCCTTGACGGTTGCTCAACGTCTTACTCTTGCACAATCTTCATGGTGGTTGACCGTCTTCAGTCTTCTGCTCCAGAAAGATAACCACCCGGCCCCAATCTTAAAAATAGGTTACTCTCGAACGACCGATGGCACGATTTTCTGATAGTTGTGAATGTGGTTTTGTCGTATTGGCTTACGTGGCTTTAACTGTATTCTTGGTTTGTGCGTATGCTGACGTGACCTGTCCAACTGTACAAGGCCTACGTGTTTTGATGCCATGGCCTAAATAAGCCACATAGGTACCACGTGGCCTTTTCTTATTCGTTGGTCTAGAGGGTGTAAACAGATATAAAAAGGTATAACCTACATAACACTAGAATATCCTTCAATAACAAAGAAAAAGGAATAGGCATAAACTAGTACAAACAGTGGCCAAGAGGGGGACCGGTATCAGATCCCTCCCCCATTGTCACCCACTCACTCTCATTCTTTACTCTGCAACAAAACCAAAAAACAAAACACAAATCTCAACCTCCTAGAAATCTACACAATTTCCACATGCATGATCCCAAAATCTGGTAATCAATAACTTATTAACGAACCCAACAACCTTTCACAGACTCCAAGTTCTCCTCATTTTACTCTATCCCATACCTCTTCTTGAGCACCAAAACAAATTCATACACCTTGTGGGGGTCAGGAAGAGACTTGGACACACTCTCCTTCTGCATGCACCTCTTGCACCAAGCTATCAGCTTTGGACACTCGGTTTCTGTGCTGAACTTCCCATAAGTTTCGAAGGAGTAGAACCAGCAATAGTAGGGAACCAGTGCCACATCCATGAAACCCATCTTCTCACCCCCAAAGAAAGGCTTGTCTCCAAGCTCCCCTTCCAGCTGCTTCAAGCACTCTATGAGCTCCTTCGTGGCTGCCTCCTGCTCTTCTCCTTTGGTTGCCCATGTTTTCTTTCCAAGGTCGTATATCTGCAATATTTTTTTTGCCCAAAAACAAGTGCTATTCATTAGATCCCCAAATGGGTTTTACTGGGTATCTCCTTTTTGAGAAGAAACATTAAGCGATATATCTAACCCATCTCAGTTTCAGGACCCCAAATCACAAATGAAAGAAACCCATCTCTTGAAATGATAAATAGCGGACCCTCTCACAAAGAAAAAAAAAACAATACCTAATGTTCAGATTCTTCACAATAACAAAAATAAAATTCAAATTGACAAATAGAAAAATCAAAAAAGCGAAGAAAGAACATATAAAGATGAAGTATAAACAGATTAACCAGAGAACAGATCAAAGGTGTAGCGGAAGAAAGCAACAGAAACTACCTTTTTATCTACAAAATCAGCCCAGAACCTGGCTTGTGCTCTTGCGTAAGGATCAGACGGCAACAAAGGGGCTTTGTCCCTCCAAACCTCGTCAATGTACTCAACGATGATGAGCGACTCGCAAACGGGCTTCCCGTTATGGATCAAAACGGGAATCTTCTTATGAACAGGGTTCATCTTAAGAAGCAGAGGGCTCTTGTTCATCAAGTCCTCTTCCTTGTACTCGTACTTGATCCCTTTCTCCGCAAAGGCTATTCTCGCCCTCATCCCAAACATGCTGGGCCAGGTATCCAAAAGCACCACCTCGTCCGCCATTATCACAATCTTCTATACGTTCAAAAGCTGTATTTCAGACGAGAAGAGAAGAAGCGTATTTATAGGCTCAGTTGGGGGTCTATTGTCAGTAACCAGGGTGTGGTAACATGAGGATTGGAGAACCTTCGCTATTAACCATGTCATCGACTACGAAAGATTAAAACCGTAGGATCGCATGTAACTGCTAGTAGGGGACCCATGGTTGAGATCGGACGGTTGGTAAGACAAGCCTACCGTAGTGACGATGGGCGCGTGTACATTTTTGTAATCGCCTGAACCCAGCAACCTCATGCGTGATGCATCATGCATGGAGGACTTTCATACGTGCCACGTCCGGAGAAGTATTTTCTACGCAGCCCTACAGACATCTAAAGTAAAGATGACACTTGTTGAAAAGCAAAATCTTTGCAGCCGTTGGATGCTCGAAATGGCAGCATCCCAATCAAAGCTATCGCGATCACTTCAGTAAAAATCGGCAGAAGATTCCAAACTCCTCATTCAATGTTAAATTGACGACAACCAGTGAAATTGACGAGACCCCCACTCAGTGGTTCCAACGTAAAACATAGGGATGATGGACCTTTCCAATAGTGGGGCCCACACCTCAAAATACATTGACCTCATTCGAAGGCTTGGAATGAATTTAAGGGGTTAAAGGAGTGTTTGGTAAACCATGCTGGAACTCATTCTAATAGAATGAAAATGAGAAAATTTTGAGTAGACAGAAACACCTCCCAAACTGTTTCTAGAATTTAAGAATGAGTTTTTGGAGTTTTTTGCAGTGGCAAACTTGTAAATAACATGAAATTTTAATGAGTGGCATAAATTGTAAATATTACAATCGCACCTTTTCTCTTCTACGCAACTTCCTCTTCAACGAGACCCTCTTCTCTTCCAAGGGTAGTTCTCTTCTCCCTTGCTGCTTCTTGGCAATGGCTCATCCATCAAATCCATGGGGTTTTTCATGTCTCGATCATCCGTAGAACCCATTTGCAGAAACAATTTGTTGACAACCCTAAATCCTAGTCTTGATACTGCCTTTGTTTTGAAAGAGGGAAGAGGAGGAGTAAACATGCTTGACTCCTCCCTAATTCCTGCTTTAGAACCCTGTAGACACCCCAAATTGCACAAACAATCATCAAAAATCATTATCTCCTGGAAAGCCAGCACAGAATTTGAAGAAAATAATTTTTTACCTATATCCGGATGCTCAATCCGGATACAAGTACTCCTTCATGTATCCGGAATGATTATCCGGATACATGTGAGCCTTAATGTATCCGGTACCATGTACCGGATACCTTAAAGTCCTTTGTTATCCGGCCTGATATACCGGATACCTTAAGTTTGCTCAAAATTAGGGTTTTCCGAG
Source organism: Buxus sempervirens (assembly GCA_947561395.2). Classification (NCBI taxonomy): domain Eukaryota; kingdom Viridiplantae; phylum Streptophyta; class Magnoliopsida; order Buxales; family Buxaceae; genus Buxus; species Buxus sempervirens. Next base: position 13,877,889 of record OX387186.1, on the reverse strand, counting down.
AGCTTTTCACTTTTACCATCATGTCCCTCATTAAATGAGGGGAAATCGCGGAAATAACCTTAGGGTTTTGGTTGGAGGGGTTCTAGACATTAATTTGTGTCTACCAATGACCTTAGCCCTTGCCTATAAATAGGAGCCTCCTCCTTGAGCAAATGACACACAACTCTTGTTTTGAATTCTCGCAAAGAAGAACTCCAAGAGAAGAAGAAAACCGTTGTGGAATCGTCTCCAGCACTCAGGTAAGCCTCAACTTTTCTTTTTATTTTCTGTCTTTACATTCCTAGATCTAGATCTCTTCTTCTACCTTTCTGTAGTGTAAAGCCTTGTTTGTATGTGTGGAAATCCTTCCCCGGCTCAAAGTATCTCAAGACTCCCCTAGCCGTAAAACGTGAAGGCGGATCTAGGAGAAACGAGACTGGGGATTGACCCTAGTGCTAGAACCCATGTAACGTAAGGCCCTTTTGATTGATTGTAAACCGTTCCATATTCAAAGTACCCTTGATTATCTTAAAGAGAACAGAGGGAAACGATAATGGAACGGAACCCTAGGCTATGCTAGAACCTATTTTGTTGAATCTATATGCATGTGTATGGATCTTGCTTGGGTTTTCACTTTGCACACATATTACCCTATTTTGGCGGGATAGGCTCATATTTGGGGTTTATTGCATTTATTGTGATAAAACTCCAATAAATTGCCTAAATCAATTCTGGAGTGTTTTTAAATGTTGTTCAAAGGTTTTGGATTCATCTCACACGAATCACACACTTTTTGTCAATTTTCGGATTTGATTTTCTTCAAAAATGGCTTAGCTTGACAGCACCTGTACCCCTACTTCGGACGTCCGTAACTTCATCATCCGGATGAATTTTGGGGCGATTCCAGAACCATGGGAAAGGTGAGGCTGTCTAGTTTATGTCTACCAAATTTCATGATTTTCTATCTAGCCGATTTTTGACACCTCTCTGTCGAAGTTGAGTGGACAGTTCAGGTCCAAGTACAGAACTTGTCACTTCGACGGACCGCCATGTGTTCGTTTTAAGTCCGATTCGAGTGATTTTTGTTTCTGAGTACTCCTTTTTGAGTCTATTTTCAAATCCAGTTGGTTTCATATTTTTTGGATTCCATTTGAATTATTGGTAGCCGATTTACTCAGAACTGCTCATTTGCATTTTTCTGGGTAAATCTGTGATCTTCGGGGCCTGTTCGGGAGACCACCCAAGGCACATCCGAAGGGATTTTTGTATGAGGCTAGTTTCTGTTGAAAGATGGCCATACAGACTTCAATCACACCAAATTTCGTGGATTTCTATGTAGTGGATTTTTCTAGACAATTTTCCAAAGTTGCCCACTTACTACTTTTAAAAATCCCCAACAGCAACTTCAAAGGAGCATAACTCCTAGATTTTTCATTGGAATGAAGTGAAATTTTGCATGAGACTCTTATTTACCCTAATCTTTCAAATGGATTTTGTTTGGGTCAATTTAGAATTGGATTTGAATGATTTCAAGGCAAGTGGTATACTTTTTACCAAATTTCCCGAATTTGATTTAACTTGGTTTTGAGCAACTTGTGCTTTGATTTCCATCTTTTAAGATACTCTAGAAGTGATATTGACATAAGAGAAGATCTAAAATCCATTTAGATCTTCATGTGAAAATATCATACATTGTTCCTTTTTGAAGGCTTTTTCATGATTTTTAGCAAGCTTCTTATTTTCTTTTTAGCATGAACATACACTTGGCAACCACTTCGTGTGGATGAATGGGGGTGCCTAACACCTTCCCCCGTTCATAATCTAATCCCCTTACCCATCTCTGGATTTGATTTTCAAGTAGGGTTATTTTTATCCTAGAATTTGTCTTTTGGCTATTTTTGCCTACTTTTGAATCTTTGGTGTCCATTCTCACCCCAAAATCATGAATGGTGGCGACTCTCCCAATTTTTGCGTTGAGCCCGTGTGTTGACGGAGGGACGATCACTCCGGTGATTTCTTCCCATGTCTCACAACTGGCGACTCTGCTGGGGACCTGTGGATTTAAGCCTTTTTGAGTGTATTCATGCTTTTTACTTATTTTTGAATGCTTGCTACTTTGTTTAATTCATTTGTATATATTCTTGTATTTCAAATCAGATTGGGATGCTTTTGAATTTTATATGAATCAAGTCATGTATGTTTTGCTTGATGTTGCCTAAAGGTTGATTTAGGAAAAGCCTATCTTGAAGCATGATTTGGTTGTATTTGGTGATAACATGCTCTAATTTGAATTTTGAATACCATGTTTTGAATATGAGAATTAGTAGCATGAAATCTAGGAGTTCAGAATTTTTGGGTATTCAAACATGATGCCTATAAAGCATGCTTTTTTGTGCTTAAAAATTTTTGTTATGCCATGCCTTTGATTTGGGGTATAGGGGGATTCAATTTGAGCATGAAAACCAAGAACATGAAATCTGGAATTTTAGTGCACATTGTGGATTTTTTAGTATGTTCACCAATATACCATGTCAAGTAGTTGCTAAACTTTTAGGCATTAATTTGGGGTATAAAGGATGCACTTTTGAGCATGAAAAATCTGGAAATTTTAATGTATTTTGGGGAGATCTTAAGCATGTTTTACCTCATTGAAACACTTTTGAACCATGCCAAGTAGTGCTAAAAATTTTAGGCTTCAATTTGGGTAGAAATGGTACACTTTGAGCATGAAAAAGAGCATGAAATCTGGGATTTTAGGGAATGCTTTTGAGTTTCAAGCATGCTTACATGATTTAATTGTTGTTTGTACAAATAACATGTTTTGTATACCACTTTTTGGGCATGTAATATTTTTGTGCATATTTGGTGCTTGCTTGCTTGTATTTAGCTTCATTATTTTTGTCATATGTACCTTGGCTTGAAATTGAATGCATGGCTACGAAAAAGAGTGGCAAGGGGCTGGGACGTTGTGAATGTTACCACAATTTAAAATTGCACTTGAGCACTTGAAACAATTTGCACAGCCTACCCTTTACCTATTAGGAAGTTGAACCATAAATGTGTGTAGCTTGGCGCACCGAGGTCGTGACTTCGGAAAGCGAAAGTGAAAACATTTACCTTAGAATTTGAGTCAATGATGTGATGACAATGGGATCTGTGATTCGATTCCGGGCATCACTAGACTTGAGTTCTAAGTTGCCAATTAAGCCAAAACCCAAAAACCATACGCTTGGAGGTGGAGAAACACGTTTTCGGCTAAAAGCACACAATTGCGTTTGGGGAATTGGGTGTAAATGTGGGAAGGCCGTTTGCATGTTTTACAGGCCAAGGTATAATGTGCATACCATATTGAATGAAGGTAATACAAGGTGGCAAGGTAAATCCATGTTCTTTTCCTAAATTTGGGGAATTTTACAAGTATGATGTCCAAGCCCAATTTGGGGCAAGTCTTGAAGGTCAAATTAAGGTGAACATCAATTGGGAATGAAAAAAAATCAAATCTGGTGAAAAAATGAGGCAAAAAGGGCCATTTCGGCAATAACCGGTAACTCAGGCCGGTTAATAACAACTCTGTTCATATCCGGTATATATTTCCGGATAAAAAGGCATATGCGTGAATCCGGTTTTGGTAACCGGATACAATAAGGCATATTATTATCCGGAATGTTATACCGGATACATTCAAAAAATGCACAAATTGGCTTTTCAGCCCAAATTTTCAAAATAAAATGCCTAAAACACTGTGGATAATCCTTAGGCACCCCGAAAAGAACATAAGAAATGTTCCCAAAAATACAAAAAAAAAAAAGAAAGAAAAACAAAAAAGAATAAAATAAAATATTCTTTCAGGATTTAACCTAAGTTTGAAAATCAAAGAGGAAACCAAGGTGTCATATTTTTTGACACCAACTCAACTCAAACATGTGTCAATCAAACTCCGGAACTTGAAAACTGAGAAAATTCAGCAAATTTGAAGAAGAAAAAAAAAACCTTGGTTGGTTATTTTTATCAATCAAATCAAAAAATAAAAAAATAAAAAAATTGGGACCCTTGGAAACCCTAGAATATTCCATGAAAACCTTGGTTGGTTATTTTTATCAATCAAATCAAAACATTTGTGGGATACTTGGAAGCCCTATAATATTCCAAGACACCTTTGGTTGATTATTTTTATCAATCAAATCAAAACATTTGTGGGATACTTGGATAGAGTAGTCCAAGACACCTTTGGTTGATTATTTTTATCAATCAAATCAAAACATTTGTGGGATACTTGGATAGAGTAGTCCAAGACACCTTTGGTTGGTTATTTTTACCAATCAAATCAAAACATTTGTGGGATACTTGGAAGCCCTAGAATATTCCAAGACACCTTTGGTTGATTATTTTTATCAATCAAATCAAAACATTTGTGGGATACTTGGATAGAGTAGTCCAAGACACCTTTGGTTGGTTATTTTTATCAATCAAATCAAAAAAAGTGGGACACTTGGAAGCCCTAGAATATTCCATGAAAACCTTGGTTGGTTATTTTTATCAATCAAATCAAACAAAAAAAAATGAACACCTTTGGTTGGTTATTTTTATCAATCAAATCAAAACATTTGTGGGATACTTGGAGTCCAAGACACCTTTGGTTGGTTATTTTTATCAATCAAATCAAAACATTTGTGGGATACTTGGATAGAGTAGTCCAAGACACCTTTGGTTGGTTATTTTTATCAATCAAATCAAAACATTTGTGGGATACTTGGATAGAGTAGTCCAAGACACCTTTGGTTGGTTATTTTTATCAATCAAATCAAAACATTTGTGGGATACTTGGATAGAGTAGTCCAAGACACCTTTGGTTGATTATTTTTATCAATCAAATCAAAAAAAATGGGACACTTGGAAGCCCTAGAATATTCCAAGATGCCTTTGGTTGGTTATTTTTATCAATCAAATCAAAAAAAAAATGAAAACCTTGGTTGGTTATTTTTATCAATCAAATCAAAAAAAATTGGGACCCTTGGAAGCCCTAGAATATTCCAACTCAAAACAAAAACAAAAACAAAAAAATTTTTCTGGCTGGTGTTCACCTAACCTACTGGTTTACATATATAGGGGTGTGACTCAAGTTAAGTGGAAGCTAACATGTTCTATTCATTTTTTTTGTCCCTCAGGTACATTCAACCCAGGTACACTTGCAATCATTGCTCCAGTAACTAGATCCAAAGCCAGAACAATGAATACTGAAGAGAACCAAGCCCAAGCTACCGTCCCTGCTCAGGACTTTACTCAACTGCAGGAGCAAGTGGCCGGTCTGGCCAAAATGTTGGGGGACCTACTGGCGGCTCAGGCCCAACAGGCCCAAGCCCCGAACCAGGCGTCGACTTCTCATCCGGCACCGCCACCTCAGGCCTATATTCCGCCTCCGGCTCAGCCCATGCCTGAGCCCATTTCTGAACCAGTCCCTGAACCCATTCTGATCAGGGAAAATATGGCTGAGTCTGAGAAAGAGTTGGAGAAAGAAAAGGCCCGAGATGAGATGGAGAAGAAAATGCTGCTGAGGATAGAGAGGATCCAAGCAGAGCTGAAAGAAGTGAAGGGGGGAGGCAGCCATGCAGGCACCACCTTCGAAGACCTGTGCATGTACCCGGACGTCTGTCTACCGGCTAAGTTCAGGTGCCCAGACTTCGACAAATTTGATGGCACGGGCTGCCCGTTGAGCCATCTCAAATTATACTGCGGGGCCCTGTGCCAGTTTGGCCGGGACGATGGAATACTGATCCAGCTCTTCCAGAGGAGTCTGACCGGGTCAGCCCTTCGGTGGTTCGCTACAGTGGACCATGGAAGGATTAGGAGGTGGAAGGACCTAGCAGACGCTTTCTTGGACCAGTACAAGTTCAACTCGGAGATCGTGCCGGACCGGTACGACATGATGAGGATGACCAAGGGGAAGGATGAGCCGGTACGGCAGTACGCCAAGAGATGGAGAGAGGCCGCCTCCCAGGTCAGGCCACCTATGCAAGAGCCGGAGATGATCTCCACCTTTATGGGCACACTGGGCCAGCCCTTCTACAACCATCTGGTGGGTCAGATAACCACCAACTTTGCAGCCCTAGTACAGGTAGCGGACCGGATCGAGGAAGGGGTCAGGTCAGGACGGCTAATAGACTACTCTACTCTGACTGGGCAGTCTGATTCCTCTGCCTCTATGGCCCAGAAGAAAGGGGCCGGGTTTAAAAAGACGGGGGCCCGAAAAGAAGGGGAGGTGAACCTGGTCCAGGCTCCTCCAGCCAAGAAGCCACTGCACGTCAACATCTCGGCACCCCAACAGGCCCAGCAGGCCCAGCAGTCGTACCAGACCCCGATGAATGTCAACTTCTCTCCGTCTGTGCCAAGTAACACAAGGAGGACTTTTTCTAAGGAGGAGCGGGATGCCTGGTTCGCAGCAAGAAAGAACCGGGTTTTCACCCCTCTACCCATATCTCTTTCCCAACTATTGCCAACCCTGCTGAAAGGGGAATATTTGACTCTGAAAGAGCCCAACCCGAATGCCACCAGGGGGAGGAATTTTGACACATCGGTCACCTGTGACTTCCACATGGGTGCACCGGGGCATTCTACAGATACCTGCTGGGTATTGAAGCATGCAGTTCAAGATTTGTTGGACCAGAAGGCTTTGGTCTTTAACACTGCTGCACCGGCCCCGTCCGGGAATGATATTGGGCAGAACCCTCTGCCGTACCACAATGGGGCAGGCCCATCCAACTCCATCTCTGCCATATCCACCACCAGAAGGGCCTTTGACCCATCACAGCTCATAGCCCCTGTGGGGACCACAGTCCAGGTCCGATTTTTCCCAGAGGAGGAAGAGGAGGAGATCAACATGGTCTCCCAAAAAAATAATAATCTTGCTGCTGAGGACATAAGTTCCTCTCTAAACCGGGTCTCTTCACTCATGGCCCAGATGAATACTGCAAGACCCCCATTGGTCTTCAATTGCAGTCCACCCACTTATTCCCCATCCAAGCCGTCTAAGGCTCCACTGGTCATCAATCTTGACCCCACCACTGCTTCCATCACTTCTTCTGTCCCCACCAAATCCAAACTTCAACCCTTGGTTGTGAATGTGCAGCCAGCCCATACTATCCCTAAACCGGCCCATACATCCCGGTCCAGACTCCAGCCACTAGTGGTTGACATCCCTAAATTAGCCTATTCAGAGGCCGCTGTACCATGGAACTACAGCGAGGGAATCACGGCTACGGTTCCAATGGTCAGGAACCAGAACCAGGAGGAGGTGAACCTCATGACGAGGTCGGGGAGATGTGCAGGGGGTGAAGAGAAAGAAAAGGAGACAGAAGTAGAAAAAGAAAAAACAGAAAAAGAAAATGAAGAAAAAAGAAAACAAAAAGGAAAAAATAAAGTGGGAGAAGACACCCCCCAGGGTGCAGAAAATGAGGCAGCAGACCTCATAAAAATAATCAAAAAGAGTGAATTTAATCTTGTGGATCAGCTAAACAAGGTCCCGGCCCAGATTTCAATACTGGGCCTTTTGCTGAATTCCGAAAAGCACAGGGATGCATTGTTAAGGGTGCTACAGAGTGCACACGTATCCCAGACCATTGATCCGGACCAGCTTGGTAAAATGGTTGGTCAAATCTTGTCACATAATGTGATAAGTTTCTCAGAGGGTGAGATCAGCCCAGGTGGGTGTTGTCATGTGGACCCTTTGCACATCACTGTGCTTTGTAAGGGCTGCATGGTTGCACGGGTTTTAATCGACAACGGGTCAGTGTTAAACGTTTGCCCGTTAATCACTTTTACCAAGCTGGGTCTGGACCAGTCGAGGATCAAGCAAAATGGGCGGATAGTGAGGGCTTTCGATAGCTCTAAGACCCACTCCCTAGGGGAGATTGAACTGCCGGTCACAATTGGGCCGAATATCTTTAACATCACATTTGAGGTGATGGATATACCCGCAGCCTTCAACCTGCTCCTAGGAAGGCCGTGGATACACTCGGCTAGGGCAATACCATCCACGCTCCACCAAAGGGTGAAATATGTAAGAGGGCAAAGGGTGATAACAGTCCTAGCTGAAAACTTGGTGCCGCCCATTGTGTCACCTGATGTACCATTAATCAATGTGGACTTGACTGTCGACAAGATTGCATTCCACTCATTTCAATTTGAGGCGGTAAATTACATACCTGGGGGGTGTGAGAAAAAGAAAGAAAAGGGGACCACTGCAGAAAAGATGGTCAAGAAAGTGATGGAGAAATACCACTTTCACCCAGGGAAAGGCCTGGGGATCAATCTGCAAGGGATGGTGGAGCCAATCACGGCTAAGAAACTGATCCCCAAGGTAGGGTTGGGCTTCAAGCCCAGAGGCTGGAGGAGAATGAAACACGAAGAAGGGGAGAGCAGAGGCAAAGGAAAACTCCCTCATTTAAGGGAAAGTTTCCCTAAACCCGCTTATATAATCCAAATTTCTCCTCCTATGGACCAATCAAAACCTCCCTACTACAATGTCAACCCATTTCAAAAGCCTCCTGTTTCGGCCCTCCAACCCTATAACCCTTCTCCAATACTGGGAGCAGCAGATGGGCCTGGACCACAGCCCGAGCAGCAGGTGGACTTTTCTGAAGATGTTGGTGCATTCTTCGCCATGACTGAGGGCGAAAAGACAGGGGCAGACATGGAACTGCCATTCATTGATTGGGCTGCAGTAAGGATTCCGGAAGAGGTCATTTCTGGACTGAGCCCCGTAGCAGAAAAGGGCAGTACCCACCCGGTGATGATGGCATCGGATGCTGGGCTTGAGGAGCAGACTTTCCCTATTTCCCCTGCTCCCCAAAATTTTGTACTGAACAATTGGGAGGAAACTCCCCTTACTTTTGAAGCAGCGTCTGTGTGGCAAACTGACGCGGCTTCCAAAAAAAAACTCCAATAGTGGAATGCCATTTCCCTGAAGGTTCTAATGGGCCTTCGTCTTCAGGGGAATTATGTTTAGAAGGCCCACAAAAAACCCAAAAAGATTTTTCTATTTTTTCTAGAAAATTTAAAATTTTCAAAAAGGTCCAAACCATTTATGAACCATATAATCGGACCGAATTGGACCAGGTTGAATATGACTTCGATCTTGAGCTCGACTTTGATCTCATGGGGGTCGAAGAAGAGACCGAGGTCGAAGAAGAAGACGTTCCAAAAGAAATTGAATACCAATTGGAACGTCATGAAAAGGGGGTCCAACCTAATATTGAGGAGACCATATCCATAAATCTTGGGACCGAAGAGGACCCAAAAATTGTGAAAATCGGGTCATGCTTGTCTGATGTGCAGAAAAATGAAATGTCACAGTTCTTGGCAGACTACAAAGATGTGTTCGCTTGGTCATATCGGGACATGCCGGGGTTGGACACTGACATGGTGGTGCACAAGTTGCCAATTTTGCCAGGGGTTAAGCCGATTAAGCAGAAGCTGAGAAGATTGAAACCTGAATGGACCTTAAAGGTCAAGGACGAAGTGGTCAAGCAGTTCCAAGCTGGATTTCTGGCAGTCTCTACGTACCCAGAGTGGCTCGCAAACATAGTGCCAGTACCAAAGAAGGACGGGAAGGTCCGAATGTGCGTGGATTATAGAGACTTAAACAGGGCAAGCCCAAAGGATGATTTTCCGCTTCCACACATCGACATTCTGGTCGATAATACTGCGGTACATAGCCTGTTCTCCTTCATGGATGGTTTCTCAGGATATAATCAGATCAAGATGGCTAAGGAGGATCAAGAGAAAACAGCATTTATCACGCCTTGGGGCACATTCCACTATACAGTCATGCCATTTGGGCTTAAAAACGCTGGGGCAACATACCAGCGGGCCATGACTGCACTATTTCATGACATGATCCACAAGGAGATGGAGGTCTATGTGGACGATATGATTGCCAAATCATGCAAAGAGGAGGACCACTTGATCAATCTGAAGAAAGTGTTTGATCGGCTCAGGAAATACAGTTTACGGCTTAACCCGGCTAAATGCGTCTTTGGGGCTACATCAGGGAAATTACTGGGGTTTATAGTGAGCCGGAGAGGAATTGAAATCGACCCGGCTAAAGCCAAGGCCATAATTGAAATGCCAGCACCCAGAACTGAGAAGGAGGTCAGGGGTTTTCTTGGAAGGATTCAATACATAAGTCGGTTCATAGCACAGCTCACGGCTATCTGTGAACCAATTTTCAAACTTTTGAGGAAAGATAACCCGACGGTCTGGAATGAGGACTGCCAACAGGCATTTGACACAATAAAGAGGTATTTGCTGAACCCACCTGTGCTAGTGCCACCAACTCCAGGAAGACCACTGATCCTGTACTTGTCAGTGTTGGAAACGTCAATGGGATGTGTCTTGGGGCAGCATGATGAGACTGGTAGAAAAGAAAGGGCAATTTACTATCTGAGTAAAAAATTCACAGAATATGAAGCCAAATACTCACCATTGGAGAAGACTTGCTGTGCTCTAGTGTGGGCCACTCAGAGGCTAAGGCATTATTTCCTTAGTCACTCCACACTATTGATATCCCGGATGGACCCGCTGAAGTATTTATTTGAGAAACCGGCATTAACTGGCAGGACGGCAAAGTGGCAACTGCTATTGTCCGAGTTTGACCTCACATACATCACCCAGAAGGCGATCAAGGGTCAAGCCATAGCTGATCACCTGGCTGCACATCCTCTGCCAGAATATCAACCCTTGAAGACCAACTTCCCAGATGAGGCAATTCTGTACACTGAAGAGGAAGACAGTGAGAGTTCCTGGCAGATGTTCTTCGATGGGGCCGCCAACATGAATGGGAACGGAATAGGGGCAGTCTTGGTTAAACCAGATGGTTCACACATCCCGATTGCAGTAAAGCTGAGATTCCAGTGCACCAATAACATAGCAGAATATGAGGCATGCATAATTGGACTGCAAGCAGCCATGGATCATGGAGTAGAGGAACTTGACGTATACGGGGATTCGAGTCTTATCATCTTCCAAACAACTGGTGAGTGGAAAACCAAGGATCACAAATTGATCCCCTATCACCAGTACTTGGAAGAAATAAGCACAAATTTCACTCGAATTTCCTTCAACTATATGCCAAGGGCCAAGAATCAGTTTGCGGATGCTTTAGCAACCTTGGCTTCAATGGTCAGCATATCAGAAGGAGTAGACATCAGACCACTGGAAATTGAAGTCCGAGATGAACCGGCTTACTGTCTCATTCTAGAGGGAGCACCAGAAGAAGAAACACCATGGTTTCAGGATATCAAGAACTTCTTGAATAATCGGAGTTTGCCAGAAAATGCCACTGCTACGGAGAAGAGGATAATACAGAGATTGGCTGGTCAATTTCTGCTAAGTGGTGGACATGTGTACAAGAGGTCACATAATGACATTCTGCTAAGATGTGTTGCCAAGACGGAATCGGAAAGGCTAATTGAGACTGTACATGGAGGAGTCTGTGGGCCTCATATGAGTAGACACATGCTGGCTAAGAAGATCCTGAGGCTGGGATACTACTGGACAACCATGGAGCATGATTGCTGTATACATGTCAGGAGGTGCCACCAATGCCAGATATATGCAGATAATAAGCATGCACCCCCAGGTGAGCTGCACAACATGACATCACCCTGGCCCTTCTCTATGTGGGGCATAGATGTTATCGGCATGATCTCCCCTAAGGCATCGAACGGGCACAGATTCATCTTGGTGGCAATTGATTATTTCACTAAGTGGGTGGAAGCAGCATCATATGCAAATATCACAAGCAACCATGTGATCAAATTTTTGAAGCACAATATTATTTGTCGCTATGGACTGCCAAGTGCTATAGTATCAGACAATGCTTCAAATATTAAGAACAAGGACATGAAGAAAATGTGTGAGCAGTTTCAGATCACCCATCATAAGTCAGCTCCGTACAGGCCAAAGATGAATGGGGCAGTAGAAGCAGCAAACAAAAACATAAAGAAAATCATTCAGAAGATGGTAGTGAGCTACAAGGATTGGCATGAAATGCTGCCACTTGCTCTACATGCCTACAGAACCTCGATCCGGACTTCAACTGGGGCAACCCCGTACTCCCTAGTCTATGGGATGGAAGCAGTCTTGCCCGTGGAAGTAGAGATCCCATCACTCCGAGTGCTCATGGAAGCAGAACTAGAAGAAGCCGAATGGGTCCAGTCGAGACATGATCAACTCAACCTGATAGAAGAAAAGCGGTTGAAAGCACTTTGCCATGGACAGTTGTACCAGAAGAGAATGGCCCGGGCTTACAATAAGAAAGTGAGGCCCAGAACTTTCCAAGAAGGAAACTTAGTGCTAAAGAAAATTCTACCATTTTTGGAAGACCCTCGTGGTAAGTTCAAGCCCAATTGGGAAGGCCCATATGTCATCAAGAAAGTACTGTCAGGGGGAGCACTCATCTTAGCAGAAATGGATGGAGCAGATTTTCCTGAGCCCATTAACTCTGATGCAGTAAAAAGGTATTTTCCTTGAGTGAATATTTCTAGGAAATGATCCGAGGCCATTTTTCTTTATTTCCTTCAAAAATTTTAATCCCTAGTCTAGCCAAGTTGAGCCGGTTCGTTTCTTTGATCAACCCAAACCGGATTTACAGTCAAATTGGGGCAAAATCAACTGGGGCAAAAGTGAGGAAAGAAAAAGAAAAAGAGAGGAAAAGCAATGGAAATGGCAAATGAAAGCCAAGTGTGAAAAAAAATGCAAAAAATGAAATTTGGGGGAAAAGGGTTAAATTCATCATGACTGTAAGTCCGGTTGACCTATTTCCACACTTGAAAATTTTTGGGCCTTTAATACCCTTTCTTTCATAAACTGAGCCTAGCCTTTATTTCGTCCTATTTTTAAGCCCTCGGTGATCTTAGTTTTGTTCATTCAAATGTCAGAGTAAGATGGGTGATGACGGAATTCAGAAGCCGGCCCTAGTGAAAACCGTAACTGGCGCTAGGGGCAATATTGGCAAGAAAAAGAAAAAACAAAAAAAAAATGAAAGAAAATCAGAGGTTGAGTTGATCATGGGGATCCGAGCTTCAAGCAAAGTTGGCATGAGCAGAATGGGGCAGTTTTGGCAGTTGGGAATGACTCTAAAGGTCCTAAGATGGACAGTTCTGATCCCTCAGTATTTTGTGGACTACCCTTTTCATTATTTAACTTGGTTTTAATTCCTTTAATTATAGGTGATTAAGTGCATGGACCAAATTTCAAAAAAATAAAATAAAATAAAAAAAGGAAAAATTATACTTTGGCCAGTGATGAGAAATCAAATACTTTTCATAAAACCTTTGTTTTTACAAGCATCTGAGCATTCTGAGGCCAATAATATAAAAACTTTATTTTGAATTAAATCCTTTGTATTTCCACTATTGGAGTTCAATTTTGTACAAAGGTATGAAAAATGTGCAGGAAATAAAGCTAGTCTCCTAGCCGCTCCTCAAGCTCCCGAATCCGAGCTGCCTGAGCTGCAATGACTCCTGAAGCCCCCTCTGCAGCAGGATCACTCAGGAAGGAAATGACCTCATCTGAAAGGGCCTGCTGGATCCTCATACTCCTAAGGCTGGCCAAAGTATCCTGGTACTTCTGCCGGATCATACGGACCTCGAAGCGACGGGCCTGCCTCTACTCCTCCAGCTTCTCTTCCACGGCAATACGGCGTGAGGTCTGCTCATCAAGCTGCCTCTCCAGATAAGCACTCTGTATCCTGAGCTCCTGGGCCTCCCGTACCCATATCTGCTGAAGCCGCTTATGAGAAGCCCGCTCAGACTCTAGAATGTCCTCATAGATGGGAGCTAAGACTACAGGAGGATCTTCGGGTACTGGGGCCTGAGTCTGTATCTGTTCCTTGATCCAGAAGAGATAATCCTTCACATGGGTTTCCGAGAAGACGGGACCATGCATAAAGCGGACATAAGACCACTCCTTCATCAACCAGGCATTCAGCTTCATAGAAAGAGGCCCAAGACGATCCTCGTATCCATATGGGATGATAATCCCCTGGGTCGCTCGGAACTGACGAAGGACCCGCAGAGGAAGATACAACACTGCATGCTTCAGGCCCGCTAGGATCAGAAAGTTGCGGTCACGGAAGCTAATCACTGTCTCCGCATTGGGCTGATAAGTACCAGGCCATCTCACCTGGTCATCCTGAAGCGAGCCCAAGAAGGTGAACCAGCCCTGTTTACCCCCTGAAATATCGGGGCACCCCCTGTTACTCATCAACAAAGGGACTTTCAGACTCGGGAAGAAGTGTCGATTGATCTCTTCAATCTGGCTCAAATGATCAAGTAGCCAAAGCTGCAAAGGAAGAGAGAGGTGTCAGCACATTGTAAAAAAAAAAAAAAAAAAAAAAAAAAAAAAAAAAAAAAAAAGCAAAAAAGGCAAAAAGAAAGCCAAAAAGCAAGAAAAAAGAAAAAGAGAAAAAGAAAGAAGAAAAAAAAAAAAAAAAAAAAAAAAAACTTGTTTACCTGCAGGATCTGGGCACATGCTAAGAAGCGTTTCGACTTCCTGTTGTAGCAATCAGTCAAGGCCTGATATATCCCAGCTAAAATCATAGGGGCCAACCTCTCCCGCTCCCTGACCTGGCATATCACAGAAATCAAGGCCAAGTCCACCTCGTCATCCTCCCGTGGGAAAAGCAACTGGTTGACCACTATCAGGGTCAACGCGTTGAATCGGGCCTCCTTATCTTCTCCCCTCAAAAGCTTCTCAGTCAAAAAAGCCTTAGATAGGGTCAAAAGGGTGTCAGAATCCCCCAAGTCCTTCTTCCCTATGCCCAAAAAAGTAGAAGCTTCCTTCTTATAACTGGGCCTAAGAGGTGGATTCACCACCTTCTCATCAAACCTCAGGCCCAGGATGGTTTCCACCTCTTCAATGGTCGGGGTCATCTCATGGGTCCCAAAACGGAACAAGTTGAGATCAGGAACCCAATGACCAATCATGGCCTCTATAATCTCCCACTTGAAGGGAACCTTGGGAATGAGCAGGGTATGGCCTAGGTTAGTAGTACCCCATCTCCTCTCCTCATCTAGGGTCATAGAGTTAACCCACCTGGTGTAAAAGGAATCCACAGGGTTGTACCTAGTGAGATTTGGGGGTTTTGATCTAAAAGGCTGTTTTGCAGGGGAGGCAGTGTGGACAAACAATAATGGGGTAGAAGATGATCCGGATTCCATTGGATTTGACGGGAGCAAGCTAGAACTCAAGAGGAGGAAGAAAAAGGCGGAAAAGGGGGTTTCTAAACTCAAAAACTCGTAAAAAATGCCCAAATCCCGAGACTGGTTGCATTTATAGCATCTTTTAACATATCCGGTAACTCAGACCGGATACGAAGGCTTTGGTAATATCCGGATAAGTATACCGGATACAACGGATCCCATGAATATCCGGTATAACATACCGGATACAAAGACCAATCCATGTATCCGGTATGTCAGACCGGATACCGAGAAAAAATGCAAAAAAAGAGCTAAGGATGAAAAAATCCGAATTTTTTACCTGTTTTACCTGCTTACAAGTCATAATTGCATAGAATGGAGAGCAAAAGATGTGCAAGACATGATAGAATGAATAAAAAGTTTTTTCATATATATCTGAAAGTTTTTGTACAGGGATGATAAAAATACATGAAAATGAAAAATATAATCCTAATCTACTCCTGTGCAGGATCATCCCCGCGTCCTCGGCCGCGTCCACCTCTACGGCGTCTCCCCCAAAGGGCTCGGCCTCTAGAGTATGCAAGAATCCGCTCGGCCGCATGGCGAGGATGCCGACCTACCACCTGCTGAAGATGATACTCCAAGCAATAATCCTCGAGATCTGGGGGAGGAGCAGGAGTAGAATCGGGGGAAGAAGCCTCGGGCTCAGCAGCAACCGGCCCAACTGGGCCCTCATCCAAAGCATCCTCTGCTCCCGCAGCTCCAGAAGGCCCAGCATCAGCAGCAGAGGGGCCAGGAGCAGAAGTAGCTGAGTCCACAGAAAAGAGAAAAATCAGAAGATTCAGATATAAGGAAGAATAAAAGAGGAGAATGAAAAGAAGATCATACCAGGAATGTCTGCAGAAGGAGCAGGGGGATCCGGCTCATCAGGACCAGCCACTGGGGCATCCTCGGGATCGGAGGCCCGGGCAGGAGATGGGTCAGGAATCAGGAAATCATGCCCAAAGAAGGCATCCTGATCATGGACCGGGCCCTGCACAAGTCAAACAAGCATATCAGAATAGCAGAAACAGGAAAATAATGAAAGAAATGAACATATGAGAAGGCCAGATACCTGTCTAGACTGGAGCTCAGCAACTAGGGCCTCCAGCTCCCTGATCCGAGCATCCCGCTGGGCCACGACCGCATCGTGCTCCGCGATCATATCATCGATCGCAGCCCGCTGGCTCTCGAACCGGTCCCGAATGGAATTCAGCTCGTGTACCTGCCAGCAAGAACAGAAGCAGGATCAGAAATACATAAAGAAAGAAAAGATGAAGATATGAAAAGTACAAGGCTTACCGTGTCCTCATGGATCCGGATACGGATCCCGCCAATCTCAGTCACCCCAGCACGAGTGGGTCGATCCATCAAGCATCCAATAGACACCCGCTGGAACCACTCGTCATAATCTCCAGCTACTGTAAGCCCCTCCGCATCCACGAAGTGATCGAACTGATCAACATCAAAGCCCGGGAGGAGTGTGTCGGGACCCACAGCAGGAGGAGGGACGGGGATGCGAAGTGCGCCAGTGTGCTGGTAGTACAGGCGCTCTCCCAAGTACATCACCCTACCAAGCCTCCCAAGGAAGCACTGGTAGGGCTGACGTCGGAGATCTCTCTCAAAAGCATCCTGTACTGCCATCTCACGGGCGACTCCGACATCCACGTCATCTGGACGGGATAGAATGAGCTGCAAAGAAGCAAAGTGGTCAGATACAGTCAAGGTACAGGAAAGGAAATAAAAGAAAAAAGATAGAGGACTTACATCAGATCGGCGTGCACGGTCTAAGTGCACCCGGGCAGTACGAGGCTGGCTCCTGTCGGCATCTCGAACCTGGGCCGACCATCGCAGGGCCACAGGAAAATCCGCAACCTCAGGAACCGGGGAGGGGCGGAAGAAGGTCATGTAGGTGTACATGAACACCTAGCAAAAGAAAAATCAGTCAAGAAAAGATAAAGCCTAAAGAATTAAGCTATACAGATGAATGCAATACCTGTAGAATCTGCCAGAAGAACCGGCTGCTGACTCCATCGCCTCTCGGGGATGCCAGACCTTGAACTGCCCGGCACAACCCGGCCAAGATGGTCCCATAAATGAGCCGACCCCATGCTAGCTGGCGGGTCTGATGGAGATCTCTCAAAGCGTCCAGGAAAAGTGGGCTGACGCCGGTCGTATCCTCCGGGAAAAAGCAGCTCCCAAGCATCAGCAGGAATACGTGCCGGAAGATAGGAATAAATGCAGCATCATCCACAGCCACAGTCCTGTGCCTCCCCTCAAAATGTCGAGCCAGACTCTCCCGCAACCAACTAATGGAGAGTCGGCCACTCCGCCCATCCCAAGCAGTAGGAGGCAGGGCCTGATATCCCAGGAGAAGTCCCATATCCTCCGCAGAAGGCCGCTCCAAGACGATGGTCCGCCCCGTCAGAGGAATGCCAGTAATCATCACAAAATCGGAAGGGCGGATCCCCAGCTCCACGTCCGGCAGGTGGAACGACTGTGTCTCTGGGAAGTATCTCTCCATCATGGCAAAGATGAGTGGACGGTCGGCTCTGAATGATGGAATACTGAGGAAATGATCCAGATGGCACCTCCCAAACTCCCGCCTGAGTGCCGGAGAAAGTGACCGTGCCAACTCGCTGAATCTCCCCCAGCTGCCGCGCAAGTGGGAAGAATAGTAGGGAAGCGGCACATCGGCCCTGATGCACATGGAGGGGTGGCTATCCAAGCCATGGAGGAGCTCTGTATCATGCACAGAAGCCCTCAACTCCTCAGAGACCCCTGCCAAAGCTACAGCAACCCCCTCCGGAGCCATATCTCTGGCTCTGCCTCGGCCTCTACCACGGCCTCTCTCGCCCTCAGGGGCCTGATCCTGAACTCTGCCTCGCCCTCGGCCTCGACCACGAGCGGGTGCAACCACGGGCTAAATTTCAAAGGAACAGCGTGAAGATTTGTGTAGAAAGGAGAATGGAAGAAAGAAAAGAGAGAAAGGGCGTGAAAGTCTACCTCAGCAGAGCTCTCTCGAGAGTCGCCTAGTGGCTCGGACAGGGTGGCACTAGAACTAGTCTCAATCCGAGCTCTAGAAGAAGAAGGCCGGTCGGTCGGGTCAACCTCCTCACGAACGCGGGGAACGACTCCTAGCCATCTACAACAGGGAAGTGTTTTATAAATTTCAGTTCAAATCTATCTGGAATCCTACTTTGCTCAGTTCAAGTTGAAAAGAAAAGTTTTTGATTGTATAGGTTCCAACTCTGGTTCATCAGGAATCTTATATGATTTTTCAGGAATTGTGTTTTAGTTCAAAGTTTAGAAAATATTCCTATATTATTCTAAAACATTTTGTTTACAAGGCCTAATATCTGATAATTTACTGCAGGATCGTTACAGTTGTGCAAAAAACAAATGGTCTGAGCTAAATCAAGGAGTACAAGAACCAACCACAGAATGGTCCTGGCAGTTAGAGCACAACATCAACACCGGGCGGATTGAGAAAAATAAGTCCCAGCATATCAAGACAAAAGAAGTAGCAGCAAGGCCATCCTAAGTTTTGGACACTATCAAGACAAGGCTTGCACAAGCCACAGTCACATGGGCAGCTCCAAAAAAAAAATGGCAATTGAAAGTCAATACAAATTTTGAAAAAAAAAAAAAAAAATCACATAGCATGAAGTCTGAAAATTCTATCAATAGTTATATGGGAAATACAAAAGTCATGCTGGGCACAATGCAGTGGTGAATTATCAAAAATCCAATCCACAATAATCCAACATGATCAAAGCAAAAACATGCTTGAATTCGATGGAATCATGCAAAGAAAAAAAAAAAAAGAAGCATGCTTGACTGGGTCGGATTGCACTTACTAGTTGAGCAGCAAAGAAGGGAATCTGGTTGATGAAGAATCAGGCACAAGCAATCACCGAAGATCAACACCCCACACTGAGTTGATAAAGTCGCTGGAAATCGAAAATTTTTGAAGAAAGCCGAGTTAGGGCTCAGTTGCGGCAAGGAACAGAAGTCGCCGGAGTTACAGGTGGTCGCCGGCAGCAAAAAGAGCACCGGAGTCGTCGGAGATCGCCGGAGAAGAAGTAGGATCGTCGGTCGTCGAAGAAGCAAAGCCTGGAGCCGGTCTGAGTAATCGGAGCAAGAAGAAAAGAAGAGGAAAAGTCGCGGTCACGCGCGACTTAAGTAAACCTGCGGGATCCGGATACTCAGGCCGGATACCCGCAGACCCTGTATTATCCGGATACACTTACCGGATACTAAAGGAAAAAAAAGAAAAAAATATAGAAAAAAGCAGAAAAAAATAGAAAAAATAGAGAAAAAAAAAAAACAGGAAAGAATAGAAAAAAAAGGAAAGGAAATGAAAAAGAAAAAAGAAAAAAAAAAAAAAGAAAAGAAAAAAGAGAAGGAAAAGGAAAGAGCAAAATTGTGCTACAATTTCTATTTTCTCAAAATCCTACTCTTGTCTCGAAATCCACCTCACAGCCACGAGAGCTCTGTGGAATTCGGGACAACTTTGGGAAATGTGCCTGGTCAAAAGGATGATATCCACTCAATTTTCAACTTGGTTTGATAAAAAATCAGTTTTTCAAAAAAAATCCTATTTTTGGGCTTAAAATCCACTTCACAGCCACAAAGGGCTCAGTGGAATTTAAGAACTCTTGGAGAGATGCCCCCTTAAAGTGAGGGCTTTTTGGCAAATCTCCACTCAAAAATGGTTTTCTACAGAAATTGAATTAAACCGAGCAAATCATGCTCAAGGGAATGCAATTTGGGCTTGTCTACTCTTTGCAGCTCACTGCTTCGCAGCTCCCGCAAAGAGGGGCAGTTGTAGACACCCCAAATTGCACAAACAATCATCAAAAATCATTATCTCCTGGAAAGCCAGCACAGAATTTGAAGAAAATAATTTTTTACCTATATCCGGATGCTCAATCCGGATACAAGTACTCCTTCATGTATCCGGAATGATTATCCGGATACATGTGAGCCTTAATGTATCCGGTACCATGTACCGGATACCTTAAAGTCCTTTGTTATCCGGCCTGATATACCGGATACCTTAAGTTTGCTCAAAATTAGGGTTTTCCGAGAGCTTTTCACTTTTACCATCATGTCCCTCATTAAATGAGGGGAAATCGCGGAAATAACCTTAGGGTTTTGGTTGGAGGGGTTCTAGACATTAATTTGTGTCTACCAATGACCTTAGCCCTTGCCTATAAATAGGAGCCTCCTCCTTGAGCAAATGACACACAACTCTTGTTTTGAATTCTCGCAAAGAAGAACTCCAAGAGAAGAAGAAAACCGTTGTGGAATCGTCTCCAGCACTCAGGTAAGCCTCAACTTTTCTTTTTATTTTCTGTCTTTACATTCCTAGATCTAGATATCTTCTTCTACCTTTCTGTAGTGTAAAGCCTTGTTTGTATGTGTGGAAATCCTTCCCCGGCTCAAAGTATCTCAAGACTCCCCTAGCCGTAAAACGTGAAGGCGGATCTAGGAGAAACGAGACTGGGGATTGACCCTAGTGCTAGAACCCATGTAACGTAAGGCCCTTTTGATTGATTGTAAACCGTTCCATATTCAAAGTACCCTTGATTATCTTAAAGAGAACAGAGGGAAACGATAATGGAACGGAACCCTAGGCTATGCTAGAACCTATTTTGTTGAATCTATATGCATGTGTATGGATCTTGCTTGGGTTTTCACTTTGCACACATATTACCCTATTTTGGCGGGATAGGCTCATATTTGGGGTTTATTGCATTTATTGTGATAAAACTCCAATAAATTGCCTAAATCAATTCTGGAGTGTTTTTAAATGTTGTTCAAAGGTTTTGGATTCATCTCACACGAATCACACACTTTTTGTCAATTTTCGGATTTGATTTTCTTCAAAAATGGCTTAGCTTGACAGCACCTGTACCCCTACTTCGGACGTCCGTAACTTCATCATCCGGATGAATTTTGGGGCGATTCCAGAACCATGGGAAAGGTGAGGCTGTCTAGTTTATGTCTACCAAATTTCATGATTTTCTATCTAGCCGCTTTTTGACACCTCTCTGTCGAAGTTGAGTGGACAGTTCAGGTCCAAGTACAGAACTTGTCACTTCGACGGACCGCCATGTGTTCGTTTTAAGTCCGATTCGAGTGATTTTTGTTTCTGAGTACTCCTTTTTGAGTCTATTTTCAAATCCAGTTGGTTTCATATTTTTTGGATTCCATTTGAATTATTGGTAGCCGATTTACTCAGAACTGCTCATTTGCATTTTTCTGGGTAAATCTGTGATCTTCGGGGCCTGTTCGGGAGACCACCCAAGGCACATCCGAAGGGATTTTTGTATGAGGCTAGTTTCTGTTGAAAGATGGCCATACAGACTTCAATCACACCAAATTTCGTGGATTTCTATGTAGTGGATTTTTCTAGACAATTTTCCAAAGTTGCCCACTTACTACTTTTAAAAATCCCCAACAGCAACTTCAAAGGAGCATAACTCCTAGATTTTTCATTGGAATGAAGTGAAATTTTGCATGAGACTCTTATTTACCCTAATCTTTCAAATGGATTTTGTTTGGGTCAATTTAGAATTGGATTTGAATGATTTCAAGGCAAGTGGTATACTTTTTACCAAATTTCCCGAATTTGATTTAACTTGGTTTTGAGCAACTTGTGCTTTGATTTCCATCTTTTAAGATACTCTAGAAGTGATATTGACATAAGAGAAGATCTAAAATCCATTTAGATCTTCATGTGAAAATATCATACATTGTTCCTTTTTGAAGGCTTTTTCATGATTTTTAGCAAGCTTCTTATTTTCTTTTTAGCATGAACATACACTTGGCAACCACTTCGTGTGGATGAATGGGGGTGCCTAACACCTTCCCCCGTTCATAATCTAATCCCCTTACCCATCTCTGGATTTGATTTTCAAGTAGGGTTATTTTTATCCTAGAATTTGTCTTTTGGCTATTTTTGCCTACTTTTGAATCTTTGGTGTCCATTCTCACCCCAAAATCATGAATGGTGGCGACTCTCCCAATTTTTGCGTTGAGCCCGTGTGTTGACGGAGGGACGATCACTCCGGTGATTTCTTCCCATGTCTCACAAACCCCCAATGAAACTGTAACTATTACATGATCTGTGAACAAAACAAAACCATCATCGAAATGTAGCTTCACAGGCCGACTACCAGAACCATTCTCCATCTCTAACCACCAACGACCTTCAGCCTGCCACTCAATCTTAAGAAAGCCCCAAAGCAAAAGCTTGCTTTCTCGACTATGACTCGCCCAAATGTGAAGCTGTATGTAGAAGTAAGACATCAAACTGGTCTTCCATCATTATGTTTTCATCTTTTTATATAACTGTTGCCTTTTTCTTTATTTCAGTCCAAACAATGCTCTTTGAAAGAAAGTACCATCTTTAAGATGGTGAGATTAACAATGCTCTTTTCTTTGCTTCCGTGAATGTTCCAGGTGAATATTCCACCTGGGATTCATCAAAAGACCATAAAAGCAGCCAAGAATATATATTTTGGCAATTATATTTTCCTTTAACAAAATGGAGCTAGGACTAGATATCAGGGAATGACATATAAATCTGGATATAACCTAGTGTAGGTTCCATTAAAGCATGTCCTGAGATGGATGAACCTGCAACAAACTTAACCTTCTGTATGTCTATGCAAAGTGGCTATACTCAGACCTGAAACTACTATACTCACACCACATAAGAGTAAAAGCAATCACAGATAATTTGTGAAACAAATATTGACAATGATATCTTCAATACTCGCAGATCGTAAGCCAAACTGCAATGGCCTTGGAGTAGCTTGTTATGATCCCCGCTTCATTGGTGGAGATGGCATTGTCTTTTACTTCCATGGCAAGAGCAATGAGCATTTCAACTTAATTTCTGACCTCAATCTCCAGATCAATGCCAGGTTCATTGGCCTCCGACCAGCTGGAAGAACGCGGGACTATACTTGGATTCAGTCCTTGGGGATCATGTTTGATTCTCACACATTTACCCAGTTGGATCATACTAGCCGGTAGGACGGAAGCCAAGTGCTCAATTATGCTCAAATAGCCTTTGGCAATGGCTATGGATTCTATTTTTATCTTATTACCAAACAAGAAAGCCTTATTGGTATGAATTGTATTTTTTTTGGGTGTTATTTGAATCAATAGTAGTTGCAGGTGCTATTGGAGAGTTTGGTATCATAGGGTAAATGATGATTCCTAGGGGCTTCGGAGGATGAATAAGTTTGGTTAGATGTTTTATATTTGTATTATTTATATTCAGATATATTTATAAGAAGGATTTTTTCTTTTTTTCAGGTATTTTAAGTTTTATCTTTCAAGTATCAACCAGTTTTCTTATTATTATTCATAAAAAAAAAGAAAAATAAATAAAGGAAAAGAAAATTTTCACGAAACTCATTTCATTGTGTCTTAACCAAACAATTGTTTGGGTTAGAACTCATTTTGCTATACGCAAACCAAACGGAATTAGAAAGCTTTAAAAATTAATTTGCAAAATGAGTTCCAGGAACTCATTCTCAGAATGAATTCCTAATCCAAAATGAAAGACAAACGATGCCTAAGTGGTTCCAACGTAAGACATAGGGATGGATGGACCTTTCCAATAGTGGGGCCCACACCCCAAAATGCATTCCCATTGGTAGTTTCATTGAATTATTGGATTTTGGTTCCAGAAGAAATGCTCACGACATTGACTTACCCATTTTTTTTGAAAGCATTTCCTTGCAGCCAAAATCTGGTGGTTCCGTGAAACCACCGCTTGGGATAGAATTTGAATGTGTGGGGCCTTTTCTTGAAATGGCATCCATCCATGTATTTCACGCTGGCACCACTAAGTGGCTCCAGGTGAAACGCTCTCCTTTTCTACGCCTTAGGTAGGCTTCAAAATGTGTTTCTCGAAAGTTTAAAATGTGTTTCTAAATAAATATTTGAGGCTTTGTTTGTTATTTATGGATATTCTATTCCTTTAAAATTGATTTTAGGAAACACTTTAGTATTTGGTAATTGTTTATTTAGGAAGTACTTTCTGGTATTTAAACAAGTATGAAAATAAGTTTTGAGAATGCTACATTTTTGACAACTGACAAAAGCATAATTTAAGGGGATGAGATGCTATCCATTCAGCGACCATGAGATGTTGCCACATGAATCATCACACGGTTGGGCTTTTTCAACAAATTTTTTTTTAACATTTTCAAAAGCAAAATCTCTACAACTATTAGATGATCTATGTGTTTGCATCTAAATCAAACTGCACTGAGAGTTGTAGTTAGAAGCGGCCGACGATTTCAATCATCTATACTATTAGTAAAGAAGAGAACAAGGGGGAATATTCCCCAAATTTTGGCCCCCTTCTTTTTTTTCCCAAATATTGTCCACTCCAAACAAAACAATCTCTAGCTATACCACTCTTCCCAACATATTGTAACTACATATTTAGAATTGCATGATATCTATTAGAGCAGGTTGTTTATCTAAATGGACCCCATATATTTGTTACGCCCCTAGTGTGTGCAGTCTCCAAGTAATTTAAATAAAAAAAACCAATTTGTACAAAAGAAATTTAGAAAAATAGGGATATGATTGCTTCAATATAATTACACTCTTCACTGAAGCGTGGCACTAAGAATTTCTTCCCAAACATATTTCCCCATACACCAAGTACAATTGGCAGGTGCACGATAAATTAAGTGCAAGAGATAAGCGCTCGTGTAAAAAGTAGTAGACGACGAGCTACATGAGATCACTTACCACACACGTACTAACATGTGAATCTTTTGATTAGAAATGTGTACAAGATTTTAACTTTTACCAATAATATCTTTTTGTTTTAGGTTTTTTCACATGTATAATTGTTCTTTTAAATTTTTTAGAGGCATTTTATAAGAGATATAATTTTCTTTTAAATTTTTTAGAGGCATTTTAAAGGAGGATGTTCGATAGGTAATTAAGAGATATTAAAGTCTTTTAAACTTTCGTAGGATCATACTAAGAAACCAAATATGACCATGGACTTCGCTTTATATTAACCAAGATTATATATATATATATATATATGAACTTAAACTCATATATAGGAATGTTATATGGGTGGAAGTTGTCAAAGGGATTTGGCGAGTCATTCACATTTCAAAAGGGATATTCTAAAGAAATAGACTAGAATCTTGAGGTTCATATAGATAGATACAGATTTAAAATTAAAAAAAATTGGTTTTCACAAGAAAATCAATGGCCTCCTTGTAATTTTTGAGCCAACCAACCAATTCTATTTCAAATCTAAAATCGAATTAATAAATGCCATCTTCATTAAGGAGGACCTAAAAAAAACGAAAATGAGAGGAAACTAGAAAAATGTATGTTTTTCTTGTAAAATACATAGGTGTGAAATAAATCTAAAACATTTAAAAAAGAACACATCCACTGATCCAAGAAAACGTACTAGATATATAATTATAATTGTAATAAACTTAATTTTTAACTCTTGTGTATGTGTTGATTTGATTAGTATTATGATATTATCTCATGTCCATGGATTTTCTATATGCGACATGCATGCAATTACTTATATACATCACATTTCTTTTTATTTTCTAGGATTTTTTTTGGATTTATTTAACACTGATCTATGAATAATAAATATATTAAACCAAAAAATACAAGAAAAACAGAAAGGATACGTTTGGATGACAAGAATTCAAATATACATGTGAATTGAAATGCATATGAATTATAAATCTTATGATTTTCAATTCCTATGTATTAAAATTCCATTGTTTGGTTGGTATTAGGGAATTCAAAACATTTTCTTTATATCTTACGTAATGCTTACATATATCAAAACATATATAATTTGAGCTAACATTGTATTAATTTTATTTATTTCTTATATTTGAGTTTCTTTCAAGATGATTTTCTATCTCTAGGATCTTCTCTCTTTAATTCTATTTCTATAATTTTTTTCTCTCTAAAATTCTACAAAAAGAGAATTTTCACTCTAGAAAAGATTCTCTATATATGTTTTCTCTCTCTATAATTCTCTTTTTTATCTCTTTAAAAAAGGATTTCTTGAGGATTCTCTTTCTAGAGTATTTTCAATTCCTATGTATTAAAATCTCTTTCTAAAAAGAGTTCCTTTAGGATTCTCTCACTCTAGAAGGGATTTTTTCTATTTATGTTTTCTCTATGTATAATTCTCTGTCTGGAAGATTTTATCTCTCTAAGATTCTCTTTCTAGAGTATTTCTCTCTCTAAATTCTCTCTTTAAAGAATTTTTACTCTTGTAGACACCCCAAAATTGCACGCTTTTTGATAAATCATGAAGGAGAGAAATATTTTATTGAAATTTTCAATTCTTTGCATTGGGTTCGAGATACTTAACCCATTTGAATCCAAAACCGTAAAGGAAAAAACCCGAATTCAATCTTTTGTGCAAACTCAAACTTTTTCCGGTTGAATTTTGTTGACTTTTGATCCCAGAAAATGAAATATTTTTTAAAGCCAGATTTCAAGATAATTTTTCCCGGTAATCAGGTTTTTAGCCATGTTATTGCATAAAAGAATTTTTTGAGATTTTAAATCTTGACGAATACCTTGGTTTTAACATATTGAACCTTTTTTCCAAACCTGAAAAACCGGAATTTTGCCTTGAACTGAAAAGTTGACTTTTTATTCACTTGGAATTTGGGTCTGGAACTATTTTTAATGGATTCAAATGGGGGGGGGGGGGGTGTTTGCTTATTTACATGTAATATGTTAAGTAAATGGAGATTAAAAAATACGAGGACATTTACTTAAACGATATTACATGTAAATAAGTATTGCCTGTGTTAAAATTGGGATAAAAGCTTCTTTTTTTGTATCCGACAAATAATGCCGGATACAAGTAGCCCTTAATGTATCCGGCAAAATATGCCGGATACACATAGGTTCTAGTGTGTCCGGCATTATATACCGGATACATTAAGCCACTTGTGTATCCGGCCTGATATGCCGGATACGCTAGTTTTGCTCAAAATTAGGGTTTTCCGAGAGCTTTTCACTTTTACCATCATGTCCTTCATTAAATGAAAAGAAATCTCGGAAATAGCCTTAGGGTTAAGGTTGGTGGGCTATAGACATTATGTTGTGTCTACCATTCTCACCAACCCTAACCCTAGCCTTTGCCTATAAATAGGAGGCTCCTCCTTAAACAAATGGCAATCAACTCTTGTTTTGAATTCTCGCCAAGAAGAACTCCAAGAGAAGAAGAAAACCGCTACGGGATCGCATCCAGAACCCAGGTAAGCCTCAAACTTTTCTTTTATTTTCTGTTTTTACATTCCTAGATCTAGATCTCTTCTTCTACCTTTCTGTAGAATAAGGCCTTCTTTGTGTGTGAAAATCCTTCCCCGGTTCAAAGTATCTCGAGACTCCTCCTAGCCGTAAAACGTGGAGGCGGGATCTAGGAGAAACGAGACTAAGGATTGACCCTAGTACTAGAACCTATGTAGCATAAAGCCTTTTGATTGATTGTAGACCATTTCATATTCAAAGTACCCTTGATTATCTTGAAGAACCGTGTTTAACGGGGAGAGAGAACAGAGGGAAACGATAATGGAACGGAACCCTAGGCTATTTTAGAACCTCATTTTGATGAATATGTATGCATGCTATTGATCTTGTTTTGTTTTTCACACTTGCACATACATAGTGCCATTTTGGCGGGATAGGCTCATATTTGGGGTTTATTGCATTTATTGTGATAAATCTCAAATAAATGGCCTCAATCAATTCTGGAATGTTTTCAAATGATTTTTCAAAGATTTGTGTTCATCTTGCACAAATGGCACACACTTTATCACAATTTTGAGTTGGTTTTACTCAAAAAGGGCCTGACTGGACAGCACCTGTACCCTTACTTCGGACGCTCATAACTTCATCGTCCGGATGAATTTTGGAGCGATTCCAAAACCATGGGAAAGGTGAGGCTGTCTAGTTTATGTCCACCAAATTTCATAAATTTTTATCGAACGGATTTTTGACACCTCTCTGTCGAAGTTGATTGGACAGTTCAGGTTCAAATACAAAACTTGTCACTTCGACGGAGCGCCATGTGTTCGTTTTAAGTCCGATTCGAATGATTTTTGTTTCTGGGCATTCCTTTATGAGTCTATTTTCAAATCCAGTTGGTTTCATAATTTTTTGACTCCATTTGAATTATTAGTAGCCGATTTACTCAGAACTGCTCAATGGCATTTTTCTGGGTAAATCTGTGATCTTCGGGGCCTGTTTGGGAGACCACCCAAGGCACATCCGAAGGGATTTTTGTATGAGGCTAGTTTCTTTCGAAAGATGGCCATACAGACTTCAATCACACCAAAGTTCGTGGATTTTTCTAGACAATTTTCCAAAGTTGCCCACTTATCACTTTTTGATTATCCCCAACAGCAACCTTAAAGGAGCATAACTCCTAGGATTTTTATCGGAATGAAGTGAAATTTTGCATGAGACCCTTATTTACTATAATCTTTCAAATGAATTTGGTTTGATTTGATTTAAAATTGTATTTGAATAATTTCAAGACAAATGGCATTACTTTTCACCGAATTTTCCAGATTTGATTCAACTTGGTTTTTGAATAACTTGTGCTTTGATTTACATCTTTTTGTGATATTCCAGAAATGATGTTGACATAAGAGAGGATCTAGAATCCATTTAGATCTTCATGTGGAAATATCATACATTGGTCCTTTTTCAAGGTTTTCTATGATTTTAGCAAGCTTTCTTATTTTTGCATGAACATACACTTGGCTACCACTTCACGTGGATGAATGGGGGTGCCTAACACCTTCCCCCGTTCATAATCTAATCCCCTTACCCATCTCTGGATTTGATTTTCAAGTAGGGTTATTTTTATCCTAGAATGTTTCTTTTGTCTCTTTTTTGCTTATTTTTTAACTCTTTGGTGTCCATTCTCACCCCAAAATTATGAATGGTGGCAACTCTCCCATTTTTGCGTTGAGCCCGTGTGTTGACGGAGGGATGATCATTCCGGTGATTTTTCCATGTCTCACAACTCTATATAGGTTTCTCTCTATAAGATTCTCTTTCTAGAATGTTTTCTCTCTCTAAAATTCTCTAGAGAATTTTCACCCTAGAAAAGATTTTTTTCGAGTTTTCACTCTATATCTCTCTCTGTAAGATTTTATCTCTCTAGGATTCTCTTTCAAAAGTGTTCTCTCTCTCAAATTCTCCCTTCAGAGAATTTTCACTCTAGAATTTTCTCCAGATATTCGTTCTTTAAAGCATTTTCTTCTTTCTATAGTTATCTATTTTCTATCTCTAGAACCCTTCTCTTTCTAGAGTTTCTCTCTCTAGAACCTTTTCTCTAGACTTTCTTTTAAGTCATTCCTTTC
The DNA here is from genome assembly GCA_947561395.2 of Buxus sempervirens. Lineage (NCBI taxonomy): Eukaryota > Viridiplantae > Streptophyta > Magnoliopsida > Buxales > Buxaceae > Buxus > Buxus sempervirens. Next base: position 13,848,236 of record OX387186.1, on the reverse strand, counting down.
TCTAAAATTCTCTCTTTAGTGAATTTTCTCTCTATAATTCTCTTTCTAGAAATTTTTCTCTCTAGGATTCTCTTTTTGGAGTATTATCTCTCTCTAAGATTCTCTCTTTAGAATTTTCACTCTAGAATTTTCTATAGATTTTATTTTTTTAAAGCATTCTCTTGTTTCTATAGTTCTCTATTTTCTCTCTCTAGAACATTTTCCTTCTCTTTCTAGAGTTTTCTCTTTCTAGAACCTTCTCTCTAGATCTTCTCTTTAAAGTATTGCTTACTCCAAAATTCTCTCTAGAACCTTCTTTTTCTCTATCTAGATTCCCCCTCTCTAGAGTTTTCTTTCAAGGTTTTCTCACTCTAGAGCATTCCACTCTCTTTCTAGAGTTTTTTCTCTCTAAATTTAAATATTAAATTATACTTTGATTAGCTACATTTCTTATGTTACGGAAAAAAATGAAAATGAACCCTCTTGCAAAAAATCAATGATAATAAAATTCTTATGTTTAATGAGAATTGTAAAAAACGCCTCATAGGTATAAATTGTAATTCTCACGAACCATGAGAATTGGGTGTCTTTTTTTTCCCACGTGAATTTTAATTCTCATGGGAAGAATTGAAATTCTTAGCTGCAAATTCCAATTCCTACCCTCCAATTCCCGTGATACAAACATACCCAAAATTCTTCCATTTCCCCTTCTTAGCTGCAAATTCCAATCCCTACCCTCCAATTCCCGTGATACAAACGTACCCAAAATTCTTCCATTTCCCCTCACCGGGAAAATGCGGGAAATTTTCACCCATTTAGCCGAAATTTCAGTCCTTGGTCCCAAGGATTAGCTTTATCGCACTTTCGTTGTGTTGTGGTAATGTTTCAATCCCCCACCTAAGGCACGGTTGATTGTTACTATGGCTAAATTAAATCCAAGCCTCCAAGGAATGGGATCCTCTACGGTTAAACCCGTAAAACAGCGCAACCGGTAGCCACTCCCATAACACCTCGTCAGAAAATAAGTCTATCCCTACCACATCATCAAAGTGACGGACTCAAACAGAGAATTAATTGTCTATGGACGATCTACCCTCGACTGTCGAGCTGTTTGTTCAGAGAGCTCTTCGTCCTCTACCATTGACCTCTTATCAAGTAAGCAATGGCACTCCATTTCATCGTCCTCCAACCAATTGCTTGTTTGCAGAGAGTGGGATTTTGCTGTGAGGCTAGGGAACGAAGCCTCAATACAGTAGAAGGTGAAGGTGAACTAAGGGGATGTGCTACAGTAATGTTCAGTTCTCACAAGAGGAGCGGTTGAACATCTCAGTCGCCCCGGATGCCGGCGTTCGCTCCATTCAGACTGTTTACAGTAGCAATGTTTGGGACCCGCATACATGGGCCTTCCAAGCAGATTATGCCGAGGTGGAGATTATTCGTCATAACCCAGGTGTAGAAGAGGACCCTGCTTGCGGTTCTCTCATTGACATAGTCGCCATTAACACTCTCTATCCTTCGAGAATGACCAATAGTAAATTAATTCGCCATGATAGTGTTCATGGGGCCCCTTTAGTGTGGTTTCTTTTGTTGTATTTGCTCTGCTTTATTGATTGATAGGGAGCGGGAACCTCTGCTTTCTGAACTTGCAGAAATCATACTCAAAAAATGGGGGTTTTGAAGAGAGATTTTGAAGAGAGCTCATATGTGTTTCCAAACACATCTTGGGGGTGTTCTGGTCCCTCCAAAAAATGGGGGTTTCGTGGATTTGCTTGGTGATGGAATCTTCAACGCTAATGACGAATTATAGAAGGAGCAACGTCGATTTGAATTATAGGAGCAACGTCAATTTACAGAGGAAGGAAGAGAGGAGGAAGAGGGGAAAGAAGAGAGGAGGATGTTTGGAAGTCACCGGGTTCTGCAAGGGAAGGAAAGAGGAGCTTACCAAAGGTCAACCAGTATGCGGGTGTGATAGCCGAAGCGCATACTGTCGCACCCAAATAAAAAATTAGTTTTCTTTTAAAAGAAACATGTAACGTTAACGCGGTTGTGTTTCTGCCCTTTCGTCATGACGTGGCAGTGATAGCACGAATAGGCTGAGATGGCGTCGCATGAATGGTTACGGGTTGAAGCTCCTTCCGAGTTCGACCGTAGAGGATCCAGGTCCGTTACACTCCGGGGTGGGCAAAATGTAAAACCAATCTTTAATGGTCATCACATTAGCCCCTCCTGGGAATTTCCAACATGTCCCAACTTCCCAATGGATTTGGTAGAGAATGCATCCGTATCATAATTGAAACCGTAAATCCTACGCTATAACAAAATCTTTTCAAAAGAAAACTTGAATCCAGTGGCAGTTTTTTGTTTTTTTAGCAAGCCAGGTTAAAAAGTTTCATTAATGAAGTTCAAAATTACATCGAGATAGCATGCAGTCCAGCAAAAACAAAACACAGAAGAAACATAATCCATAAATATGCTAAAAGACTTGAATGCTAAACCCCTAAACAACTTTGCAATAACTCTCCGAACATAAACAAAGCCACACAATCCAACGGAGAACCATCGGAGTAACCTAACAAGGGGTCCGCTGCAATGCAGATTAATAAACCCATAAATGGGAGAACCACCTAAACGAAAAGCTTCTGCAGACTTGATCGGAACCGGCACAACCCCAAACGAAAAGCTTCTGCAGACTTGATAAACCCATAAATGGCAAAAGGGGTTGTAATCGGAGAACCAGCACAACCCCAAACGAAAAGCTTCTGCAGACTTGATCAGAACGCGGTACCACTTACATTGCACAATAAGATTAACAAAAAAGGTCACCCACCATATATGGAAGAGCAAACACCACCATCCTCAGGGGCCAAACTGACAACCACCCGGGTGGTCCTTTGTAAAAATTGGAGGGCAACAAGACTACCAACACAACTATGAGTGTAAATAAGTTGAAGACTGTAACCTGACCACAAACAAAAACGGTTGGAGAAGAGGAGGAAAAAGGTCCCTTTGGTCATCAGTCTTTGCAGGGAAAATGGAGTTGAGCAATATATCTTAAGTTTTTTTTTGGTAGTCATCAATAGATCCCAAGTTGGGCGGATATGGTGGAGTAGTAGTCCATTAAAGGAACGGTACTCCTGGAGCTCACATCCTCTCCTACGCCCCATCTCCTACATTTTTACTGCAGCAAGGAAAGGGTGCCTTGTGTCCTCATAGGTCCCACAGAACTTTGCTTTCCGACGGTAACTTAAAGTTCCATCCTAACATTTCTAAACTAAGAAAAAAAAATAATTAAAGAAAATAAAAGAAGTCGTCTTCTCCATTTTGAAGAAGCAACAGTGGATCTGAAAAAAAAACCTCTAAACATAAAAAACGAAACGAATGAAGTTGTATGTTACACAGGCTTCCCCATTTTAACGAATTCATGGAAGGCTGGAAACTGAAAATAAATAAAAATAAAACTAAAGCTCAAAACCCCATAACAAAAAGCAAAAGAAACTTCAAGGAACAAGAGGGGTAAAGGAGAGAAAAAAGAGGGAACCAGGTTGTGATAGTCAGCGAGTAAGCTCTGTGGTTTGAGGGTTTTGCAGTTTAAGAAAATGAAAACAGGTTTGAGGGTTTTGCAGTTTAAGAAAATGAAAACAGGTCGGCAAGATAGTTGGTCCATACAAGGATTTTTGCAGATGAAGAGAAGTCGTTTAATGTTCATGTATTTCATTTCTGTCTTAGTTCTGAAACTAACCAACAACATTGTTAAAGACGAATTCGGTTTTTTTATTTTTCCATTTAAAAACGTTTCAAGCGGTTAGTGTTGTTGACGTTGCCGTTTGCTTTAAAGCAAACTGTGGGACCTACAAATACACGTGTTGGCGCAGTAAAAATTAAAAATTGTAGGAGATGGGGGCGTAGGAGACGACGTGAGCTCGTACTCCTGACACATGTTGGCATCCTTGAGCCTCTACTCGAGCCCTACAAATCCTCTAAAAAAAAGTCAGAATCGCCGCCGAGCCTTGTCGTCCTCATCATTCCGTCATCGTCTTCACCTTCTTCTTCAGCAGTCTACAAAATCATCCAAGCAAGCCCGACAGGCCAAAGCTTGTCGCCCTCAAAACTTGTTGCTGGGCGATGAAAACCCCAAAAAAGACAAGGCTATAAACCCCGCGAATGCGAAACCTTTCTCTGTGAAAGAAAAACCTTCCGCTGCAAACCCTAAAGGTGAAGAAACCCTAACACTAACACTAACGGCGGCAGAGAAACTTTGTATTTGATGATATTTCGAAGCCAGTGGCAGTTGGATCACATTTCGTAAATGTAATCAACTTTTTTTTACTTCTTATTTAACAAGATAAAATATCAACCAAGAAAATCCATTTAAATTTAATCTTGTCCACAAATATATGCCTAACAGAGTTTGATATCAAGAGGTATAAACCACGTCGCACAAGAAAATCCTTCAATAACAGCAGAAGCAGAAACAGGCATAAACTAGTACAAACAGTGGCCAAGCAGGGAACAGATCCCTCCACAATTGTCACCCACTCACTCTCATACTTTATTGTACAACAAAACCAAAAACAAAACACAAATCTCAACCTCCTAGAGAGCGACACACACAATCTCCACTTGTATGATCCCAACAACTGGTAATCAAACAATTTATTAATGAACCCAACAACCTTTCACAGACACCAAGTTCTCCACATTTTACTCTATCCCAAACCTCTTCCTGAGCACCAAAACAAATTCATACACCTTGTGGGGGTCAGGAAGAGACTTGGACACACTCTCCTTCTCCATGCACCTCTTGCACCAAGCTATCAGCTTTGGACACTCAGCTTCTGTGCTGAACTTCCCATAAGTCTCGAAGGCGTAGAACCAGCAATAGTAGGGAACCAGTGCCACATCCATGAACCCCATCTTCTCACCCCCAAAGAAAGGCTTGTCTCCAAGCTCCCCTTCCAGCTGCTTCAAGCACTTTATGAGCTCCTTCGTGGCTGCCTCCTGCTCTTCTCCTTTGGTTGTCCATGTTTTCTTTCCAAGGTCGTATATCTGCAATTTTTTTTTTTTGCCCAAAAACAAGTGCTATTCATTAGATCCCCAAATGGGTTTTACTGGGTATCTCCTTTTAGAGAAGAAACATTAAGCATCTAACCCATCTCAGTTTCAGGACCCCAAATCTCAAATGAAAGAAACCCATCTCTTGAAATGATAAATAGCGGACCCTCTCACAAAGAAAAAAAAACAATACCTAATGTTCAGATTCTTCACAATAACAAAAATAAAATTCAAATTGACAAATAGAAAAATCAAAAAAGCGAAGAAAGAACATATAAAGATGAAGCATAAACAGAATAACCAGAGAACAGATCAATGGTGTAGCGGAAGAAAGCAACAGAAACTACCTTTTTATCTACGAAATCAGCCCAGAACCTGGCTTGGGCTCTTGCGTAAGGATCAGACGGCAACAAAGGGGCTTTGTCCCTCCAAACCTCGTCAATGTACTCAACGATGACGAGCGACTCGCAAACGGGCTTCCCGTTATGGATCAAAACGGGAATCTTCTTATGAACAGGGTTCATCTTAAGAAGCAGAGGGCTCTTGTTCATCAAGTCCTCTTCCATGTACTCGTACTTGATCCCTTTCTCCCCCAAGGCGATTCTCGCCCTCATCCCAAACATGCTCGGCCAGGAAGACAAAAGCACCACCTCGTCCGCCATTATCACAATCTTCTATCCGTTCAAAAGCTGTATTTCAGACGGGGAGAACAGAGGAGAGAAGAAACGTATTTTAAGCTCAGTTGGGGGTCTATAGTCATTTTTTGACAGTTGGGTCTATAGTCACCTAGTCGGTAACCAGGGTGTGGTAACCTGAGGATCCGAGAACCTTCGCAACTAATGTCATCGAGTACGAAAGATTAAAACAGTAGGATCGCGTGTAACGGCTAATAAGCGACCCATGGTTGAGATCGGACGGTTGATAAGACAAGCCTATGACGATGGGCGCGTGTGCATTTTTGTAATCGCCTGAACTCAGCAACCTCGTGCGTGATGCATGGAATGATACGTGCCACGTGCGGAGAAGTCTTTTCTACGCAACCCTACAGACATCTAAAGTGAATCTGACCCTCGTTGAAAAGTAAAATCTTTACAGCCGTTGGATGCTCGAAATGACAGCATCACAATCAAAGCTATCGGGCCCACTTCAGTAAAAGTCGGGTGCAGATTTCAAACTCCTCATTCAATGTGAAATTGGCATACCAAACAAAAATTCAATGTGAAATTGATTTACCTTTTTTTCGAAGGACTCACATCCCCTGTTGGGTGCCAGCAGTGCTGGGCATCCAGCAGCCAATGGGAATCCAAAAATACTGGCCACATCACCGGTAGCCCTGGCTTGTGTCAGGACTGCCGGTGATATGGTCCTGTCCCATTGGCTGCTGGGCACCCAGCAGGTGATTCAAATCCTTTCTAAATAAATATTTGAAACTTTATTTGTTATTTATGGATATTCCACTCCTTTAAAATTGATTTTAGGAAACACTTCAGTATCTGGTAATTGTTTATATAGGAAGTACTTTCCGGTCTTGAACAAGCAAGGTTTTAAGTTTTAGTGTCGCTAGGCGTGCTGCCCAGGGCACCGTGTCGCCGAATTGCCAACGATTCACTAGAAAACTGATTTTCCAATGAATCAAGTGAAATTTTAGCCCTATATTTTTGGGTCCAAAATGATAGATTTACAACAAAAATATGTGAAATAATTGCATTTAAAAACAAATTATATGAATTTTCGGATTTAATAATTGCTAAAAAATAAATTTTGTATGAAAAAAATAAAACACCGACACCCATCTATAGATCGGGTGTCAGATTACAACACACTATGAAATCAAGTCATTCTATAAGCTGTAGATCAACAAAAATTGAAAAAAAAACGACATTAACATATCATACTTAATGTGAGCTTTGTAAACGGCTTCAATATCCTCTAAATCCACACAAATCAGGATCAGATCAACTCACTCTAATCATGTAGAGTGGTGAAAAACACACGAAACAGAGGCGGATTCTAGCAGAAATCGCGCAAAAACCCCTCTTAAATAAGCTGTTCGTCGTCTCTCTAAAAAAACCCCACTTGCTGTCCTCGTCGGTCAATTTGGGCGAAATTTCGCCCAAATCGACTAGCTTTTCCCTTAAAATCGCTCGCACGTGTGCCAAACCAGTGTTTTGAGTTTCGTGGCGTGCCGCCAAAATTTTGATTTTTTCCCCCCTGCGATGCATTTTGCTGGAGGAATTCGCCAGGATAGTTTCCCTAGCAATTTTTCAGCTAAACTAGGCGGCGTACTGAGCGAAAAAATGCAAATTTATTTAATTTTATTTATTTTTTATTAGCGAAACGGTTGGCGAAATGGAGTGGCGTGCCGGCGAAATTTCCCCAAAATCCAAAAAAAAACCCAATTTTTGCCCATTTTTAAATTTTCCAGTGTTTCGGCAGCACGCCGCCAATCGGCATCGAAACAATAAACCTTGATTCAAACCTCAAACAAAAAAATTTGCCAGAATCTAACAAAATTTCGCTGGGTTTTGACGAAATTTCTATGCAAATCGCCAGGAAAACTACTCTGGCGATTTCCCCCGGCGAAACGCATCGCCAGGGCCAAAAAATTGAAATTTCGGCAGCACGCCGTGGCAAGCCGCCGAAACTTAAAACCCTATGAACAAGTATGAAAATAAGTTTTGAGAATGTAACATTTGTGACAATTGACAAAAGCATAATTTAAGGGGATGAAATGCTATCCATTCAACGACCATGAGATGTTGCCACATGAAGCATTACACAGTTGGGCTTTTAGAACAATTTTTTTTTCTAACATTTTCAAAAGCAAAATATCTACAACTGTCAGATGATCTATGGGTTTGCATCTAAATCAAACTGCATTGAGAGTTGCAGTTAGAGGCGGCCAACGATTTCAATCATCTATAATATTAATAGAGAAAAGGGGGAATATTCCTTAGATTCTGGCCCCTTCTTTTTCCCAAATATTACCTACCCAAAACAAAACAATCCCCAACTAAACCACTCTTCCCACATTTAAATTTAAACATGTTGTAACTACCTATTTAGAATGGCATGATATTTATAAGAGCAGATTGTTTATCTACATGGGTCCCACATATTTGTTACATCCGTACCGCGTGCAGTCCCCTAGTAATTTAAGTAAAAAAATGAATTTGTACAAAAGAAATTTAGAGAAATAGGGATATGATTGCTTCAATATAGTTACACTCTTGCGTGGCACTAAGAATTTCTTCCCAAACATATTTCCCATACACAAAGGCTCCATTTGTTTTGGTGTAAAATGTTTTCTTTTGGAAAACATTTACATCAATAAATATTTTCAGGAAAATCAAAGTTTTTCAACTGTTTGGACGGACTTTGGAAAATAGAGTTGAAAATGAAAATTTTTCATTTTCTTATGTTTAGAATAAATGAAAGGAATAAAGAAAAACTTAACAAAAAAATATATACATTTAAATAGGGGTGCAACTCTGTCCAGTTCAAACCAAACCCAAAAACCAACCCAAACCGACTTTGGTTCGATGTGGATATTTGTTCGGTTCAGTTTCGGTCCAAAAATTCTAAATCGAACCAAGTCGATTCGGTTTTGGGTTGGATGTTCAATTAAATAAAACCAAATCGAACTGAATTCATATATTTGCCTAAACCAAACCGAACCAACCTAATATATTATATTATAATACCTAATATTATGTATATAATAAAATATATGTTAAATTTGAAAGTTTAACTTTAAACTTTGAGGATATTACAAACAATACCCTTGTTTGAGCACAAGCATGTGTTGGTTTAACCTGAACTAAACCAAATAGAATTGATTTCATCGAATTTGGTTCGGTTCAGTTTGGGTTTCGGTTTTCTTATTTATTTTCGGTTCGGTTTTCAATCCGGTTCCGTTCGGGCACAAGCATGTGTTGGACTGACCTAAACCAAATAGAACAGAATTCATTTCATGGAATTTGATTTGGTTTGGTTCGACTATAAATATTTTTGGTTTGGTATTAGGTTGGCCGCAACCCGAATTAAACCGAATTGACCTGAGTTGCACCCCTACATTTAAATGGTATGTCATTTTCCGGAAAATGACATTCGAGATTTTCAATGGTAAGTCATTTTCCAGAAAATAGCTACCTTTTAGGAAAATCATTTTACACTGTATTATATTTTACATGGAAAAAACACGTGGAAAATCTCATTTTCCACTGAAAACATTTTTCTGCATTAGATTTTACATCAAAACAAACGAAGCCAAAGTACAATTGGCTGGTGCATTGGCGTAGGTGTACGAGATAAGCGCTTGTGTAAAAAGTAGTAGACAGGAGATATATGAGATCATTTACCACACACGTACTAACGTGTGAATCTTTTGATTAGAAATGTGTACAATATTTTAACTTTTCCCAATAATATCTTTTTGTTTTAGGTTTTGTCACATGTATAATTGTTCTTTTCCTTTTTTTTTCTCATTTTCAATATGTTTCTTCTAACAAGTAAGACATTTTTCCACCCCAAAAAAAAAAAGTAAGACATTTGTTACAGGTTTTGATGGGTAGGCTAGGAGCAAATAGGAGGTGCACATACATATTGCAATTATATAGAAATTTTGTTGTAGAAAATTATGTAAGAGATATAATTTTCTTTTAAATTTTTTAGAGGTGTTTTAAAGGAGGATGTTTGATAGGTAATTAAGAGATTTTGAAGTCTTTTAAACTTTCATAAGGTCATACTAAGAAACCAAATGTGGCCATGGACTTCGCTTTAGATTAACCAAGATTGTTATATACATTGCTTATATATACATATGAACTTAAACCCATATATAGGATTGTTATATGGGTGGAAGTTATCAAAGGGATTTGGGGAGTCATTCACATTTTAAAAGGCACATTTTAAAAGGGATATTCTAAAGAAACAAACTAGAAACTTGAGGTTCATATAGATAGATATAGATTTAAAATTTTAAAAAAAAAATTTGGTTTTCACAAGAAAATCAATGGCCTCCTTGTAATTTTTGAGCCAACCAACCAATTCTATTTCAATTCTTCAATTGAATTAATAAATGGCATCTACATTCCATCTTCTTGTCGTTGAATTCACTAGGGAGGACCTGAAAAAACAAAAATTAAAGAGATGAGAGTCAATCAACATGGGAATTATTGGGAGCGTTGGGGATGTTGGGCCAAGGTCTAGTATCCTGTTATGGTATAGAGAAATAAAATTGCACTCTACTCAATAATTTAAGCCCTTAATCCGAACAATTGATATCGGAGCTAGGTCTCAGGTTCAAGCACCCCCCCCCCCCCCCCCCACCCCCCCAGAGAGAACATGTTGTGCGCAGCGTGCTCATGCATCTGTGGGCGGAGCGTAGCAAAGCTTGGGTTAATTTCCTTGAAAGGATTAAAATCCACTTCGCTATTATTAAAATTATAAATTTTCACTTGGTCAAAAAATAGCTTTCCTTATAATATGATTAGTGCGTGCACCCAGACATATAATGAAATTACTTATAAACAATTATTTAAGGGATATAATAGTCCTTTTTACATTTTTTAGGGTCATTCTATAGAAATGTACTTAACCATAACTAGTAGTTAAGCATAGTGAGTGAGAAATCAAATGCCACAAAAGAAGCTATGACTTCCCTTTATGACTTGCCCAAGCCCCCAAGGCATCCATAGCAGGTTACTTACATTATATTAATCTCACCTAGGACTTTCTAACACTCTTTGACATCAAAAAGTAGGGCTGCAACTCGGGCAAGTTAAACCCGAAACCAACCCGAACCAAACCGATTTCGGTTCGGTTTTTTAACACTTCGGTTCGGTTTTGGTTCATAAAAGCCTAACCCAAATTAAATCTATTCGGTTTTAGGTTTGATGTTCGGTTAAACCGAACCGAACCGAATTAGAGTATTATCTAGACCGAACCAAACCGAATTATTATATATAATATTAAAATTTATATAAGTTTACCTTTAAAGTTTACAAAAATTACAACCCCACCCCTCTCTTTAGTATCTCATATTCTCATTCATACCATTCGTTCATCTCTCACAATTTCAAACCCTAGAACCCCATTTGCTGAGCTAAACTGCTGAAGTGTTGGCTGCCGACTGTCGACTGCCGACCGCTCATTCATCCTTCCCGTTTTCCCTCATCTCTGTCGTCTCTGCATGTCTGCTTCAGGTAATACCCCTCTTTTCCCTCTCTCTCTCTCTCTCTCTCGTCTCTTTCCCTCCCTCCCTCCTTCTCATTTCTCCATTCTTCCCTCACTCTCGTCTCTACGTTTCATTGCAGAGTTGAGGATTTTTAATTAATGTACTAACTACAATCCAACAGATCCTAATTCCCAGATTTTTGCAAAGTGACCAGATGGTAATGAAATTAACATGACTAACTACATCGGTGAAGGTGGCTTCCATTTAATACGTGTCTCCCATCCACTGGACATGCCAACCTGAAAACCCTAACCCCTCCTGTTATGGCGTGACATGCACGCCTTCTGTTCGATACATCTCCTCATCCGAGAGTACTTGGGTTAATGTATCTTTCCCTTCCCTTGTGAGTTAGTTCACACCAACCATACAGATTCTTGTTACTCCAACTACTACAACACAATCGCCTCTGTCTCATCTGTGCTATTCCATTTTTAATACTCGTATTGCTGGTGCCTAGTGGGGTCCATTACATGAGCTCATTAAGAAAGCATGGAAAATCTGAATCTTATCTTATATGCATCGAATGATGGGATTTCCGAATTGAAGAAAAATAAGAAGAGCCTTCTTTCTTGATTCAAGAGGAGTAGATGCTCTTAATGTTCAGTGAAATACTGTTTTTATTCTATTTTTCTATTTGTTGTCATCTTCCGTAGAGGAGAGGAACTACTATTGCAATTCTGGTAAGTGAGGGTGCAAGGAACAAGTAATTTTATCTTTATCTGAGTTGTATATTTTCCGATCCGAACCGAACCAATCCGATCTCATGTAATTCGGTTCGATTCGGTTTGGGTTTCGGCTATTTTATTTAACTTCGATTCGGTTTTTGGTTTTAGGGTTTCGGTTTAGAATTAGGTTTGGTTTTGGGTTGAATAGATGTAGTGTCGGTTTGGTCTTGGGTTGACATCAACCTGGACCGAACCGAGTTGCACCCCTATCAAAAAGCACCATAGTGCATACTAAGTCATGCTTAACTAAATTTGCTTGCCAAGAGAATAGACTAGGGAATGTTCCCAAGATTTTTTCCTTCTATCCTCCAGAATCACATATTTTGGATATATACATGGTCCAAGGACCACCTCTAGCCTATAGAAAACCTTATTTTTGGGTAATTCCAAACAATGGTGATATGATGGTTGGATCAAATGTCCATCAATCACCAATCTTGAAAGCAAAATCTTGAAATATTTCACCCCAAAAAAAAACATATTGAAATATATTGCGAGGAGAACCGGAAGCAAATCTTCTGCAGAAGTTTACTACGCAATTTACTACTCTCGCCTGCTATCGACAAGTGGCAGGTCGGGTCCGGGGAACCATAGCCCCGCTTCACCCGCATAAACTAGCTTACCATGGTTTATTGGCCAGAATTTTTCAGCAATTCCGGCACTCCCTTCTGTCATTTCTTCCCCGGAATCAAGACGACATCGGGAAACCGAGATGAAAAATGACATAGACACTCTTTAAAATTGCTGGAGAAGATTCAAATCGCCGTACTTCGCCGGAGAAACATTGTTCATTGTCTAGAGAAAGAAACTTTCCGGAGACTGAGACTTGCAGGAATTACTGAAAGTATCCATGCTTTGACTTGCCGGGATTGAGACTCTTGCAAGTATAGATTCTAGGAACTTACCGGAATCGAAAAACGTTAGATCTAAACTCTCGCCACTTAAGGTTTTGTATCTCTCAGGCCCTGCATCTCTCATTCCTTCTCTTGGAAGAAGAAGACGAACAGAAAAGGTCTCCAAAATTTGTTTTTTCTTGGAGAGAGAAGAACAAACACGTAAGAGTGATTAAAAAAAAAAGAGAAACAGAATAAGCTCCGATCGAATACCCACTTGGTTGTTGCCGTTAAAAAGATCAGGTCCCGTTGATCCATGCCGAGGTGTTTGGGAAACAAAGAAAAAAAAGAAAAGGAGCGCTGTTCTACCTTCCTCTCTACTTCTGCAAAGGAGTGCTGGCTTGCTTCGACACTAATAGATAAATAGAGAAAAGTGATGTCGGCCTGCTTCTGCAAATTCTCATCAGAAAAGATGCAAAAAATTAGAGATGAGCATGAAAAAGTACACGAATCTGCGCATACAAATGTTTTTCAAAATTCAGTATCGATTCCGGTGAGTTTCCTGGCAAGTCTTGATGTTTATTCCGGCGAGTCTTGACGTTTCCAGCGAATCTCGTCTTTGTTCTGATGACTACCGATAACAATAGCTTTTGGTTCCGGCGGGCAAAGGATGGGTCGCATAACTCAGGTCAAGCAACTATGGTTTACTGAAGTCCGCCACGCGTTGAATCCACAATGGCGTAGTAAAGCTCGTCGTAAAGAGCTGCGTCACAGAGGATTTGCTTCCAGGAGAACCAGCATCATCTTCTTCTCCAGCATACACATGCGCAACCAGAGGTGACGTGACCATGGACCATTTGTCAGGATTGAGTTTGACGTACAATTAGACTTAGGGAATGTTTGATTGGCATTATGGATTATGGATTATAATTATAATTTGAATCCCATTCCCGGCTATGCGCCAAGCAGGTGGAATGAATCCCCAATCAGAACCCCATTTTTCATATACTTTCAGTCTGTCCTAATCATACACTGTGCTTTAGCTTAAAATTAAAAACACTTCTGACATGACATGGAAGAACTCTTTTAAACCTAACATTGTAGAGGTTGTATAGTCACATCTTCAGGGGACATAATCGGGCCCCAAATTTGTTACATCATCAAGGACTTCTTTAGGTTTGGCCTTCTTGACAGTGGTATTAACCATACATTCATTGGCCTCATTCCCAAAGTAGTTCACCCAAACCACACCTCTGAATTCCGTCCCATTAGTCTGTGTAACTTTGGTTACAAAATAATCTCTAGGATAATTGTCAACCGGATGAGACCTATCATGGGAAAAATTATTTCCCCTAACCAGAGTGCGTTCCTTGCCAAAAGATCCATTCATGACAATATCATCTTAGCTCAGGAAATCATGGATCATATAAGGGGAAACAAAAAGTGTAAAGCTGGAAGCTTTGCCCTTAAAGTCGACCTTTCCAAAGCTTATGATAGACTCAGATGGTACTTCATCCACAAGGTCTTAATTTCAGCGGGGTTTTCTAATCATTGGACCTACTTGATCATGCAATGTGTTTCTACCATCACGTACTCGGTGTTGGTCAATGGTATCCCAACGGGTCATGTTGTCCCATCTAGAGGGGTGAGGCAAGGTGATCCTCTGTCACCTTACCTAGTCATTCTAACCCAGCATGCTCTTTCTCATGCCCTGCTCAAAGCTGAGCCAATGGTTCTATCCATGGTGTCAAGATTTGCAACAGGAGCCCACAACTCTCGCACCTTATGTTCGCCGATGACCTGTTGCTCTTTGGTAAGGCAACACAAAGGGAAGGTATGTGCATGCTTAAAATTCTCCACCACTTTTGTTCTTTGGCGGGCCATGAAATGAATTTGGGTAAGACTGAGCTCATTGTGAGCCCTTCTATCAAAGGAAGAGCTTGTGGGTTGATGAGTAGAATGTTTGGTGTAAAAGCCAAAACCAAATTCCAGAAGTATATAGGCATCCCTCTGGCTGATGGAAGGATTACTAATGCTCTCTTCTCTGACATTACCACTGGAATTAGCGCCAGATTGGCTTCCTGGAAAGCTAATTTGCTCTCCCAAGCAAGCAAAGCCACCCTGATCAACTCAGTGATCATGGGTATGCCACTTCATATTATTTCTTGCACCAAACTCCCGGCTAAGACCACTGATTTTATTGAAAAGGAGTCCAGGTCTTTCTTTTGGGCTAAACCGAACAAGAACAAAACTTTGCATACTATTGCTTGGGACAAACTCTGTAGACCAATTCATGCAGGTGGTTTAAATTTCAAAGAGCTTAGAAGTTTTAATGCTGCTCTTTTAGCTAAAAAAGGGATGGGAGTTGATGCAGGATAATGGTTCTTTCTGGACTAGATTTTTCAAGTCCAAGTATCTCAATGGTAAATCTTTCTTGGAGAGCTCTATTAAGAAGACTGACTCCCAGATATGGAAACATCTTAATAGCACGAGAGAGCTAATCAGAAAAGGTCATGGGTGGATTATCCCTAACGGTAGATCTATCGCCATTGATGACACGTCTTGGATCCCAAACACCAACCTCAATTTGACGCCTGATAGAAGGGATATGGGTCATGTCCAAACGGTGGAGCAGCTCATCTCTCCGGAATCTCGGCAATGGAAGATGGATATCAGCAAGTTGTGGAGTCAAGACATAATGAATATCATTAAGACAATTCATTTATGACACATTGGATCAAGAGACTTGCCCATCTGGAAACCTGGGAAGAACGGTGTTTTCTCTGTGGCTTCTACCTACAACTGTGACACCAATAGTGAGGACCTAATTACCAACAGGTGGTAGCGAAGATTATGGAAGATCAAAGTCCCTCATAAAGTCCGAATGTTCTTATGGAAAGCATTCCACGATGGCATCATCACTAGTGAATTGCTTAACAGAAGACTTCATTCCCCATCCCACTTGTGTGTGCTATGCGATAAGCAAGATGAGACCACACCTCATCTATTCACTGAAAGTGACTTTACCAGAGCTCTTTACTTTGCAGGTGCTGGAGGTCGACTGGATGCACTGCAAATTCATGATAGTTTCAAAGATTGGTGGTTCGACAGAATTAGAGACAACTTGGGTGAACCTAAGCGTCAAGCTGAACTGGCGAACTTATGTTGGACTATGTGGAAAACTCGAAACCAGGTACTATTCGATGGAATAAAGCCTAATCTCAATCTCAGTCTATCTGCCTTTCTCTCCTTGCAGGTTGATTCTATGATGATGATCGATGAGAAACCTAAGGAAATGCGGAAGGAGACGGTTGTAGTGAGATGGATTGCACCAACGGAAGGCACCACCAAAATCAATGTGGATGGAGCTTCAAGGGGAAACCCAGGCAGTGCGGCTTATGGCATCATAGCAAGAGGATCGCAGGGCCAGTTCATAGCGGCCATGGCAAATTCGATTGGCATCTCTACAGCCATTGTTGCGGAGGCGTTTGGACTATTGGAGGGTCTAAAGCTAGCTCGTAAGATGAATGTCAAAAATTTGGAAGTGGAAAGTGACTCGTTTTGCATCGTCCAGATCATGAACTCGTCCACACCTGACATCCCTTGGTCTATCTCCAAAGTTTGCGAGGCTCATCAGCAGTGAGTTCGATTCTCTTTCAATTATGCATGTCTTTAGAGAGGCAAATTCAGTCACCGATGCTCTCGCAAACTTTGCATTAGATGACTTCTCGTGTCTTTGGAAAAATCTTCCCCCAACTTTCCTTGGTCCTATTCTTAGTTCTGATTATATTGGAGCTACTCATGTAAGGTCTGTGAACAGGTTTTAATAAATTTTTGATTGGCCATTTCTTACCAAAAAATATATATATATAGCCACATCTTCAGAACTCTTTTAAACCTAACATTGTAGAGGGTGTAACATCTCCTTTTTATATAGCAAAAATGATCTCGTCAATTACTGTTCTTTATAAAACATGGTAATATAGAAGAAATTTCTTTAGCTAAGTTCAATATACAGATGAGATGGCTCACGGTATTGCTAGAATAGCCTTGTGCTTCTGAAGAAAAAAATATCATAACTGTAACTATTCCTTGTCAACGTCTTTTTCTGCTTTTTCTTTGGGTCCTATTGAATGGAGGCATATTGAGGGCTTAAAGAAGTACAAGAGAATGAAAAGACTAATAGGTCCATAGAACCATAATAAGAGGGGAAAAAACAGGTTGGCGGGCATAGCAGGTCGACCGGCCCGCCGAGCCAACACGCGGGCGGCCCATCGGCCCGCTTCAAGCACGGGCCGTGCTGCCCGAGTGCCGCAAGGGCACCAATATATGGGCATGGCTGCCGTGCAGGCCCAGCCCGAGCCATATGCTCGTGCCGGCATGGCCCAATAAGCACCCCTATAAGGAGTGTTGGGGATGTTGGGTCAAGGTCCAACATCCTGCTATTGTACAAGGAAATAAAATTGCGCGTT
This sequence comes from Buxus sempervirens, assembly GCA_947561395.2. Classification (NCBI taxonomy): domain Eukaryota; kingdom Viridiplantae; phylum Streptophyta; class Magnoliopsida; order Buxales; family Buxaceae; genus Buxus; species Buxus sempervirens. The sequence goes on along the minus strand of OX387186.1, from coordinate 13,830,937 downwards.
AATCTATAATTTAAATTATTAGTCTAGTGGTAAGCACTGAGGGGAAGGATTAAAATCCACTTTGCTATTATTAAAATTCCAAATTTTCACTTGGTCGACAAATAGCTTTCCTTATAATAAGATTAGTGCGTGCCCGCAGACATATAATGAAATTACTTATAAATAATTATTCAAGGAATTTAATAGTCCTTTTTACATTTTTTAGGGTCATAATATAGAAATTTACTTAACCATAACTAGTAGTTAAGCATAGTGAGTGAGAAATCAAATGCCACAAAAGAACCTGACTTTCCTTTATAGTCTATGACTTGCCCAAGCCTCCAAGGCATCCATAGCAGGTTACATACATTTTACTCTATCCCATACTTCTTCCTGAGCATCAAAACATATTCGTACACCTTGTGGGGGTCAGGAAGAGACTTGGACACACTCTCCTTCTGCATGCACCTCTTGCACCAAGCTATCAGCTTTGGACACTCAGCTTCTATACTGAACTTCCCACGAGTCTCGAAGCCGTAGAACCAGAAATAGAAGGGAACCAGTGCCACATCCATGAACCCCATGTTCTCACCCCCAAAGAAAGGCTTGTCTCCAAGCTCCCCTTCCAGCTGCTTCAAGCACTCTATGAACTCCTTCTTGGCTGCCTCCTGCTCTTCTCCTTTGGTTTCCCATATTTTCTTTCCAAGGTCGTATATCTGCAATATTTTTTTTGCCCAAATGGGTTTTACTGGGTATCTCCTTTTTGAGAAGAAACATTAAGCATCTAACCCATCTCAGTTTCAGGACCCCAAATTACAAATGAAAGAAACCCATCTCTTGAAATGATAAATAGCGGAGCCTCTCACAAAGGGAAAAAAAAAGACAATACCTAATGTTCAGATTCTTCAGAATAACAAAAATAAAATTCAAATTGAAAAATAGAAAAATAAGAAAAAGGAAGAAAGAACATATAAAGATGTAGTATAAACAGAATAACCAGAGAACAGATCAATGGTGTAGCGGAAGAAAGCAACAGAAACTACCTTTTTATCTACAAAATCAGCCCAGAACCTGGCTTGTGCTCTTGCGTAAGGGTCAAACGGCAACAAAGGGGCTTTGTCCCTCCAAACCTCGTCAATGTACTCAACGATGATGAGCGACTCGCAAACGGGCTTCCCGTTATGGATCAAAACGGGAATCTTCTTATGAACGGGGTTCATCTTAAGAAGCAGAGGGCTCTTGTTCGGCAAGTCCTCTTCCTTGTACTCGTACTTGATCCCTTTCTTCGCCAAGACGATTCTCGCCCTCATCCCAAACATGCTGGGCCAGGAATCCAAAAGCACCGCCTCGTCCGCCATTATCACAATCTTCTATCCGTTCAAAAGCTGTACTTCAGACGAGAACCGAGAAGAGAAGAAACATATTTATAAACTCAGTTGTGGGGTCTATAGTCGGTAACTAGGGTGTGGTAACCTGGGGGTACGAGGACCTTCGTGATTAACAATGTCATCGAGTACGAAAGATTAAAACCGTAGGATCGCTTGTAACGGCTAATGAGCGACCCATGGTTGAGATCGGACGGTTGATAAGACAAGCCTCCCGTAGTAGTGACGATGGGCGCGTGTGCATTTATGTCATCTTGAGTTGAAAAGCAAAATCTTTCTAACCGTTGGATGCTCCAAATCACAGCATCTCCATCAAGCCCAGTCAGGAGATAAGCACTAACTCATGCTTATCTAAATTTTAGTATTTGGTAATTGTTTATTGGGAAAATTTCGAATACGGATGTCTTTTGAAAAGTAAATACAAAAACAGCCGTTGAAAAGTCTTTCCTACCAAATCATGCAAGTTTTCAAAACTATTTACCAAGTGGTCCAAAAATACTGTAGCAGATTTCGCATACCCCATTTTGCCCTTCCCTCTTCGTTCGAAAAAAGCCAAGCCCTGTTGTTCTCAAAGAACGATTAAGCGCGAAACCGTTTGGAACTTTGAAGGCTTCCCTGAGCGACGGCGACCCATCATCCCGGCGTAAGAATCGACCATTGGCGCTTGCAATTGAGAAGGTTTGAAAGCCATTGTAACCCCTCTCATCTCTACCATCTCACAGATTCATCTGGTTCGTTTGGGGCTTGGTTCTGTCGAGCGAAGAAGAAAACGGCCGTGGAGGGTTTCAATCTAGAGGTTTGTCGCAGCACATTGATTTCGTGGAGGAATCACTGCAAGGTATGAACCGAACCGATTTTCCCTAAGCATAATCTTTTGTGAAACATTTTTCTCCTAATCCGTAAGTGATGGATGTATTTGGGTTTCCTACACCATGTGAAAGTGACGAAGAACATTTGGATTACATTCATTGGAATCGCCTGAAGCTCATCGCGTTATTGATCGATGTGTTCGGGTAGAAGGCGATTAATCGAAAAATGAACACATTGTTAATCCAATAAATCGAGTACAAGTCGATTAATCGATTAATGAACATATTTGGTGTGTTTTTCGTAATGCTGTGTTTAGTATAAAGATGTTTGTGGGTAGCATTTGGATTACATTCGTTTTAGTCTCTGAATCGATGCCTTCGAAATGGGGGTTGCTCAATAGTTCGATTAATCGAAATATGAGCAATCATCTCAATTTTCAATATGCTGTTTGTATTGCTCTTGAAATTTCAAAAATTTGAGTCCCTTGAATGTATCAAACTTATCGAATTTAAAAATTGGAAAACAGGCTTCTTCTTCTTTTTTTCTCCTTTTCAAACACCTCCAAAAGACATCTACTTTCTTATCTGGTCTGTTAAGCAGGAAAATGTAAACCAGTGAACTCTAGCTTGAAACTTGGCAGCCATATAGACTTCATCTACCAAGTAGTTCTTCTTGTATATGGCCTTTTAAAATTCTGGGGATGTGGAATCCCAACCTTAGGATATCAAAAATTCTTTAATAGCATGACAATAGAACAGGGCTAACATCCACAAACTTGCACTCCAATACAGCATGATTTTCAACTTTCAATCTTGTCTATCACATCTCCTATGGTGTTTACCCATTTAAGTATAAGCACTGGAAAGATTTTTTATTTGCCTTTTAAATCACTATCAGGCACCACAAATCATGCGATTACCTGGTGTGAGTTGCAGTACCATTTTGTATGGTCTGCAAGTGTTTTTGCCATCTGCAGGCCATAAATAACCAAAGTGAACCACATCCTTACATCCTCACGGGATGAACAAAACACCATACACAAAACCATTTTTTGTTCTGTTATTTTATTTTTCCATTTGGGTTGGTTCCTGGACACTGAAATTGCTTCTGTGCATCAAGTCCCAACCCAAAGTGGGTTTCCATCAGGGTATTTACATAATAACATTGTATCCTCTGGAAATAACATTTCTTCAAAAAAAAAAGAAAGACGCAAGGAAATTATGTCGTAGCATAAGAATTTGAACGCAATTTGATCAAATGGAAAATATCTCTAGGTGTAAAATTCCAATGCAAGTTATGCATTAAGAATTAAAAAAATGCAGGAAAACAATTGTAGAGCTTAGAGTTTGACGACATTTCCAAAGATCTTGGGCATAGGGAAGATCATGAAATTGTGGTGAAATTTCCTAAATTCATGGAAGCTACTACCTATGTGTTGATGAATTTTTGAGAATGTTCTGTGTTTTGGCAATATACATCATTGTCAAATATGAAGGACTAGAGTTCTTCTTGAATCATTGTTTAGAAAAAAAATTAGAAAAATCATTGTTTCTTCTCATTTTGTCAAACTTTTGCATTCCTCTGTTTCCTCATTGTCACCCTAGCAAAATAAGGTGTTTTATTTTGTTGCATTTGCCATTAGATTTATTACTCTGGAAATAACACATTTCCATAGCTTCATGAAATTGGGTTTACATGTTCACCGCCTTATCGAAGTTGATTAAAGTGCGCATGATATAGGTTTATATGGGTAGATAATTGATAGCCTAAGTTGTTATTTTGAGTAGTTTATATTAATCATGCATTCGTTCACCTTGTTAACATGTTGTCTGGAGTGCAGTATGGCTCAACCACCCCCGGAGAAGTCGTTGTTTTGCTACTTGCATATAGGTGGAGAGATAGTTATAGAGCAAGATAAGTCTGTATCATATCAGGGGGGTCGTTTAGATGGTTTGAATATAAGTGGTAATACACAGTACGATGAATTTGTAAGTGATGTCTGTAGTAAATTTGGGATATCTTCAGTGGGTTTGTCTATGAAGTACTCTCTTACGTACGATAAGAGTGCTTTACTTCCACTTACTGATCAAGCGGGGTTACTTAACATTATCACCCACAACGAACGTTCTGCGAATGTGTACTTATTTAACGGTGAAGGGCAATTGTAAAGCGTTCAGTCTTCCAAAAGGTGATTATCACATATTTTGACTTACAAAGTCGTAGTGTTTGTTATCATACTAGTGTTTTAATACTTAAACTATTTTATTTTCTAGGACGACTAATTTAAGAAGTAGTGAACCGTTGGTTGAACCAATTGTGATCACATTTGTTGATCGGGGGAGTACAGTTGTTGGGAGTTGTATTGAACACAATAGGGCACCACTTGTGTCTAGCATGTGGCAATCAGAAATTATTGGTGATGGTCAGGTTTTTAGGAGTGGTGATGAATTCAGGCAAGCTGTCTACAAGCATGCCATTGGCAATAGCTTCCGTTATGTGTTCAAGAAAAATAGTCGAGAATATATCTCTGCCAGATGTTCTGTCGAAGATTGTCCTTGGAAAGTTAACGTAGGTCGTGTGAAACATACGGACTGCATGATGGTGCACAAGTTTGTGAATACACACAAACACTCGGCACAAGATGAAGTCTCAGTAAAGCCGATTGTGTGATCGAAGTAGATAGCTGGTGTTATTGAGAAAACAGTAAGAGAGACACCGAATTACTTGCCACGACAAATTTCCAAGGACTTTCATAATGATCATGCGATGAATTTAACATACCAGCAATGTTGGAGGAGCAAGGAGAAAGTGAAGAGGAAGATGGATGGAAATGTGGAGGACTCGTACAAACTTATTCCATGGATGTGTCAACGCTTGATGGAATCCAATCCAGGGACGGTGGCTTGGTGTACATCGAGTGATGAGGGGAAGTTTAAGCAGTTGTTCATTGCATACTCTTGTTCGTTGAGAGGGTTTGCAGTGGGATGTAGACCTTTACTTTTCATTGACGGGACCCACCTTAGCGGACCATATCAAGGAACGTTATTGTCTGCTATAACTCTCGATGCTGATGATGGTATGTACCCGATAGCTTATGCAATTGTGACTGCTGAGAATAACGAGGATTGGCTATGGTTCCTCGAACGGGTCAAGTATGCAATTGGAGGTCGAGCCGATGTTGTGATTGTGAGTAATAGGCATCAGAGTATTATCAATGCTGTGGGTAGCACATTTGGGTTTCAAAATCATGCTCATTGCTATCGGCATGTGAAAGAAAATTTCAGCAAATTCATTAATCAATTTCATCTAGGCAAAGCGAAGAAGGTGGCTTTGGGATTATTGGATGATATAGCTTATGCTCGGCTTCCAGAGGATTTTGATATGGCAATGGATGTATTGAAATCATATCCACCTGAAATGTTTGGTTGGGTGGAGTAAAATGGTCCTCAACATTGGGCAAATTCCTTGTTTCCTAAGAAGCGTTGGGATAAGCTATATTCAAATGTAGCCGAGTCGTTTAATGCTTGGATGTTGGAGGAGAGGAAATATCCTATCTTAAGATTCATTGATGCACATAGGGTTAAGTTAACTAAGATGTTGGTAAGGAAGAAGAACGAGATCAGCACATGGGAGACACCTATCTGTGGTCGCATTGCGAAGAAAATTGAAGACAATATAGCACGAGGAGTGGGGTTGTCTGTAATGCAATGTGGTGAATATGAAGTCAGGCCATGTGATAGAAACATTGCTGTGGATATCTTGAGACGGGAGTGTACATGCAACTGATGGCAAATGTCCGGCATACCTTGTGAACATGCATGTGCTGTTTTGCAGAAGAAATCACTAAATTTATATGAGTATGTGGAGCAGTGTTATCACAAGTGTACTCAAGAGCTGATATATGCAGAGTTGATGCATAGTGTACCAACACATGACATACCTAATGTTGTGGATATTGATGCGATATCTCTTGCTGACTCATCTGAAACACCAACAAGCATGCTGCCCCCTAAAACAAAGCGACGACCTGGACGTCCTCGGCAGAAGCGCATAGAGTCTCAATTCCAAAACAAGCAGCCGGTCCACTGTTCCCGTTGCAATGAGGCAGGACACAACCGAGCAACATGCAGGGCCTCAATCTAGAGGTTGGTCTTGGATGTAGTTATCATAGAGGTAGCCACTGTTATTTTGTATGATGTAAATCTAATTCCATCTAGCCAAGTTACTTGTGGTAAGTAAGCTTTGTTATTAATAACAATTCTTGTAGGTTCAAGCTGTGTGTGGATGCGTTCGAACCCTTTAAAGTAAGCAAAGCGGAAGGCAAACAAATGTTGTATCGTTGAAAACTGCGGATCAATGAATGTTGGTTTGGAGACAGCAGGGAGGATTTGTTGTATTTAATTGATATTTGGTTGGAGGACAATGTTAATTTTTATTTATTATTACTTCTTTATCATTGTTTTATTTGACGATGTGTTGTTGTAATATTAGAACCTTCCTGTGAAATGCGGTTAATTGATTACTATGTGTGTTCTTGCACATGCTTTAGCATACAGTTGTTTTATCTTTGTTAGTCATGGACGAAAATGCACCTAGTCATGATGTTGGAGAAGCTTTTACCTCGGTAGCGAAGGCAAAACGACCTCCAAATCCTTGGGTTCTATTCAAGTAAGGAAACGTGATCTTTGTTGCATGTGTTTGATAGACTTATCATAAACACTTAGTGTAATAATGCTTGTATTTGATGGATTTATTTTCTTGTATCCCATGTAGGTCTGAGTACATTAAAGAATGCGCAAGGGGTGGAGAACAAATAATGTTAAAGAAGGTATTTTTCCCGATTAGTTGCAAACAGGTTTGACACGCGGTTCATGCCATTGTATAATTTCTTTGTAAGCTAATGATGGTGCCGTAGCAATGTGGCGGGATATGGATGCAGAAGCGAGGCGGCCATATCATGAGCGAGCTGCCCAATGCGCAGCTGAATGGAAAACATCTCGGTCTGAAGCACCAAAAAAGAAAGCTAATCAGGTATGTTGTGCCACTTTACCATGCTTCCAATTTACGATTGATCATACAACGAAGCATATATAGTTTATTGTTTTTTTTTTGGTACGTCATTAGTACACGTGATATTGCAGACATGTATGTTCACTCGATGCTCTCCACTACGATTCGTGGAGTGTTGCAACCGATTTACGCCAGAACAGCATTCAGTGGTAGAAGCCATTGGTTTTGGGTCCCTCCTCCATCTTCACAACAGGTCCCTTAAGAGAGATTTATGTATTTGGCTTGTTAATCAAGTCGATGTACACAATTGTTGTCTAAAAATCAGAGAGTACTGCATTCCTATTTCTAGTTTAGATGTCAGTGCCATATTGGGGATTAGTCATATAGGAGAGCCAGTCAGCACTTCTGGACCAGATGATAGAGTGGAGGAGGTCCGTAGTATGTTTAAGATTGAGAAGCATGGTATTCCCCTTGCAGAGTTGCAGTCTAGGTTAGCTACCCCTGAGTGTGGCCCTGATTTTATAAGAGCGTTTGTTTTATTCGCACTGGGTTGTCTTTTGTGCCCAAATGCGAACCTTTGTGCTAGTAGGAGTTTCTTACACACAGTGGTAGATGTAAATAGCTTGCCTTCCCTAAATTGGGCAGAGTTTGTTCTTCACCGCCTTATCGAAGAAATCAAAGTAGTTCAGTTGAAGAAAAAGCAATGCATAGGTGGTTGCATTTTGTTCTTGCAGGTGAGATCTGTTAATTCGAAGTATTCACATTACTTTTGCATTTTGTATATTTTCTGAATATATAAACACATATCCATGACGATGGTTCCATTGCTTGGCTTCATCTTTTCCAGTTGTTCTATTATGAGCGTGTTCTTCATGGCCCGCCGAACCCAGATAGACGATTGCCACGTTTGTTGTTTTGGACAAAAGAGCGTTTCAAGGCACGGGAAACCGCAGAGAGGAAAGCCAGTGGATTCGGCCTCGGACGGGTTTACTTTACTTTACATTGTATATGCTGGCTCAGGTTGATGCATTATACAACAAGGTGAATTAATTGTGAGCATGTGTTTTGCAGGTAAATTTGGAGGCATTGATGTCTAACACCGGTTTTGGAAGTTCCGCATGCAGAAGCGAATTTCCATCAAAAGCGCAAGTATGGATCCGCTCCCCTCTTCACAATTTTTGACTTATAACGACATTGGAATGTTGTGTTTACTTATTTTCTATTTTGTAGTCCACATCGGAACGGTTAAAAGAGGATGTTCCAGTTACCCCTGAAGATATGAACTCTGAATTTCCTATTATTGACCCTATAAGATATAGTTCATACCTCGTCTAACCGTTAATCGCCAATTTCCATTCATTACAGTCCTATTATTGACCCTCTAATGCAACCAACTCTATCATTCTCCTATTTTCAGGATGTGGCTGGTCGGCTGGTGCACATGCGGAAAGAGTTACAGATAATGAATGATGCATATCGGACAGCCATCAGTGCTGTACGAGATGCATATGGAAGCCGCGATATTATAGCTGATAAAGAAAGCTAGTTAACTGAGATGTTATTACATTGGTGAGAGTCTGTAATTGATAAAAGGAGAGGCTAACATGGAAAAGTAAGAGATGTATGGATGGTTAACAATGTTTTTTGCCAGGTTGTACATTCAAAACAATTAATAAATTGATATTATTTTTTCTCATTCTAACACTCAAATACCTGAATCATTGTTTTATGAACTCAAAATTCATAGACCTCTGACAAAGGGACTAAACATTTGCGATCATTAATTACTAAATTGCTCATCAAAATACTGGTTACTCTAACATTTTGTTATGATTAACCCAAAGTCATCTTATGCAATTGATGATGTGGTGCACCACAGCAAAAAAAACCAACCCTGGAGCTCATCGATAAAATCTAGATGCATCGTAAAATCAATGATTAATAGTTAGTAATAAACGATTAATCGGTTACCATCAGTCGCTATGAGCCCAGTTGTGCGTCGGCAATTATCGATTAATCGGAAGTTCATCCTGAAATTAGTCTCAGGAAAACGACACGCTGGAATTTGAATCGGAACGTGTCCGATGAATCAAAAATTCATGATTCGTCGGTCATTAAATACGATTAATCGGTTACCATCGGTTGCTATGCGCCCAGTTGTGCATCGGAAATTATCGATTTATCGGACCTTAGTCCTGAAATTTGTCTTACAAAAACGACAGTCTGTAATTTGAATCGGCTCTTCATCGATGAATCAAGAATTCTTGGTTAGTCGGTGATTCGTTACGATTAATCACGTATCCTCGGTTGCTATTCGCCCTGTCCTGCGTCGGCAGTAATTGATTTATCGATCCTTAATCCTGTAAATTATCTTAGAAAATAAAGACTCTGTACCTTGAGTCGGCACTTCGCCGATGCATCAAACATTAATTGTTAGTCGGGCATCCGTTACGATTAATCCGTTAGCATGGATAGCTAATAGCCTAGTTTTTCATCAACAAATTTCGATTAATCGAATATTAATCCTGCAATTTTGCCTCAGAAAACGACAGTCTGTAATTTGAATCGCCAATTATCGATGAATCTATATATAATGGTTAGTCGGATATTACTTACGATTAGTCGGTAATCATCGATTGGTACCCAGCATTGGCGTTTGTTGTGGACACTTCCGATTAATCGACGAATTTTATTCGAATCGAATTCTTCATCGAAGATTTAAGAAGCAATTAACCGTTCCTGGGATACAATTCTAGAAATCGAAGGATACATTTTATATTCGTAGGATACAATTTCATTATTCGGTGGATACACTTTTTATTCGAGGGATACAATTACGGACTTCAGGGGATACGTATTTTTAATCGTTGCCAATTCGCGAAGTTCAGATGGTATCCCATGATTACTACACTTATATCCGACGCGTACTTGGGAGAAACTTTCGATTAATCGATAGAATAAATTTTGATTACTGCCCTTCGTGGGATACAATTTCATTATTCGGTGGATACACTTTTTATTCGTGGGATACAATTACGGACTTCAGGGGATACGTATTTTAATCGTTGCCAATTCACGAAGTTCAGATGGTATCCCACGATTACTACACTTATATCCGACTCGTATTTGGGAGAAACTTTCGATTAATCGATAGAATAAATTTCGATTACTGCCCTTCGTGGGATACAATTTCATTATTCGGTGGATACACTTTTTATTCGTGGGATACAATTTCATTATTCGGTGGATACACTTTTTATTAGTGGGATACAATTACGGACTTCAGGGGATGCGTATTGTTAATCGTTGCCAATTCGCGAAGTTCAGATGGTATCCCACGATTACTACACTTATATCCGACTCGTACTTGGGAGAAACTATCAATTAATCGATAGAATAAATTTCGATTACTGCCCTTCGTAGGATACAATTTCATTATTCGGTGGATACACTTTTTATTCGTGGGATACAATTTCATTATTCGGTGGATACACTTATTATTCGTGGGATACAATTACGGACTTCAGGGGATACGTATTTTAATCGTTGCCAATTCGCGAAGTTCAGATGGTATCCCACGATTACTACACTTATATCCGACTCGTATTTGGGAGAAACTTTTGATTAATCGATAGAATAAATTTCAATTACTGCCCTTCGTGGGATACAATTTCATTATTCGGTGGATACACTTTTTATTCGTGGGATACAATTTCATTATTCGGCGGATACACTTTTTATTAGTGGGATACAATTACAGACTTCAGGGGATACTGTGAGACATGGGAAAAATCACCGGAATGATCATCCCTCCGTCAACACACGGGCTCAACGGAAAAACGGGAGAGTTGCCACCATTCATGATTTTGGGGTGAGAATGGACACCAAAGAGTTCAAAATAAGCAAAAAAGAGAAAAGAAGCATTCTAGGGTAAAAATAACCCTACTTAAAAATTAAATCCAGAGATGGGTAAGGGGATTAGATTATGAACGAGGGAAGGTGTTAGGCACCCCCATTCATCCACACGAAGTGGTAGCCAAGTGTATGTTCATGCATAAAGAAAGTAAGAAAGCTTGCTAAACTTCATGAAAAACCTTGAAAAATGTCAAATGTATGATATTTTCACATGAAGATCTAAATGGATTTTAGATCCTCTCTTATTTCAATATCATTTCTGGACTATCTCAAAAGATGGAAATCAAAGCACAAATTGCTAAAAAAAACCAAATTGAATCAAATCCGGAAAATTCAGTAAAAAGTATGTTATTTGCCTTGAAATCATTCAAATACCATTTTAAATTAAACCAAACCAAATTCATTTGAAAGATTAGGGAAAATAAGAGTCTCATGCAAAATTTCACTTCATTCCAACAAAAATCCTAGGAGTTATACTCCTTTGAAGTTGCTGCTGGGGATTTTTAAAAGTGATAAGTGGGCAACTTTGGAACATTGTCTAGAAAAATCCACTACATAAAAATCCACGAAATTTGGTGTAATTGAAGTCTGTATGGCCATCTTTCAACAGAAACTAGCCTCATACAAAAATCCCTTCGGATGTGCCTTGGGTGGTCTCCCGAACAGGCCCCGAAGATCACAGATTTACCCAGAAAAGTACAAATGAACAGTTCTGAGTAAATCGGCTACCAATAATTCAAATGGAATCCAAAAATTATGAAACTAACTGGATTTAAAGATAGACTCATAAAGGAGTGCATAGAAACAAAAATCATTCGAATCGGACTTAAATCGAACACATGGCGCTCCGTCGAAGTGACAAGTTCTGCATTTGAACCTGAACTGTCCACTCAACTTCGACAGAGAGGTGTCAAAAATCCGCTAGATAGAAATTTGTGAAATTTGGTGGACATAAACTAGACAGCCTCACCTTTTCCATGGTTTTGGAATCGCCCCAAAATTCATCCGGATGATGAAGTTATGGGCATCCGAAGTAGGGGTACATGTACTGTCAAGCTAAGCCATTCTTGAAGAAAAAACCAAATCCGAAAATTGATACCAATATATGATTCGTGCAAGATGAACACAAATACTTTAAAAATCATCAAAAAGGCATTCCAGAATTGATTGAGGCCATTTATTTGAGATTTATCACAATAAATGCAATAAACTCCAAATATGAGTCTATCCCGCAAAAATAGTGATATGTATGTGCAAGTGTAAAAAAACCAAACAAGATCAATAGCATGCATACATATTCATCCAAATAGGGTTCTAAGACAGCCTAGGGTTCCGTTCCATTATCGTTTCCCTCTGTTCTCTCTCCCCGTTAAACACGGTTCTTCAAGATAATCAAGGGTACTTTGAATATGGAACGGTTTACAATCAATCAGAAAGGCCTTATGCTACATGGGTTCTAGCACTAGGGTCAATCCCCAGTCTCGTTTCTCCTAGATCCGCCTTCACGTTTTACGGCTAGGGGAGTCTTGAGATACTTTGAGCCGGGGAAGGATTTCCACACATACAAACAAGGCTTTACACTACAGAAAGGTAGAAGAAGAGATCTAGATCTAGGAATGTAAAGACAGAAAATAAAAAGAAAAGTTGAGGCTTACCTGAGTTCTGGAGGCGATTCCGCAGCGGTTTTCTCCTTCTCTTGGAGTTCTTCTTTGCGAGAATTCAAAACAAGAGTTGAGTGTCCTTTGCTTGAGGAGGAGCCTCCTATTTATAGGCAAAGGCTAGGGTTGTTGGTAGACACAACTTAATGTCTAGAACCCCCCAACCTTAACCCTAAGGCTGTTTCCGAAATTTCCCCTCATTTAATGAGGGACATGATGGTAAAAAGTGATTTCTCTCGGAAAACCCTAATTTTGAGCAAAACTAATGTATCCGGCCGGATACACTAGAGCTTTAATGTATCCGGTATATAATGCCAGATACACTAAAGTTCCTTTGTATCCGGCACTTTTCACCGGATACAAAGAGAAGCACTTGTATCCGGCCTGAGTTACCGGATACAGGGAAAAAAGCCTTTTTTCCAAATTTTAACACAGGCAATACTTATTTACATGTAATATCGTTTAAGTAAATGTCCTCGTATTTTTTAATCTCCATTTACTTAAGATATTACATGTAAATAAGCAAACACCCCCCCATTTGAATCCATTAAAAATAGTTCCAAACCCAAATTCCAAGTGAATAAAAAGTCAACTTTCCAGTTCTAGGCAAAATTCCGATTTTTCAGGTCTGGAAAAAAGGTTCAATATGTTAAAACCAAGGTATTCGTCAAGATTTAAAATCTCAAAAAATTCTTTTATGCAATAACATGGCTAAAAACATGATTACCGGGAAAAATTATCTTGAAATCTAGCTTTAAAAAATATTTCATTTTCTGGGGTCAAAAGTCAACAAAATTCAACCGGAAAAAGCTTGACTTTGCACAAAAGATTGAATTCGGGCATTTTCCTTTTCCGTTTTGGATTCAAATGGGTTAAGTATCTCAAACCCAATGCAAAGAATTGGAAATTCCAATAAAATATTTCTCTCCTTCAAGATTTATCAAAAATCGTGCAATTTTGGGGTGTCTACAGATACGTATTGTTAATCGTTGCCAATTCGCGAAGTTCAGATGGTATCCCACGATTACTACACTTATATCCGACTCGTACTTGGGAGAAACTATCGATTAATCGATAGAATAAATTTCGATTACTACCCTTCGTGGGATACAATTTCATTATTCGGTGGATACACTTTTTATTCGTGGGATACAATTTCATTATTCGGTGGATACACTTATTATTCGTGGGATACAATTACGGACTTCAGGGGATACGTATTGTTAATCGTTGCCAATTCGCGAAGTTCAGATGGTATCCCACGATTACTACACTTATATCCGACTCGTACTTGGGGGATATCTTATTAGCATCGAGGATATAAATATTTCTTCGTAGGACACTCTTTAAGCAATCGAAGGATACTTATAGAGGTTCATGGGAACAACCCGAAGAAATGGATGGTATCCTACGATTAATCAAAAAGGATATAATTCCATCATCGTGGGATACATTTCCGATACGATTGATCGCAAAATGTTCGATAAATCGGAGAACAGAGAATGACCCATGAACGTGATCGATCCTATATTGATTAATCGTAACGATGACGATTAACTATGTGGAGCATTTGAAATTCAATGATCAGCAACTTATCGACTAATCGTTTATTTCGAGGTTGATCGTAAGATAGTCGATTACACCCGTACAATTATCGTTTTGTCACTTAAACAACCGATGAATCATGGGTTTGTGTCGATTAATCGAAATTGACGAAACCAAGCGACGCTTCGTTTCGCGCGCATATCTTCCAGGGGATCCCATCTTCCAACTGACGTGACCCTTGCGATTAACTCTCTTACATATTTTCGATGCGCGTACCAGTCTCATCATCTTCTCATTTGTCATTCCTCATTTCTCATCCTCTTCTCCACCGTCCCTAGGGTTTTTTACGTCGACTTCTTCTTGGGAGATAGCGTCAATCGTGGAAGTTCTTCTTCTGGTAAGTGATGCTAAGATTTTACAACTTCTTTGCTCCATTCCATTTCCAATGAACTAACCATTCGTGTACATTGTTTGTTGTTTGTTTCGTTTGTTTTTTGGGGTTTTGATCTCCTTTCGTGCGCCTCTCTCATTTGTGTTGCGCGTTCTTGAATGCTTGGATGATTTTGTCTGTAATGGCCTTGTGTCTTCCATTGTTGTTCTCGTCTGTGCCTTGACGTCTTTGCTTTAAAGGCATCATGCCCAAACGAAAAACCTTAGGTCGTAAGGCTAAGAAGGCAAGGACACCTACCCCATCTCCTCCCCCTCATGATCTCCCTCCGTCCGGGTCAGACTATGACCCAGACGATACTGAGCAGGCTGTAGCCGGGGCTACGAGTTCGCCTTCGTTGTCTCCGAACACGCACCATCCGCTGCCCTTGGAGGGCATGGGGTACGCGTCCAAAGGTCATTGGTAGTTGAGAAAGCCGTGCTTAAAGACCAAATTTCCAAATATGGTTTGGAACCACTTCTTAAGAAAATAGGATGGGAGGGTATTTTGGACTGGGGTGGTGATGCAAACATGTCGGTCGTGTGTCGTCTCTATGGGAATGCACGAGTTACAACTCTTCCCAATGAACCAGATCATGCATTTGCAGTTGATATAAATGGTAAAGCTGTCTTTGTCACCCCTGACAGCATCAGTGAATTGATGCACATCCCGCGTAATGAAGTGCGCACATTTGATTCCCCCCTCCAGTCGGACCTTGAGGAGGCAACGCGTTCCCTCTGTGGGAAGGACACCGAGTGGCACAGAGCCGCCCTTACTGCTGGTAGTATGATGCCAAAGTATAGGGTTCTCCACCACATCTTCACATTTAATGTGTACCCGAGGCGTGGTAATAAGTATGACATGACTCCTGCCATGGTGATGCTCCTGTATCGGGTTGTTCAGGGCATTTGAATGTGTCTGCCAACGTTGATTTGTAAGCACATTTGCCAGTTTATCCTCTCTGCCACTAGAAGTAAAGCAACATCCAATCCTAGAGCTCTTCCTTTCGCTTATCTGATGACCCAACTTGCCAAACAACATGGTCTCCAAGGTCCGGTTGACTCTACTGTCCGTTCAATCCCTCTCTCCAGGACCAACATCCAACTCATGTATTTAGATCCGTTGCCTCATCAGCGTACGGACACCGAGAGATCATCAAGCTCTCAGCAGGAGCATGAGGCAGGTGCAGCACCAGAGGGGCCCCAGCTACCATCAACATCATCCATGCCTTCTACATCATCCATACCAGATCCGCAACGTGCACACCGCGGCAGGCGTCGAGGCCCCGGTCATCTGCATGGAGAAGCGTCGACTTCATAACCACAAGCTAACGAATTTGCAGTTTTCAAGGAGGAGGTCAGACAGGAGCTTGGAGGGTTGAAGCGACTAGTGAAGCGGGTGTTGCGGGTGGTGAGCCACATTTATACCTGCCAGAGTCAACAGGAGCCATCGCTACCACCTTTGCCAGAGTCCGATGCAGATGATGATGCAGGTGCAGGTGCAGCAGCATAGGAGGCTGTGTAGTTCATGTCAGTGAAGATGTGGGAGATGTTTTTTTTGGTTATCTTCACTTGTTTAATTCATAACTTGACTTTTTTAACTTTATGACTTTTTTTTTATGTTCCCCCGCATGTAAGCAATATAATGTGGTATGTTTAAATGGGAATATTTATGCGTTATCAAATGGATCTTTTGTTTATGTTGGTGTCTTTAATTTTAGTTGGACATTTGTCCATTTGAAATGTTTAAGATTAAGACATCGATGGATCGGAATATACATCGATTTATCGGAACATTAATCGGAATTTGCATGATTAAGGATCGCGACTCAAAAAGTAGAAATTCTATTCATCGGAAACTAATCTCGATTGATCGTTGAAATATCGATCAATTGGTAAATTATCGATTTAAGAAACAGAGCGCGTCCTTCAGTCTCCTCACCATGCAGGATTAACCCTCGACTAATCGATTAACGACGATTATCCAATTTGGCCCCTGCATGTACATATTTACGATTAATCGAAATGATTAACGATTAATCAAAGTAAATCAGATGATACGAGAAATTGCCGATGCGAAATACAGAGTGACCTTTTTCCAGGGGTTTATGCAGGATTAACTACCGATTAATCGAAACATTAATTACGATTGAGCGCAATTACGATTAATCGATTCAAAGTCAAGCAGATAAATCGCGAAATTGCCGATACGAAATACAGAGTGACCATTTTCTGGGGTTTATGAGTGACCGATTAATCGATTTAATTACGATTGATCGTAATATTATTAGATTAATCGGAACTTTGTGATACCCGCTAATGGTCATCTGGAGCATTTCGATCGATGAACCTACGGTTAATCGGACTTGTTATCGATTGATCAATATTGGTCATGCGCTTAATCAAAATAATAACAGGTTAATCGTTTTTTCAGCGATTAATACAATGCCTTCATTACTTGCTACAGCATGCTTTGAACTGTAAATGCACGTTGAACAAGACATATATAAACACCAAAACTTTCTAAGTACATGAAGTTCACATCACTCCCAAAAATGAAAAAAACCAAAACATAAAAAAGAATTTGATATTCCTATGCATATTGTAAAGTACTTTATGTTCCTATGAATACAAAACACTATACAACCCCAAACATGGAAGTGTCTTCTCCAAGCATCACCCAATCTGACGATGCAACACCTTATCCTTTAACCTGTTAGTTGGATCCAACACCAAATCCGCCATCACCTTCTTCCTAAAGTACGGGATATTATCCTGCTTCATAACAAGTAATGATATTAACTTAGCATCAAACAATCATCTATAGGATAATAAATGCATATGATGTAATTAAGTTCTGGAAAAAGAAAGCATGCCTGTCCAAATTGAGGGTTTAGCACATGCCCATCCCAAAACTCCATAAACTTCAACACAAAAACACCACAATCATACCTACATCACAAGTTCGGGGTAAACAAAACATAAACGTATTAGAACAGTATAGAACACCAATCATCCACAAAGACATTATCTTACCCGTTCTTTTGATGAGGCACTGATGCATACTCCCTATGCCATGATGGAATCCCAAACGGTCTTGCGTGGACAAATGTCTCAAATAAGTCCTCAAAAAATTTTGCCTGCCAAATTAAAATATCTTGCACTATAATCTAAGTCAAACACTTCCACGACAACATAGAAGGATGCTTAGCAAATATAAATTACAAATTAACAATGGAAACGCAAACCTACAAGTTTATTAACCGCCTCCCCTTGCAAACCTTGTCTAGAACTACTATCCGAGTCCAACAATTCAAATCTTTTTCCTTTCACATTCAATACTACAAGGAACCAATGGTTCCTTTGGCATACTGGTAGAAAAATCTACATAAAACATTAACTATTAATTAGGAGGAGAAGCCCAATCTAAACATGTGATTGGAAAAACTTGCAAAAATTACTGAGAGAAGAACATTATAAGACAACATGTTTTTTATTTCCATAAAAAAAATACTTAATTTACCATTTCACATTCACGGAGAAGAAACCCAATTGTTTTCAGAGAGAAGTACTTCTTATACATCGTATCAATCTCCTCTTTGCCGTTTATGATTATATCCTATGATTTACAATAGAATTAGAAACGCATGTGCATACCTTATTACACAAATTTAAAGCAAGCTAAAATAGTCAAATATGCTTACAGTGACAACGGGAGAACAATAATGCTTTTTGACTCCTGATGAATATAAACCTTGTCGGTTGATAAGGCAAATAGCATATGCTGCTATTACCTATATTACATAATACATAATAGATATAACCGTTAATATGATTGTGGAATTAACTAGCTATACAACGAGATAAAACTAACATACCATGCTGCCGACCCAACATCCATCTGCCAAGCAAAGCATCTCTTCCACTGTAACATGCATTCCAATGTAATCCACAACAACCAAGCTACACAATAATAAGAAATTCATGTCACAATCGAAACACTACATCGAGGGAAAACTAATTGTGTTTTCCGTCGATCTGGTACACAAATATAAGCATCTCCACACATTAACTTCATGTTCTCTCAGAAACAATATATATAAAGAATTACTTACTTTGTTGGACGCAATTCATTTACATATTCGACAACCCGCTTTTCATCAGGCTTCAACGGAGGGAATTTGTGTTGGACAACGAACGGAGAACACAAATTTTTGGGTTTCTTAATCATTCGCTTGAATTTACTTGAAGAAACAACCTTCGGTTTTGGTGACGCGATCTCATCAGCAACTTGCACTGGTGACCCTTGCTCATCAGCAACGGCTTCAACCGATGATGGTGATCGTCTCAACTCATGGGATGAACACCAATAATGGGCTGAATCCGGCTGTTCACCATGGGTTGCTGTGTCTCCGCGTCTCTGGAGGTACAACTTTAATTCCGTGCAATGACGCTGCATCTCTTGAGCAGCAGCTGCCATCCGGTCCATTTGTTCCTGCAATATCTGTATCAATAATCAAGTGTTAAAATTAGATTCAAGTGTGAATATAGAATACTAGTTAACCACCTCACAAATTTGTGCTTTCTCCCACCTGAGATAGATTGCCAGGCAATCCATCCGTGCTTCTGTCATTTCCTCCACCTGCCATGTGTGTGTTGGATAACTCTGTCTTCCTTAAGGCTTATCTACATTTCATTCACCAATTTCAAAATTTTGTTTTCCTCAATTTTCAGAATAGGGCTCCACATCGCATTAATAATAGATAAAATAGCCGTGTCGAGTTAACCATTCAAAGCACTTAAACTTTTTATAACTATTTCATAATTATGAACAACACACCAAATAACATTGAACAATAGGTTAATTAACCCATTAATGGAACTATTACAATCTTATTTTACAATGACCAACTTGACTATTTCATTGTTAGATAAAGCCTAAATTACCTAGCCATGATATTGGTTAAATAACCCTACAATTATATTTCTCTTAAATGACATATAGTTTAATATTTCCAATTTCTAGGCTTTTGTCAGCTAAAGTGGCATTGTTATGCCTTCTAACTCATAAATTTTAAACAAATGTATTTAATTTTTTTTTAAACTTCGACATCATCTCTCTTACCCATTAAGAGTCGACATGCTACCCACAAACATCTTTATACTAAACACAGCATTACGAAAAACACACCAAATGACATTGAACAATAAGTTCATTAATCGATTAATCGACTTGTACTCGATTTATTGGATGAACAATGTGTTCATTGTTCGATTAATCGCCTTCTAGTCGAACACATCGATCAATAAAGCGATGAGCTTCAGGCGATTCCAATGAATGGTTTTGAGGAAAACCGATTAGGGAAAATCGTTGATAACCATACCCAAAAACGATTAGCCACAATAAATTCATACCTTGAGGAGATTCGTCCAAAACCCTTACCAATGCAAACGTTCCACTGCTGAGTTTCGTCAAAACCCTCTACGGCCCTTTCCTTCCCCAAAAAACGCAAGCTAAACCAGGGCCATGGACATGAGGTTTCGAGATTTTACTGTATATTCCTTCAACCGAACATGCTTCGCGGTTCCACTGGAGATGGGCTTTCAAGAGGGGCTTCATTCAACCGGAGAAAGTTTCGCCGTCGAGATGGGGTTCCCACCTTCGCTGCTCGCTCGACGCTTCAGAGAACCAGGGTTTCAATCGAACGAAGAGGGAAGATCGAACGAAGAGGGAAGGGCAAAATGGGGTATGCGAAATCTGCTACAGTGTTTTCGGACCACTTGGTAAATAGTTTTGGAAAGTTGCATGATTTGGTAGGAAAGACTTTTCAACGGCTGTTTTTTATTTACTTTTCAAAAGACGGGTGTATTCGAAATTTTCCCTATTTATTCGGAAGTACTTTCCGGTCTTAAACAAGTATGACAGTAAGTACTAAGTCATGCTTATCTAAATTTTCCTGCCAAGAGAATGGACTAGGGAAAGTTCCTAAGATTCCACAGCCACATACTTTGGATATATACATGGTCCATGGACCACCTCTAGCCTATAGAAAACCTTATTTTTGGGTAATTCCAAACAATGGTGATGTGATGGATGGATCAAATGCCCATCACCAATCTTCAAAGCAACATGTTGAAATATATTACAAGGAGAACCAGCTTCTTCTTCTTCTCCACTATACACACATGCCTATTAGGCAACCAGAGGTTACGTGACCATGGACATTTGGGTGACGTACTTACGGGACGTTTGGTGGGCATTATGGATTATGGATTATGGATTATAATTATAATCTAGATCCCCGCATACCAAAAAAAAATGTATTATAAGATGGAGTGCAGATCAACCTATACTCCAACACATTTGTAGCGTATCATTTTGGTGATATCCTCAGGACTGTGGGTCGTGGCGTATCATTCCAGCACCGGTGCATGCTTTTGGAGTAGATGATTTTCATCCCCAAATTGCATACAACGAATGTCATGTTGAACCTTCTGTAATTTGAACGAGCATGGAATAGTTTTAGTTAGAACTAATTCCTTCAGAAAGTTTTCATATAGACTAGTGGTGGCACATGCATACTATACGTCCTCACTCTTAACTATAGCATATAAGTACGGGTTTAAATTCAAATGTGGGGTTGGTTATAATTTTGGATTGTTTTAGTTGGGGAAGACAATAGTTGGAAAAGAGAGAGAGAGAGAGAGGCCAGTATCTAGGGAGAATATTTCCCCTCTTCCTTTTACTAATACTAATAATAGTATAGATATGACACAACTCCTTAACGGCTAATACTAAAGTCAAAGAACCATCCAACAAAACCCTAAAACTTGCATCAAGAGAAAATTAGACAAAGTCACAGAATTGAGCTTGAAAAGCCTTTGCAGTGGAAGTTTCTCTAAAAGGCCAACTGGTTGGCCCTTAACCATGGGTGAAACCAGGCTTTCAATCTTACCTCAAAAGCTAAACCAAGCTTGGACAGACAGCATTGAACCGGCCAGCCAGCCAGCCCATTTTCACATTTAGTGAGATAAGGCCCTTTGACGGTGGAACGTGTGATGTCCGAAGCTTAAAGATCCAAGAAACATCCTCATTCAAGTTTAGACCAGCCAAGTTTCATACTTTGAGCAGGTTTGGGCTTGGCTTAGTGTTGTGGCATGTAAGAGCACTTTACCCAACAGAACTTTGGGCAACACAATTGTCGGACCCGACTTCAAACCCAAGCCAACCTCAAGACTAGATGAAGAGTCAAGCCCAACTAGGATTACCTTGCACTTTTGCAAATGTGTTAACTTCTTATAATTTTATTAGTAAAAGATACTTAACATAATTTCATACACACCTTAAAATTAAAAACAGGCTGATTCAAGCTCCAACATGCCTAATCTAATCTAAGCCGAATTCTCATACCTTGGGCATACCCTAATTTAACTAGTTAGGCCATATTAAGATTTAAAAAGGGCTTTTTGCATCCATGTCCTTACATTATATTATATTTACATGAAGGCCTTTTTGTTTTCAATATTTGTATTTATATCCCTCTATTTTATATAACCGTTTCAGTCATACCCCTAACATTAAAGTTCGTTAACTATTATTATTTATTTTTATTAAATAACCAAAGTAACCTTTCATAAAGTAAAAATACTTTGCATTTATCCTCTTATATTCTCATAAATTCATTTATGTACTTACATTATTATATTTATTGCATATATACTTTAAATCATTGATATTAATTTGTTTAATTAATAATTTTTCATATGAATTCCACCTAGACCCATATTCATTTGTCTATGTAATAAACTTTTCATCTCATAGAAGGTTAATTTAGTCATTTAATAAAAATAAACAACAAAAGTTAATGGAATTTGACATTAGGGGTACATCTGCAACAATTATACTAAATGGAAGGGTATAAATATAAATACTTAAAAAAAGTGGATATAGATGTAAATATATCATAATGGAGGGGTATAGATGCAAAAAACCCTTTAAAAAACTAGGGGAAGGTATGCACAATGCGCATCACAAAATAATTATACTCTATCCAACCTGCCATATGGTTATGAACTTCGTTTGAATATTCAATTGAAACTGCCCTATTAATGTATTTATAACTATTGATATATTCAAATAAGCAACACACTGAGAGATAAAAATTCATAGAGTTGAAAGTGGGATATTTTGGGTAGGAAATGTAAAGCCCAAATCCCCCCAATTAGCTTTATATATTAATATAGATGAGTTGTATGTTCAAGTCTCCCCAAGAGCATGCTGTGGTTATTTGTGTAGGTGTGTCCCCAGCCTACAGTAGGTGTGTTCCTAGCCTGTAGTGCACAGATATTCTTGGGGAGACTTGAACAACACCTACCACAACCACAACGTGCATTCTGGGGATTGAACCCCCTCTTAACATCTGTGCACCATAGGCTGGGAACACACCTACTGTAGGCTAGGGACATACCTACACAAATAACCACAGCATGTTTTTGGGGAGACTTGAACACAAAATAACCACAACATGTTCTTGGGGAGACTTGAACATTGTAAACTTGTAATCAATAGATTGAATCCTCTTTGACTAGCTCAACAATGTACTTAGGCAAAGAGTCTCCTTCATATACCCATTTTCGGATTTTCCCTCAATATAATCTATGTTTGCTAAAGGATCTACTTATCTATTACCTTTCTTAAAGATGGGAAAAACTATTGCACATTCTTAAAGGGAAAAAAAAACTCATTCAACATTTCGTTTTTCTCTAGAAAGAGAAGTCGGACATGCCAAAGTAGGGGTGTAAACGGGTAGGATTCAAACGGGATCAACTAAGATCTAAATCTGAATCTGATTAAGTTGTAGGATGTCCAAATCCGATTAAATATCTGACAGATCCTTCATATTTGTTATTAAATCCAAATCCGAATATGGTTATAAAATCCGTATCTGAATCCGATTAATATCCAAATCCGGTTAAAAATCCGAAAATCCAATTAAATTGGCCTTTTTTAAAACCTGATACTTTCATATATAGTATGTTAGTCTATTTACTCATATAGTATACTAGCCTATTTACTTAAACACCCTTATAAAATTCTAAAAATTTCAATCATACTTTAAATTTAATCGGATTCGTATTTTTATCGGATGGATATAGTAAAATCCAAACCCGAATTCGATTATTAAATGGATCTACTCTTTGGATCCGTATTTGATCCGCCAAACATTCGGATAAAGATCTAATTAAATCGGATAAAAATAATTGGAATCAAACAGTAATCGGATCAGGATCCGACCCATTAACAGCCCTACGCCAAAGCATTGAGCATTGCTTATTAATTCCCTTAATAACCAATAGAGTCTCACCTTCAACCCCAATTGATTTCAAATTTTTTTCCCTACACAAAATCAAACCTTCTCTTAAACTCGTTCGCCTTAATTGATACTTAAATTTCCACTGAAATAACTTCATGTTTTATGGGTTGTTCCGCCATTTGAAATAGCAGATAAAACATGGAGTCACTGTGCGAACCCTACCAACTATTTCAATATTGGAAGTTGGACAATTTTATTTGAGTTTTTGAGAACAGTTTTCTTACTAAAGGGAGAAATTTTGAGGCATAAATAATTATTTCTGGGGTTCAATCATTATTTAGTCTCGGACACAAAGAGAAGTGAAAAAAGCAAATTATAGATCTTGAAGGCTTGACCTTTAGTGTTTATTTCATTTCCTCTTCCCAAGTCTCGACTCCAAGACTTGGGGCGGTGATTGCAGAAAAGCCTTTTACCGACCACGTCTACATCGGGCCGCCGCTCCTTTTCAAAGGCAGCCCAATAGAAGAGCATTTGCGTTTGAGGTGGGGGAGTCTAAACTATTCCAGACAAACCCTAATAAGTAGATTCAACTACGTGGCCGAACTGCATTCGCTAGAACATATGAACCAGAAATTTTGATTGCTTTGGAGGCTGCCACTCCCACTGACTAAAGAGATCAAAGATCAAAAGAAAATGCAACTGCGAGGAGAAAAGGATGTGACGAGCATGCTTGCATGCACTTCTCCAAAAGCATCTGATGTTTGGGGCCCTCCACCACATTGATATTGGCTGCTTTTAGAGTGATTTTTCTCATTTTCATTGAACGATTGCATTCAATCTATACTATATATAATGAGCAGAGGTTCCTTGGGAATCATGCCAAACGAAATACGCATCTTTTCAAAACAACCCTTACACACTATTGAAAAAATCTATTAATAAACGGGTAAAACGGTCAAAACAGTCTCAACTTTTCCAAAAACTAACAATCAATTTTGTAACTGTTCCCTTCAACATTATCTCCCTCCGTCTTTTCCTACACACGTGCAGTACTACATATGCACCCTTTCTAATAACAATAATTACAAGAGTAACATAACTTTCTCAAAATTGGTACTTGAGGTCAATATTACAAATCTTATTTCTGCACCCTAATTTGTCAAAAACTCATATCTCTAACAGCATATTTATTATAATAAGTAGCTTCCAATATTGGCTTCATTTTATATGCATGCCCAATTCATCATATCTAACCTGCTTTCTCATGTTATTTGTTATGTTAAACAACCATCGCAACTAAAAGCTTAAGTTGATAGGCTTAAATACTCGAGAGTCGAACACAAGACATCCGACTCAAATATCAAGTTGAAAAAACGTTATACTAAAAGCTTAAGCTAATAGATGAAGATGCAACTATGTACATCAAAGGGGGGGCCCAAATATAATATATCAACATACTAAGAAAACACCTAAGCATTCTAGATTATATTTTATTCCTTATCTTTCCTAATATTTTCTCAAGCCTTCGTAATAATTTTCAGCACACTAGACTTAAATTGTTTCTTCATAATAGTAATAAAAAAAATTACCATTTCAAGTAGTGATATGAATAGTGGCATAATTCACTTTGATGAACCCTTCTTCACATACGTACCATGTTTCATCCTCAACTACATGTATGTCCTAGAACAAAAAATCTCTTAATTTGACATAACTCTGAATATAAGAATGATTTGTATATATTAATAACAAGATGTAATCAAACCTAATGGAAAAGGGTTTACTCTTATGGCTTATACAAAAATTCCTTACAAGGTGAACAATTCAAATAGCTTGAAACTGTCCACCTCATAAAAAGAAAATATCTTATTCCACTTGGTTGAGTCAACTATATGAACCTTCTGTCGTCTCAATCCATTGAAACAAAATTAATATTTGCTCCAAATAATTATTCAAAGATTCATGGACTCATGAAAGACATAAGTTTGTATGACAACTAACTATCAATATGAAAAGACCATCTTCTTTCCAAAACTTCAAATTAACTATGTATAGAACACCGTTCCTGCTAAAAGCTCAAGCTGATAGTAGGGGCGAACTTTATATATTTAATATATTCCTTAACACTATGCATGGCCAAGCATGAGGTAACCAATATTTCATGCTAGTTCAAGCCCTTACAACAAATGATGGCTCAAAATAAATTCAAACCATTCGACATTTAGGCCCCTTTTAGGAGAGTTTTAGACCAAAAATTAACCCAATAGATTTTAATTTGAATTAAGAAAAGGAAAATTTTAATGTGAGAATTCTTCGTCGATTCCTCGCCCAAGTGTTCAAATCTTCCCAATTTCTGATCCAGATCTTAAGATATTGGTCAAAGATCAAGGGCTTCAAAACTTAATATGACCAATCTAACTAGCTGAACTTAATAAGAAAATAAGATATCCATGTACCATGCATATGTCCATTTTGATAGCGAATTAAGAGATCTTTGGACAGATTTTGAGCAGCCAAGAGAGTGACAAATGATTTTTGTTATGGGACCTATTGCTAGATTGTAGGTTCCAAGGACCACATAAATTTGTATTTAACTTTATAGAGGGAAAAGACAAACATGGAACAAGTAATACATCATTCATGAACCTATAGGAGTACCAAGAAAGAATTCATCAAAATTAGCTTTTTACAATAGATATTTGAAGGTTTGGCAATCTTGTGGAATATTATATATAGGCATTTAAGAGGTTTGGCAATCTTTTGTAGAAGAAAACATAATCTTGCTTTGTTTAATATTATCCAGCTAATAAACGCGATCTTCCTTTCACATCTGTTTCTTGCGTATAGCAATATTAACCAAAAAAGTCCACCGACAAAATCGATTAGGATCTTGTCAAAGCACTATATTAACAAGACCTGTTTTTGTTAGGAAAATGATGAAAAAGGGTCACCTTTTTTCAATATTTATAAAATTAGTCCATCAAAAAACTTATCTCTAAAAAAGGGTCACTTTTTTTAAAATAATTATATTACAAAATCATTTTTCAAAAATAATTAAATTACAAACATCACTGGGACACACTCACACAACAGAGACATAAGGGTCCTTCCACAGGATATGAGTGCATCTTACGACACAAGCGCATCCTACGTATCATACTTGGTATGTGGATACAAGCGTTTTTTATCACCAGTAAAGTGACATTATTTTTAAATTTTCTTAAAAAATACCTTGCAGGTCAATTACTTTTGAATAGTGACCTTTTATTACAAAATGGGTTTTTTTATGTACTATTTCTATAAATCCTGGCCAAAAAGTAACTTTTTCATAATTTTCCCTATTCTTTGTTCTTTCTTTTTTTTTTTTTAATCATTTTGATTGTTTTAGTAGTTAATTTTCTTTAAATAGTTTCCAGCTTTCTTGATAGATGTCTGAATTAATGATATGGCAATCATTTTCAGAAATCAAAAAGTAAATCTAGAAGAGACATACGGAACAATCAATCAGAACTACTTCTTTATGTAAAGACAATCCATGTCTCTCCATGGGTCAAAACGTGTCATGCTGCTATAGTACTAATCAATCATTTCTTCTTCCACATATTTAACAATGACAACGATTTTATACTACTTCTCCTACCATCATTAATTATTGATACCCACAAGACTAACTTGGTCTCAAAGTCTTTGTATTCTCACCAAAAAAAATTTCAAATCTTCGTATCTAGAATTATTGCAAGGAAAAAATAATTGAAAAAACAAACCCCTCCCGCTAGTGAAAGAAGAGAACTTGGTGGATGTTAAAATCTCACCACTGCTCAATACTCCTTTCAGTTGCAACTTTGCAAAAGAACATGCATAAGAAGGACATACACAATCTGTATACAAATAAACAAACAATTGCTAAGGCAAACTCGCCTCCAGGATTTGAACATAAGACCTTCAACCCTAATGTCCAGTATAAAAAGATGTTGAATTCTCACCTCTATTGAATGAACCCCAAAAAAAAAAATTTAATAATAATAATAATTACTATTATTATTAAAGAGCAATTTTTTTTTCTAGTTGTCTGATTACCCTATTTATGTTTTATTTGATGCACAACATTTAAATTCCATAGACAGTATCTAATTAATTAGTTAATATTACATGATAATTTATTGTGGTTTAATAATAAGTTATAAAAACTAAATAAAGCATCCATTGCTGGATTTTGGTGCTCATACTGTGGTCATAGAGATCCCCACTGTTATGGCTCTACTTTTTTTTTTAAACATTTAGTAGTTTTCTCTATTAAAATTGAAGGGCACAAAATTTCATGTACCTATTCGTACACCAAAGTTGTGATGGCCCATCCTTAAAGAAGAATTCAATAATTGAAATGAGTTCAAAGCGCCTCTTATTCTGACCTTGATGATTTTTATATTTTGAAGTTGTCTGCCAGAAAGAGAACACATCCTCACAAAAGGGAAAAAAAATACAAAACATAGTTTGTCTTAAATATGATTTTACACCATTTAGTCCGTGGTGTTCATTTTAAAATAGAGGAGATAAGATTAGTTCTTCACTAAACACCATGATTAATTTAGGTGAAATTAGACCTTACAAATGCAAAAACATTCATGTGTGTGTGTGTGCATGTATATGCCTGTATGTAGGGAAGCATATGAATCTTGTATATGGGATTCAACTTTAGGGCTTGAAGATTGTTATCAGCTTAAGAGAAAAACTAAACACTTGACAGAAATATCTAGAAAGAGAATTATTTCCTAAACTCCATAGTATTTACACTCATGGCTAGAAGAAAATAAAGTGGCACGCGAAAGAGAAGGAAACAAGACATAAGAAGACATCAATGCAAAATGATCGAGTCTCAGTTGTCTCCTATATGTCATTTTCTGATTTTGTACCGAAGTTTCTGGTCTCTTGAAGCCTAATCTGTCTGTTAAACCTTTGAATAAACTCCTCGACTCTTTTGTTGAGCTCCTCATCAGACATGGCTGAATATTCATTCTCTTCTGGACTAGCCTCGACACCATCCGAAAATTCGTTCTCTTCATCAGACAGACATAGCTTGTCTGTCTCCGCCCGGCTTAAGATCTTCTTATTCTTATCAGTTGCAGTAGTTGTTGCTTTCTCGGACTTGCTACGGCGGTACCTGGGTTCAACTTTATTCTTGTTATAAGCTTCTGCTTCACCTTGCTGGCCGATGTCCGGCTTCGTTTCAGCAGAAATCTCACAAGAAGCTTCAGAGTCGGTTTTGGGTACAATTTCAAGTGATAGTTCACTCTTTGGGCTAATCATTTGTTTCTCCTCAAGGGGAGTTTCGACGCTGGGTTCTGGATCGTTTTTGGCCCCATTTTCCGGGGATGGAGGGACAAATGGTGAAGTACTTCTGGGTCTGGAGTTTATCAAGTTCTGTTCATGGAGGTCAAGTTTTGGTTTAGAGGAAGAAAAGGCTCCAGAGTCTGCAGCAATGATGAGGATGATGGTGTTGGAAACGAAAAACCAGAACTTGGTGTCACTGAAGAGGGTGGAAGGGGAGAGATGGAAGACATAGAAGGAGGAAATATAGATGAAGATAGAGACAAGAAAGGCTGAGAAGGAGATGCTTTTGGCTTTCTGAGAATTCTCTTTGGTAGTGTAATAATCTTTGATTGATTTCTCTTCCAAATCAAGAACTGGTTTCTCCATGTTTAGAACACAAGTTGAGAGAGAGAGAGAGAGAGAAGGTGTAGAGGCTTGAGATGTTTCGAGTTGTGTTTGTTTGCGTTTTGATTTCAAATCGTCGTTGGTGTGTGGGGTGGTGGTTTTATAGGGGTTCTAAGAAAAGGACACACTCACAACTAGACAAGGTTACAAAATAATTAAACTTTTGAAGTGTATACAGTGATTCAAAAAACTCATTATTTCTAGTAATTACTAGATTAGTGGTCCTCACTTTTTTGTGTTTTAAACCCACTTTTGTTCCTCAATTTCTTCATTTTTCTACTCACAGGATTACACAGTCTACCAGGCTTAAATCACCCTCACATATTATAGGGTTATAAATGATAGGTCCCAATCACATCCACCAGTTAATGAAAATCCTCCCTATCAAAGCATGTGACAAACACCCATATGATGTGAGTGAGTTGTACCTTAAGATTTCTTACTTCCTGATTGCTTGAAAGCATATCTGAAACCTTTCTTATGTGATGAGAGCAAACAAAGCTCTTGAGGTGTGTCTCTTATGAGTAGTCTTGGGAAGACATCAAATGCAAATTAATTAAAGAGGGTACAATGGTATAGTCTATTTTATTACTCTGGGACCTTCTTTCAACAACCCCTTGCCATTAATTTCCTTCTTTCTATCCTTCCATGTTAACACGTACCCCCAACATCGATAATTTTTTGAAATTAGGGCCCACAATTCAATCAATCCATTTAACCCCTCCACAAGATTCTTTTCTCTCTCTCAATGAGCTCATCATCATCAATTCTTGTATACAAACTCATCTGGGTTTCTGCCATGTGTATATGATTCTAATAATTTGAAGAAAGATAAGAGATGATTGATGTCTATCCATTGTAAATCTACTTATAATAATCGTTTACCTTCATCTGTTTCCTTCACTGTTGAGCTTCATTTTACTTGAAATCCCACCTTCTTGTCTTCCAGTCTCGTGGGTTTAATATTTTATTAAAAGCCTTGGAAACAAGGAATTATGGAGGGTGGGACGTGTGTTTGCAAGTGAGAGCTTTGATGGCTAGCTAGCAATTGATGATTGACTTGAAGGTATTAGTCTTACGTGAAATGAACTGGGGTTCATTAAATAACCCACTAAATCATGTTTTAAGTGATCACTTCGAGTTTTTGTGGTGAGAATGAAAGCCAGTGAAGAGTAATCAATGATGAGTATAGTAGACGTGGATGGAAATCATGATCTAGAGAAGAACAGACTAGACACCTGGTTCACCTGCAACCTCTCTCAATATGGTTGGTCAACGAATTTGTTCATCTCATTGTTGTAAATGAACCTGTCATTATTAATGAGGAGCAATTCAGATTTCATGGGTTCCTCTCTAATTAATCAGAATGTCCACGTTGCTAATTAGAAAATGTTACAGATAAGGAATGATGGTAAGTCAACCATTATTGATGATGTTCGGCAGCTAATGAGTTTATGACTTTCTAATAGCAGCTTTCAATTGGGTGTTTTGACTTTACAATGAAAGTTCATAAAGGACAGGTGTGAGGAGTTTATCAACTTACCTACTTTTCGAAACATTCAAAACCTGAAAATTAGATTTTGTTGTAAGAAGCTATGATTAATTCACAATCCCATTTAGATTTTGCTACGACCACAACTGATGTTTAACTTTAAAACATGGATTTCCGGCGATGAAAGTGGAATGTGATTCATCTCTCATCATTTTTTTTGCTAAGAAACCATTCATTGATGGCCTCCCCATGCTTCATTGAAAAGATCTTACAGGATATGAGAAGCTTAGTTACTTAAGACAATTTCAGTCAATCAAGATCAATCATTAAATGATTTTGTCTGCCTCATTTTCTTATATCTGTACTCAGAGGATGACACTAGCTTTATGTCATGTTTCACAAAAGCTAACTAGTTAACTTTCTTTCCTAAACCATTTTAAATTCCTTTACAAGACTTGATCATCTAATAAGATAAACCCTTTTTAATGTCTCTTTCTTCTTTTGGCCAAGGGACGAACCTCTTTTGAATTAAAGATAGACACGAAAAATAGCCAATAACGTGGAGGATCTGAGGAGCAAACATGTTAAAGTTATCATAATTAACCGCAGAAACGCTGTTTCAGCAATCTAACACGCCCCCACAATGATAATTTAGAAGCAAAGGTTAAGTACATAACCTTTAGTCCGAGGTTAGGAATGTCAAAGGTTCCTTCCAAAATACCCACAAACACAATTTTCTGGGAGATCTTCCTTAATTGTTCACAGTTCCAAAACAAGTGATGCAACCGGTTGGAATGCCACAGAGGATGCCACTTGGTTGGTGATGTAAGGCTTATGTCAAAACCTGCCATCAAAGGGTGTGCTCCATAATCCTGCCTTCAACTGAAATTGAATTGTTTACCAAAAAAAAACTGAAATTGAATTGCCGCTATATGGTAGACTTGTGGGCTCCCTCAGAAGTTACACTCTCCAATGAGGTAAAAATGATGGATGTTTGCATGCATATGGGTTATGTGCTGAATAGGTCTAGCTCTCCCGAAAGTTACTCTCTAAGGAGGCAAGGATGATGCGTATGTGCATGCAAAAGGGTTATGTGTTGCATAAGCAGTGATTATAACAAATGTACCCAAGAATGATATCCCAATTAAAATGCTTTTGAAGATTTTGAACGTCTGTATGATCTTTCTCTTCACAATTACTTAAAAAAGGAAAAAAAAATAATTGAAATAATTAAAAGCATTACTTAGATTGTGCTGAGCCCAAACTCATTATAACCCGACCCAAACCAGCCCTACTTACAGATCCAGTTCGAATAGCTTCTTTTTAGGCATTTCCAAACAAAGACTGTAGCTTTAATGGACTCAATTCAGATTACATGATTTTTAAGAAGTTGTGGGTTAAGGGAAGTGTTTGAGTACTTTGATAAAGCTTTCCTTGGTGGGTAGTAGTATTTTCATGCTGTGAAAGGCAAGTCCCAGCACACTACGAAATCCTTACTAGATTTTGATTTGAGTTTTCCCAGTTTCTCCATAGCTAACTTTATACGCTTCACTTAAATCAAACTTTCCAATCTTCACTGCCGTCCATATGACTTCACCACATCTCTTGGGGAGAAAGTCTAATTTATCATATATTTGTGTCCAGTTTGCATTGGATTTTGATGATAGGCTCCATCCCAATTTCGTTAAGGTCAAAATTCTTAAATAATCTGATTTTCCCATTGTTTGACAATTGATTTGATACTATGAATTAGTATTTGCTGTTACCAATGACATAAATAATGTTATTCTAGCATCCTGCAATAAAAATTATTCTGCAATTGTTCTAGCCTTTTTCTTAATCTACTTGTTACGTTTTCACCAAACTCTGAACTTAAATCTCCCAGTGTCTAAGCGAATTCCCAAAACTGCTGCTCCCTTTTTAGATCCTCATTGGCATCATGGGTTGCTTTCATATTTGCTTTTGCTTCAGCGTGTACATTTTCACAGAAGATAATCCAGAAGTTCTTGAATTTAATCATCTCACCAGATTATTCACAATAGGCCAGAAAATACAAAGCAGCCAACAGTAAAAAAATAATGGATACAACTTCAAGCTTGTTTCCTGGAAATCTCTTTCCACATTCATAAGCATTTAGGACAAGAAATCTTCACATATAACAAATAAGTGGCATTGGATCCCATTGCCTCAATTCTCATCCAGGAAATGATCACTCTGTTGCTTCTCCATTTAGTAGTATTATATGTGGAGACAGATTTCACACAATTAACAAGAGCCTGCACCTATGCTCTAGATATTCACGGCTTTAATTCAAAAAGGCCTCCCCGCCCACCCTGCCTCTGCTCTATACCAAGTTTCTTGTGACAGGGCATATATACGCGATATTTTCAGCAACTAACCAGTCTAAAAAGGGAAGATGATTTGGGTAATAAGTTCTTCAATCTATTCGCCAGAAATCTCGAATGATCTTGTAAACCACAAGTCATAAACTAGTAGGTCAATATGCAGGGATGAACACAACACTAACAGAGCACTTATTTCACATAGGAAATTACATCCTTACCAACATTCTTCCAGCAACATCAGATCAATCATTGTACAGCAACAGGATTGTGTAGCACATAAAAAAGCATGACGTCCTACATGATAGCAGGGGTAGCACACATGGACATGGGTTCTTCCTTGAGAAGCCACACCTCCTAGATATGACCCTTTATGATCTTATTACCACCACCAGCAATGCTCCTATCTGCCAGCACTATATCTATCACCTAATATCCTGAATATCCACTCACACAGATGTTGGTGAACAATCCAGAATATTATGAGGGACATGTGAGAGAGTACATAGACTAATGTCATCATATCATGAGTTAGAAATAGAAATGCAATTATCTAGAAAGCATGCATCAGGGCCGGTATACGGTTGAAGGTCACAAAGATGAACTTAAGCCAACCAGACACTTTCTTTAGATGTAATCTATATATATTAAGCGAAGCTGGGGTGGCTGCTTACGAGGCAGGTTCGAACTGCGAACCTGCCGCAACTTTTGACTTTTTTTCCTCGCATTTTTTAAAGTAATTTATATTTAGTCATTTAATTTTTATAATAATTCCAGGTAAGGTATAAGCAAAAACAATTCGTTACTCCTGTCGGTTTTCATTTTTAAAGTAATTTAGATTTAGTCATTTAATAATAATAAAAAAACCAACCGCAACTGTTGACTTTTCTTTCTTCGGTTTTTTTAAAGTAATTTAGATTTAGTCATTTAATTTTACAAAACATTTCCTATTCAAAACAAAATGCATAATCCAAATATCATCAAACAAAACTGAATATTGGTAAGGAATTATACTAATTTTATGTAGTAAGAAATTATTTAATGTTGATTTGCTAAAATTGAACACTTGTCAATGAGGATAATTAAACATGTTTTTATCTCATTGGCCTATATTAGGAATCTTGGATCCCATGACCAAACAGCTTTAAATATTCATATTTAGAAAGAAGATTAAATGGATAAAAGAAATGAGGGAAAAGAACAAAGAATACAAAAGCAAGAAGTAGAAAGTCTTCTAAAAAACACCAATAAAGGGAATAACCATCAGAGTTTCCTGAGGAATATAGCTTTTGATTAGAGTAGACGAAATTTCAATTGGTGACTTTTTTATATAGCTTTTGATTAAGAGCCTTTTTGGCAATTCCTTAGAAAACTCTTATGGTTATTCCCTTTATTGGTGTTTACTAAAAGACTTTCTACTTCTTGCTTTTGTATTCTTCGTTCTTTTCCCTCATTTCTTTTATCCATTTAATCTTCTTTCTAAATATGAATATTTAAAACTGTTTGGTCATGGGATCCAAGATTCCTAATATAGGCCAATGAGATAAAAACATGTTTAATTATCCTCATTGACAAGTGTTTTGCTTTCAATTTTAGCAAATCAACATTAAATAATTTCTTACTACATAAAATTAGTATAATTCCTTACCAATATTCAGTTTTGTTTGATGATATTTGGATTATGCATTTTGTTTTGAATAGGAAATGTTTTGTAACCTCAATGGTTTATCTTTTTTATGTGCATCCATTTTGAGTTCTCTTTTTTTGTTTTTTGTTTTTTTTTAATAAACCCTTTGCAAGTATTGTTCAGTATAACCATACATTATGAAATTTCATTCTTTATTTGTCCGCAGATTCTTACTTTAAATTTTCTAATTTGCAACTGATTATAGTTTTTTCAAACCTACTGCCGTGCAACACACGGGCCACATTGCTAGTGTATTCTTTAATTAAATAGTTGTATTCTGCTAGACCTATTTTATGTTATAGAGTTATTTGCTTCTATTTTCATTTTCATCTTGTATACCTTTGTTCTCTATTAATAGTACTTAACTAAGATATATGCAAACCATTTATATTTAACACTAAATTTGACGTTTTTTTTGTCTTACATTCCCAAAAGTTGTTTAAGAAACAACTTTTGAAGAGGTAATTGTTCAGTAACATTCTTAGAATCTATGTCATGGCTTTAAGTTTAGGTTATTTTGAAGTTCTCAAGTCTGGGGAATTTATAGGGTCTAATATGGTGTTTAAAGAAGAAAAATTACAAGAAAACAAGTATGCTCTTAAACAGTGTTAATTTTATATATATAGAAATTTACACTTACCACCCTTATATTTTTTGTTGTCTACTTCATCTTCCTCCCTTTCATACAAATTTTATTAAAATCTAATTTTTTTTTTGACGAATTTACCCTTCTTTAAGTACAAAAAGTGTAAGATTTTGAGATTTTCTTTATATTAAAAATAATTTTTTTGATCGTTCTACTAAAAATAATTTTTAATGGCCTAAAAGTCTTAATAATCAATTTACAAATTATGGTTGATATTACTATTTACATTTTTAAATTTTTCTTATTTCAAATAAAAAATTGACAAGGGAGAGACTAATCATCATTTTATAAGTCTAACAACAGAGGTAAATTTCATTTCAGAAACCTCAGCGGAGGTATCTGTAGTTGTCAGAAACTTGTAAGGGAAGTGTAATTTACTCATATATATATGCATGCCACAACCACTGAGCGTTTGCTGAGATGAAAATACAAGTACACTGCGTGGAAGAAAAGGAAAGTTTATATGAGCAATCAATTTGTACAAGAGTGTCTACAAGTTCCTTAAATAGGAAAGAAGATAAAAGAAAGCATGATTAGATGGTTTGAGCATTTAAACAGAAGACCTGAGGAAGCAGGCATGTGAAGATGCAAGGGAGTAACATTAATGGATCAAAGAGGGTAAGAGGAAAACTAAAAATAACCTGAAATGGAATCAATCCACAAGAAATTGGATATGCATTATATAACCCGATACATGATTTTCAACAAATTGAGATGGAGGAAGGAACAGCATTTGTATTGCCTAACCAACTATTTGGGATAACGCTAAGTAGTGTTCATGCAAGCATGCTGTGTTTTAAATGACACCAGTTAAAGTTCACGTCATTTTGAGTTATGATAATCTATTGTCAGAAAAATATTTCCACAAGATTCTCATCCTTCACAGTTTCCTTAACTCATACCTTATAATTGCTTAAATTTGGTGGTTAATTTTTGCATTTTATTATTGTCTACAAGCATCTCTCACACATTCTATCCTTTGGTCCCAAAATCTCCCTACTAGATTCCACATTTGAGTGCTCCAAAATTCTAGTGTTGCCATATAAGAGGCTCAAATGCTATGCAAGTATGAATAACATACAAAACTTTCCAGAACCAAAAAACTTCCTAAAACCTGGACTGCTAATGACAACTTTAATGCCAAACATCTTAAACCTCCTAGTCCACACCAAGATTTAAAGGTGTGGTTCATAAACCAAGATTTAGAATCACAATTCATTGACGGAATATTCCCAAGAGAATATGCTGGAGTCAAAGCCTTGGGGAAATTTATGTCCATCATTTACACTCATGCCTCACTTGTTCATTTATACAGGATGCCTGAACAGGTACCAGCTTTGCAGTTCTCTATATTTTGCAGCCAAATCAAAATCTGGATACAGATAAAAATCTGTATCAAAGAGTCTTCCAGACTGTATACATACTTCTTCCCACGTGAAAAATAGTTCTTTTTTAGCAGCCAAGGTTAAAGAGATGCCGGAGTAAAATAAGAAAGTTGATGGGGGGAATTTTCTATAAATTAAACCTCACATTCTTACTCGTATATCTTATGAGAGCTCAGTTATCACCCGTTCACACTTGTCTTCCAGAATCTTCACAGCTTCAGTAAATAAAACTTCAGGAGGTAATGCACCCGTTGATTCAATAGTAACTGCATGGAAGAGTTGAAAGATTTTTAGAATTTCAGTTCCAAGAACGTTTCCATTAACCAGCATCTAAATAGCTTTTGGATTTAATACAATGCATATAAACTACACTTGCAAATTTTTCAAAGGGAAAAGCTCAACATCAATAATTTATACATTCCTAGCCTAGAACAAATTTTGTGGTGTCCATTAATCAGTTTCTGTTTCTTATCCTCCTCTCTCTTATGTCCTCAAGAAATATCAGACTTGTTTCATTTTTCTATTTCATGGTTGAGTTGAACGTTTGTAATCCAGCAGATGGTACCATTGTCAGAAAAAAATGGCAGGTGCACAATTGAAAAGAACACCACCAATTGATAATAACACCATTACACTAGCTGAATTGAGGGGTCATGAAACCTAACATTGAGAATGTACATCAAGATGGTTTCCAATAGTTCTAGCAGGATCTAGTCAGTTACTTCCCTTTACCTGGAGAATAGGAAAGATGATGTGCATGAGGCTCAAGGAGAAATATTCTAGACCTCTATGCTATGCCAGGACAGGACTGGTTTAGTATAGCCATTGGAAAGCAATTAAGTTTCCATCACAGAAGATTTTTCAATCAATGATACCAAAAACATCAAACTTCCAACCTAGTGAGCCAAAGGTTAAGCCCCTCAGAGAGTTCACTGATATAGGAATCAACATTTTAATATCATAAAAACAGAGATGTGGTGAAGCCATGCATCAGAAGGTGAATGCATCTGCAGCTACAGAATATGCCAACAATGAATACATAATAGACTTTTCTTTTTCTTTTTTTGAGACTTCTTGGATAAAACAGCATCATAAGATTATCAGTGCAAATTTTTTTTTGCTTTATCAGTAATAGGAAGAGATTATATTAATATAAGTATAAAGATATAAGGGTACACATATTGTGTACCACCAAGAAAGCCAAAACATCCCCCACTGAGGGACAAGAAAATTGGAAAAACTAACCCCCCAGATCATCAGTGCAAATTTTGTGCGTGCATTTTCTTTCCACAGCTATATTAGTTGGCATTGGATTCTAATCTAGTGTTTTTTTTTCTTCCACATCTATCTTAATCAGGATTGGATTTCTAAGGACTCTCTTTTACTAATTGTAAAGTTAAAATCTAAAATTGAAATGAAGCAATATTTGGACAGCCTAAATTGATGCATAAAAACTCCATGAGCAAGGTTTAAAATACTGGTACTAGTAACTGTATGGCGAGTTGGAAAATTTAGTTCAAAATAATTAAGAAAAAAATCTCCAATTAATCAGACTGTTCAATTCAACAAAAAAGGAAAGAAGAGCAAGATGAGTAAAATCATCGATTAGAAGGTTGAAATTGATGTCGTGTTAGTGCAAGTACAATAGCATCTAATCGACCAATTGTCAAGTGTTTGTACCTCTCCTTGGTCATTGGATTAAAGGATAAGCAAAGTAGGTATTTTGCTTATCCTTGAAACATGCTATAGGTCATCAAGTCTTTATCTAAAAGGAAAATGAAGGCTTTTACCTAGTTCTTGACCATTAGTCATGTCTAGTTCTTATCCCATAGAAAAAGGATGTCAAATAAACTATCTTGACTCAAGGGAACAGTGAGCTTGGGCATTACTCAGTTGGTACTGCCCGAGTTAACCCAAGTCATCTGAATCCTGCAATTACATGCGTATGGCAGGTCAATATCGACTGGGGTCAGCAGGTACGACTGAGTACCAGTAAAGATTTTAAACCATGTCCGTGAGTACTCAGCACAAAGCATGAAGACACTGAAATCTCAAGGTGGCTTTACAATAGAAACATCGAGAGAGATTCCGCCTGGTAGATGCATCCATTTTGCACAACTTACAGATGA
Organism: Buxus sempervirens; assembly: GCA_947561395.2. Taxonomy (NCBI): domain Eukaryota; kingdom Viridiplantae; phylum Streptophyta; class Magnoliopsida; order Buxales; family Buxaceae; genus Buxus; species Buxus sempervirens. Next base: position 13,791,502 of record OX387186.1, on the reverse strand, counting down.
AGTGATCTTTAACACGTCTTAGTGACACATATTTGTCCCATTCATCCCCGCGTATGCATTCTCTACACAGTGTACAAGCTCGAGGTCGGGCTACAGTTGCCCTCTTCTTGCCTGATCAAAAATCCACAATTATCAATCATATACGAGTAAATGTATCATAAGAATCAAAAGTAAAGGTCAAGGAGGTGGTTGTTGAGTGGGGTGCCTTTGGGGGGATTTAAAGAAGTGCAAGACAAAGCAAAAGAAAGAGTAACCAAGATCCCAAAATATTCGGTTCCAGAAGCTACAATTAATAGGGCATACATCATAATTACAACAATAAGACATCACTTACCTTTAGCAATATCTTCAATGTCAAACACGTTTACTGGACACTTCTTCAAAAGCTCTTCTGCCTTCTCATTTTTAACTTCTTGCAATAATACAACCTAGTTATGGAAATAAAATAAAAAATTAGATCCATTGAATGTTTTATTTTTTTCATTCTAATCATGGGAATTTATAGTTAACAATTGTTCATCACCTCGGGAAGCATCCTATACCAGGCTGTGGCCACTGGGGACCACTTGGCATGTGTTTTCCCTGTGCCCTTAACAGCATGTGCTTCAAGTTCAATTTCCTGCAAAATAAAACGATCATGAAGAATTTTGATACCATGCAGGAAATTCAAAAAACAAAAATAAAATTAAACAAGGAGAAGAGGGTACTTTTCCATAAAAATAAAAAAAGAAAAATATATATTTCAATCTTTCATTTTCCTAGTAAGCAGAAATCTTTTTGGCATAAAATATCAGATGTTCTCTCAAAAGATATTCAAGTCCAAAAGTACCGTAAAATATCAGATGTAAATCTAAAAATAGAAATAAACAAAACATCTATTTCTATTAACACATGATTTTGGTCATTAGATTTCCATTTTTTTATCCTCTTTTTTTTTTAAAGTATAATAAGATCATTACAAGTTGTATTGGTAAGGCAATCACTCAGTGGATCTTAAGTAATACTTGCACAGATATGGATACCTGTGTGGACATAACACGAAACAAATATGGATACAGGATACATGTTGGATCCTGCACTTGTTCTCTCAAACACAGAAATCCAAAATTGAAGTTATAAAAATAAGTAAGAAAAAAATTATCAAGCAATCAGCTTGCTAGCAATGACTCAAAAAAAAATAGTTTTTATAGAGATAAAGTAGATATTATGAGGCTCAAAAATTGCAGGCAAAGAATAAAAAAGAAAATATGGAAAAAAAAGAAAAAAGCAAAAACAATAACAATAACAGAGATCTTGGCTTTGACCTGAATAACCATTTTTTTCTGGTGGATAGTTGATGAAATTTTATTTATTTGAAAAGATAAGATAGTAAGAAATACAAGAACTATTTGTAGTAAAAGAAAAGAAAGCCTAATGATGAGCCATGTCTAACACAACTGAACTCTGAAACCCCTCGGGCAGAACATGAGATGTTGGACATGCACCTACTTTAATAACCATCCTACATCATGTACTCACATGGAATACCATAAAGCATCTCAGACCAGCCCCAATCTTTGCAAGCTTATCTACGACCCCATTGGCCAATCTGGACACATGGTTGAATGAGGTATGCAAACCATGTGCCACAACTCGCGCCCTATCATCCAAATGTTTCAAGTGCCATGAAGGTGCTATATCTATCATCATCCATAAACTGATGGTCCTATAGTCTCCTTCCATCACTGGATTGATGAAGCCCTCTCCTTTGCTCTTTCCAGTCCCATGAGGTAAGCTACTATTTTAGCTGTAATTGCAACTTCTTCTCTCATATGTCCATAGAAGCCACGAATAACATGTCCATGAGAGTCCCCGAAGAGACCTCCCACTCCTAACAATCCTGGATTACCAAGTGAGCATCCGTCATAGTTGAGTTTCACACTTCCCACTTTAGGACTCTATGACCACCTCCACACAACTGTGGGTAGATGACCAGCAAATTTACCCCATTCCATAATAATATCCACAAGAAAAATACCTAAGAAAGCCGGGTGAAGTGAAGCCCAAGATGCAACCAAAGACCTGACAGACTCAATGATAGCCATGTCCGAAGAGCTCATTATCATCGAATCATGGACGTGGTCAATACCATTCCAATTTATAGATAAGGGTAACGATGGTTCAGATTTAAATTAGGCTCAATTTGTGTTCATTGATCAAATACACTTCGTATGTGATTCTAGTTCCAGGAGTCTCATCACTTAATTGGATCATCTCAGTGAAACAAATGACTGTATGCACAAAGTGTATGACATACTCCATACATTTTTACATTTATAAGCTCATTACAAACTCAAAAATCTAGTGCTAGGTAAGGCTTTAAGACTATCACCTCCTTAATAATTTCCCAATTGGGACTAAAAATTGGCAACTGAAAACAAGGCTCTTTTATAAAACAAAGGCTACAAAAAAAAGTTCCAAATTTAAACCTATGCCAAAATAAGGATGATCCAAAGTACTTCAAAGGTAAAAAAAATTTTACAGAACCAATTTCATTCAAGAAACTATTTTATTTTAGAATCAGTTTTGTACATTCTTAAACAGAAATAAATCCAATAATAACTCACCCTCACCCCTGGGGGCACACCAACAAAAACTTTCTTTTTACTCCTTCAGTTTGTTTGTAAATCATTTAAATATATATGAAACATATAAACAAAGGCCTATTTCTACTTCATCCTCTATGTAGTGCAAATGAATCAAGGTTCATTTAATTTTATTAAATTAAATATTGAACTATGATACCTTTGGTGACAAACTATACTTGTTGCTACACCTCTTTCGAATAAGACATTATAAACTAAGTCTAGCATACTCTAAATAATTTTGGTTCAACCAAAATCTATATGGTGCTTTAGAGACTGAACAAAAAACTCATAGGAAGTAACCAATTTTCAAACCATAAGTTAACAAAATTGACAAAGCTTCATCTCAACCCAAATAAGTACACAAAATGTCATTCAGAGAATCACTGTTATCAACCTCACCAAATATACAGAAAAGATAAGAATAAAAAGATAAAATAAACTAAAATAGATCTTCAGAACCAACATGTAAGGGACATTACACATTTTTTTATCTTATATTTTAAGCCTGTAAGATAAATACCTGATATTTAGGTTTTCTGGGTATTTAAATGGCTGCTATTAGATTGAACCAATAGCATTTTTAGTCCTCTTTTGACGTAATTATTTTTCCTCCCAAGATACTATAAAAAATTTTCCAAAATGGAACAACTATTGAACTAAAGGTTGACCAAGTTTTCTGTGAAACAAGGAACAAAATGCAGGTAAGGAAGAGGATGTGTCAAAAGTAGGATGAAGGAAATATGTTACGGGAACCAAAGGTGCCCCAATTGGAACCATCATTTGGCAGTCGTTTTCAAATGTTACCTCATTGAATCAACAAAGAATGTCATCAGTTGGAGTACACCTTGAATAGCTACAAGTAAATTTAAAAGCAATCAAATGGTTCTCTTTTTAGATTTTATGATATGAAATATGAAATATGAAACCATCCAGCTAGCAGAATTTCTGAAGCAATGATATTAAGAGATAGATAACAGAAAATTTGTTTCCTGCTCCAATTGGCATTTTGTTAGAAATGCATAAGACACATTTCCGAGTGGAATCATTATACTAAACCATCCTCTCTGCAGTCCCAACAGGATTCCTTCAACATTACCGCCATCTGCTTTAAAATTTCTTATCCAGTACCCTTTTTTAACATCTTGTGAAATTTGTAGGAGTGACTTCCCATTTCTCATTCACAAGTAAACTGTGCCAGTTTCATTTTTTTGCCAACTAGTGCCATGCCAAAGCCAAATAAACTAAGTGATATAACAATACTTTAATTTTTAGGAACCTTAGATGTAAAACAATAGCCAATAGCTAAATGAAACAAAAAAAAACAATTACCTGGCCAGGTCCAAGCTTAGCAATAATAATATCTTGATGATTCAGGCCAATAGGGTTGTTTGAAAATGCTGGCAAGGAGTCTTGGCTACAGCTAAAAGAAGTGTATGTTTTCTGTTTTGAGGATGAATTTGTAGAAACGTTTTCTGTACTCAACAGAAACTCACTCCCATTTGGTAACCACTTCAGCTCATCCGATTTTACTGCATTTCCATGACTCAATCATAATTAGCATGGGCCACCAACAATCAAAACAAAAGGTGATTTACTTTAACAGATTATAGAGGAACTAACCTGTAAGACGTGGTCCACCCCTTTTGCATTGAACATGAAGTTTGAAAACAATAGTATTCTTTTCATTTGGTGTATCATGCTCTACACACCCACCACAAAAGGAAAAACAGAAAATGAAGAAACAAAACAGAAAAAGTATGCCACTTAGCACACCATCAAATATCAAAGGCAAATAAAACAACACAAGCTCTTAGCAATTGGTAATATATTTTGGATAAACCTGACATATATTCAAAGAGTCTTGGGTCAACTTTGATAGGAATGAGACCCAACCTATGGGCAAGAACTTCATCTTGGACCACCGATGTATTATTTGCCATCAGAACCTTTTCAATAGCCATTGTGGGAACCTACATGCAAAGTTCGCTAACTGGAATTAGATAAATACCTCTAACTATAGGACTCGAACACCAGATACACCACCAAATCTAACAAACATGCCACAAAAACATAAACACACATACAAAGACTACACATGCAGGGATTTTATCAAATCCAACTCAAATTTTATAATATGAACACACATGTCCGCGCACAATGTACACATACATTTGTTGAATTCAAACAAAATGTTAGAATATTAACATCTACGCCACATGCTACTAAGTCAATGACCAACCTAAGCGTTCGCTAGCAAATTAAACTTTCATATCATGTTGGACTTTTTGATTAAGCCTTGAATACACAGCCAGACTGCTCAAGAAATTCTATTGTCGGGTTGATTAATACCTAAGATTTCCAACAATCGCATTTCTTGCATTTCTTGCACAAGTACTTTCCAAATCGCATTTCATTTATTATCCTCATCAGTGCAGTGCCTTAAGATTTCTTCAACAGTTTGAGCAGAAGGAATATTCAAGTGAAGTTAATTGATGCTCCCCTTAGAAAATTCAAGCCTAAAATATATGTTAACTAATAATAGTTTGGAAAGTCAGTCCAAGTAGCTACTTCCTAGGTCGTATTCCACATCATAAACCAATACAAAACAAAAAGAACCACAAAATTAACAGCTAGTACATCACATTACCCCGTTCAACAAAAAGGAAATCAAAAGCATTCAAAACATAACCCTCCTAATATCCAAAATGCAGCACGAAAACAATTTTTTCCCGAACTAAACAGATAAAACGATAAGAGAATCAATGTCTTACTCTGGAAACAGTACCTCGGCTATAAGAATCCTCCTGAACGCATTGGCTAATGAAGGATCTATCCCAATCATATCAAACTCCATTTCGTCCTCAGTAAGACGAATCACTTCTACTCTAAAGTTTTTGCACAACTGGTCCAATCGTAAACTGTTATCGATACCCATCGACGCATAAGCACCAGAATACTGAACAGTTTCTGTCTTCAAACACCATATTGCCAAAAATCAGAAAATCACAAACTTAGACTCAAACGTAACAAAATGGTCCAAAACCACATAGAGATAAACTTCCGAGATTGTAAAAAGGAATAACAGAAATGGAAGAAGCGTACATGTGCAGGAGCATCTGAAGCACAGAGAACTCGAGTTCTCTGAAGCTCGAGGTGCGGTGGAAGCTGGCCCTTGGGCACATCGGGCATGTCCAGAGCCGAAACCCTAGGCATAATTAGATCACCTCTGATCGCTTTCTACTTCAAACTTGAAGAACGGTAGACAGAACAGCGGACTGAGTTTTTTGGGGCTTAGGGTTTTTAGAAACGGCCTTGCAGCCGGAAACCGAAATGGTTCTGTTTGTTAACTGCGTTTATCAAACGGGAGTACGAAGTAAGAAGCAGGGGAAATTGGTTTTTAGTGATATTTTTTAATTCTTTATAATTAGGAAACAGTATTATTTTAAACATAACTAAGAAACAGTGTTATTTTATAATGATTAAATGCCCTAAAAAGACTTCTTAAACTCGTTAAAAAGGGACATAACAAACAAATTATTTACAAGCATTTTTTTATGGGTTTATTAGAAATAAAAAGTAACAGATTAGGTCCACTACAAGTCTAGAGTAGGCTTGGCCCAAGAGATCATCCAAAATGAGTCTGATAATACGAGGAGCAGAAACTCACCAAAAGCAAGGATAGTGGTTTAATGAAAAGTTGGCTAATCCATCAGCAACTGAGTTTGCTTTTCTGTAGACTTTGAAAATGTAAGTTGCTAGGAAGAATCCTTTGAGATGACGGGCTTCCTCGATCAAGTGTTCAATTCTCCATGAAGTAGAGGTTCTATCTGAGAAGGCATCGACGACTATCTTGAGTGGCTTTCAATGATAACATGTGTGCAATTTAGTGCAAGGGCTAATTTAAATCCTTCCACTAGAGCTTGGGCTTCTGCCTAGAGAGCATCTGCAACTTCAATCTTGTTTGCAAGAGCTCCAACCATTCTTCCATCTGAGTCACAAATAACCACCCCAATGGTAGCATCTCCTGGGCATCCACAAGCTGCCCCATCCACATTGATTTTGGTCCATCCAAGCCCTAATCTTGTCCATCTAATGTAGGCTACTTCCTTCCTTACTTTGGTCAATCCTTGTCCCTTTTCTGCCACCTTTAATGAGTCCATCTGCAAAACATGCAAATGAGTTGAAGTTAGTCCAATAAGAGGTTGTCTATTTTTGAATATTAGTTTATTCCTTGAGTTCAAGATTAGCCAATAAGGATTCGCTGAGGTTGTCTATTTTCTAATATTATTTACAAGTCTGTTGAGGGCATTTTTAGAAGAAATCTTTTGTAAATAGTAAAACAACACTCATACTCAAATATTTTTTAAAAAGTATCACTAATTTACAATTTCCAATAATTAGGGGACTGAATAATGTTATTTTCAAAAATCATAACTAATTTACGGTTTTGCAACCGATTATTAAGTTCTTACAAAATTGAAGTAGTTCCTAATATTATACAATTTTATTAATAAATCTTCACAATGTGTAAGAACTGTTTTGGAAAGTCTCACATTATGCTCAGGGTGATTCTCAAGGGGAGCCTCGCACTATATATAGTATAGATTAGTTAAGAGGAGATGATAGTAAATATAATAAAATGGAGTTGTTGTGATTCCCAAGGGAATCGTGCCAACCAAGATGTGCAATTTTCCAAAATAGCCCTTACACATTATTGTGAAGATTCATTAATAAAATAGTACAATAGTCAAAGACTCAGAACTATCTTGATTCTTAAAAACTTAATGTAAGACATGGGAAAAAATCAAAAACCTTTGACTTCCCCAATCATCACACGGGATTAAATTAAATAAAGAGTCGCCACCATTCAATTTAGGTGTGAATGGACACCAAAATATTAAATAAGCACAAAAGGCAATTTTTAGGGTAAAAATAACCCTCCTAAAAAAACAACCAGAGATGGGTAAGGGGATTAGGTTATGAACAAGGGAAGGTGTTAGGCATCTCTATTCATCCACACAAGGTGGTTGCCAGGTATTGTTCATGTTAAAATAAAGGAAAAAGCTTGCTATAAAAATCAGGAAAAATCACAAAAAAGAGAAAATTGTATGGTTTTTTCATACGAATAGCCTGACTGATCCAGAACTTTCAAATATGATCATACCATTCCTAGGGTTTCATGATCAAAATAAAATTGAGATAAAATCAATTTAAAGTGAAAAATCCAAAGATCTGGCTTCAAGTCAAATTCTAGAAATCTAGAAAAATATGATTTTTATAAAATATTTCAAAATTGAACCTGAATAGTCCAGGATATAGGTAGAGCCCAAATTTCACATTAAATCAAGAAATAAAAACCAAAAATACCCACGTTGATGAAGAACATCAAAAGGGGAGGATTTAGACCGTAGGGTCTTCTCTCAATAATGAAAAAGGATTCAAAAACCACATCATGAAACCCTAGAATTTACTTTCAGGCTTTTGGATCCAGATTTACCATATTGATCATGATAAATCCAAGATCACAGCCTAATATCACAAAAATCACGAAAACAGTGTTGTAGGTGCAAATATGTGGAAACTCCAAATTTTATAAAAAAAAGTGGGGATCTCATACTATAAACATCATGGATTCATGTAATTCATTCAGATTCATCATAAAAAGCATTAAAACATTATCAGGATATTCAAAGCAGCCACATCTCACAGATTTGAGCACATGGGGTCTACCCTACGGATCCACCTGTTCTCTTTTCCCCTAGCTCTCTCTTCACGTTTTACGGCTAGAGAGGATTCTTGAGGTACTTGGAGATAGATTTGGTTATACAAACACAATCAAAGGCCTTATTCTATAAAAAAGGAGAAAAACAGATATGGGGTTCTATTCTAGAGATCCACCTGTTCTCTTTTCCCCTAGCTCTCTCTTCATGTTTTACGGCTAGAGAGACTCTTGAGGTACTTGGAGGCAAGTTTAGGAATACTAGATAAAAAATATGGCCTTATTCTACAGCAATAGAGAAGATCCTATTACTTCTAGAATTGAAGACAGAAAATAAAAGGGAAAAGGGACTTACCTGGATTGAGCAAGCAAAGCAGTAGGGGTTCCTCTTCTTCTCTTGGAGCTTTTTAAACTTCAAAATTTCGTGGCCCCTAGCTTAAGAATCTCACCTCTATTTATAGGCAAGCCGAGGGGCAAGGCTAGTCCAAGGTTTGGCAAGATAAAGTTTCAGTTTGAGTTAAACACAAGATCATGCCAATCCTTTATCCACAAGGATAAATGAGATAATTCGAACAGATAAATAAGAGAATTCGCTTATCCAAGAGAGATATTTGGGTGCAGATAAGGCTCAAAAATCAAAAAGGATAAATTCGCACAAAGACCCCCATGCCCGTATATATATTACGGGCGCGCCCTGCCCGTATTATTAATACGGGCACGCCGTGACCGTATATCAACTACAGGTATGACCAGTCCGTAAACAAAATACGATCATGACCAGTTTCAAATCCCAATTAATATTTTCAATTATTTTCTCATTTTTAGTGCAATTTGGGGTGTCTACACTTAATAATTAATTGTAAAACCGTTCTCTCTTGTTTATCTCTTTCTTCATACGTTCAATACTACACGTGCGCCCGGATAGTAGTGATAACCACGCATTGAAATGCACTACCACCATTAAAACACTGGGAATGAATTATACAATATCAAGTCCATTCAAACTTTGATAGTATTATGGCTAGTCCAAAATTTTAAACTAACTTTTATTTTTTTATTAAAAAGGTATATATTTTATATATTTTTTAATTAAAATTTATGTTTTGCCCCCCCCCCCCCCCCCCCCCCCCCTCCTAAAATTTCTGATTTGCCCCCCTAATCCATTGAAAATTTTTCTATTTCATGAGAATCCTTTTTAAAATTTCTGGTTTGCCCCCCCCCCCCCCCCAACCCATTGAAAAATTTTATATTTCATGAGAATACCCTCTAAAATTTCTGGTTTGCCCACCCCCAAGTCATTAAAATTTCTATATTTTATGAGAAGTGTTAATTGAAATTTTTTTTTGCCCCCCCAGATTTAAAGTCCTGGTTCCGCCACTGACTGAACCAAATCTATTATTCTCGGTTTTGGATTATTAATGATCGGTTTCTGTGAGTTCCGGTTTTATATTTTGAAAATTGTTTTGGTTTTGGTTTGGTTTGCCTTTTAAAGTCAAATCAAAGTGAACCGATTACTTATATATAGGGCTGGCAATGAGTCGGATATATATCCGAATCTGACCCAAATCCGATTCGAAAATCCCGAATTCGGATATGAGATATAGATCCACGGTTCGAATACGGATATCGGATTTCGGATCCGAATTCGAATTTATCCATATCCAATCTGAATAGGATCCGAACCAAAATCAACATATACTTTTCATTAAACTATTGATAAACTCTGTACAAACCATGGTTAAACTATCCTTACTCATGTTTTACTTTAATATTTATATGACTCATTAGTTTTGATAATTAAAATTTGCTTTAATAGTTAAACTTGACTTTTGACTTTTAAATTCAAATCGGATCGAATTCCGATTTCGGTTATTTATTCGGTCGAATTTCAAATTCGGATATAGTATATAAATTCAGTTTCAAATTCACATATAAAAGATCCGTCGGATTTCGGATCGAATTCGGATATCGGATTTTTATTTTCTGTTCGGATTCGGATCATGACAGTTCCATGCCATATTCGACCCGTTGCCAACCCTATTTATATACACAAGTTTTTAAGTCAGACTACCAATTAAGGACGATTCAACTTACGGATTAAAACTGATGAATTGAACCAAACCAAACCCATTAGGGTTGGTTTTGAGTTTGTATTAATAGATTTTAGTTCGGTCTCGGTTTTGTACTTTAAAAAAAAGAATAAAAAGAAAAAGCAATTGCTTTGGGTTTGTAGTACACGCTAGCCCGCTTGGCTTCAGATTTTCTTAGAAACAAACCAAAATGGTTTCAAATTAATATCTTGAAACTAATTTGTATACATAACTACCATTTAAAACATAGCTAATTAAGCTTTAACAATCTAAGCTTAAGATTAATAAATAGTTAGTGAGCATCAGCTTCAAATAAATCTATGAACCAGGCTAGGCAAACCTCAGCTTGGCTTCGCTCCTTTACAAACCATAAATGATTCGAGACTCCATACACAACAATCACAATAAACCCATAATTGGGCTGGCATCCCACATAAATATATCCTCTCTAAAAAATGGGTTAGGGTCAAATTATCGAACAGAGTCACGACCATATCTGCCATTCAAATATATATATATATATATATATATATATATATATATATATATTTTTTTTTTTTTTTTGTATTATAATTTCAATTCATTAGAGCATGCAAGAATTTGTCGATATTTCGAATTGAATCTTCTTGTTTTTGGATACTCGATAAGAATAAATTACTATTCATTTCCTCCACAAGGCTGGGACAGAAGAAAACATGCAATAACTTCTCTGTCAAGCAAAGGCATTCTAGAGATTATCTGGTAGAAGACAAGAGTCACAGATCTCCAAAGACAGTTGCAGTCAGCATATATGAACCAACTGCACACACACATGATCAAATTTTGTTAAAAGTACCACGTAATGTAGAATTTTGAGCATTGTTGAGAATACAACTCCAAATTTAAAAAAAAAAAAGGAAAAGAAAAAAAGAGGTTCACAACATCCCTCATTATGGAAATGAAATTATTGAGTTCCATCATTTAATCTCAAACAGAAGCAGAAATACAAGTACCCAGAAATCAATTAGGCTATGATTACAGAGCAACTTCAAAAATTATTAAGAAACCAGGGACAATCTCCGACGTTTCCTTCTTCAATTAAACCATCACAAAATCAAAGTTGTTTGGTCAACTTTCAGATGTAAAGGGTTGATTATTGGAAGGCTTGATCCAAGAAAGTGAACTGGATAAGCAGATTTAACAATCTAACAGAAACAACAATATTAGCTTACCATGTTGGTCAAAAACAGGCTGAACCCTGAGGTCAGCACCAACTATCAAATGTTTCTACCGAAGGATATAAAGAAACACAGTCACATATCTGCATGATATAGCTCCCAGACCAGTATTAAAAATTTGAGACATTGCAGAATAACTTGGCAGTTCCAAATCATGGTTCATCAGAGGTAACAATTTCAAGTTAAATGCACATATGATTCATGAAAGGAAAAATTATACGTATGTAGTTCAAGGAAAGGATATATCTTTGATATATTATATCCCGCTCCATTTTGATGGAAAAATTGCATGCATCCATAGAATGAAGGCAAAATAGCAGTACCGTCAAAAAGGATATCATACAAAATGAATAAAATTCTATACTCATTCTCTGCCAAATCCACCTCAACAGCCTCAAAAAGGGGATGAAACAATTTTGACGAGGATCCAATAAGGCCCAGGGGATCCCAATTTCTCAACTGCATTCATAAATCATTACCATTAGTTTGAGATGAAATGATGAGATATAAGAAGTAAATGACGACCACAACAGTTTATCCATGACATAATATATAACGTACCAACAGCTATTGTCACACGGACAAATCATGGGCATTGAGTGCATTCTCACCAGTAATACAGACTATACACCAGTTCCTCCAGCTATATGCATCAGAAGGCTGCAAACAAATTAAATAACGTTAAAAATAAAAACAGGAGAAATTAGCTCCCCAAAGTTGATTAACTTTTATGTAATTCATTAATAGAAGCATAATGCTGCTTCCTAATATACCAGCTTCAGTGATTATGGCTCCGAAATTTGTCTTTCTTTGCTAAATGATCTAAGCTGCTCAACAAGTTTCTCCTTCAATGATTCAGGGATCTGTGAGATAAATGTCGATTTGGCCTCTGCAACCAATAACTTCCTGTATTATGGAAGCAGCAAAGAAAATAAATAAGTGAATTCAACGATAAGATAATGAATTTAGAGCCTCAAAACAGACATCAACAGCATAACCGTTTCCAATTTTTACAAAGATCATTCTATCACATGTTAAATTGTCTAGATTGCCCATTTGCAATTGTTTCAAATATTTTACACTGTTAAGAATAATGTTTGATGCTCCTTAACCATTTCTGTATACACTCCAAATATCATTCAATCTTTAACTGCCATCATTGTTTATTTTCTATCGCTATTCTCATTCCAAACATGATAACATGCAAAAACAAATATATAAATGTAAGGAAATATAACCCAGAAAATAAAAGATCTTAAAATTTTGAAATATTCAAATCATACTTTTAGCAGCGGTCCGTGCTCTCATGCAATCTTAACCAAAAAAAAAAAAAAGAAAAGAAAAAAATGCTCTCATGCAAGGTGACACTTTTTAATTCTTTGTTCATCTTTTTATTATTATCTATTGCAGACTTGCAGTATAGAATTAGAGAAAATGTACAGTGACTTGTGCAGTCTGCATCAAAAGTTGTGAAACCTATTAAAGGAAAATGGACAAGGAGCATTAATATTGATTCTCACTTGAAGCATCATACTTTTCTCTCTAGAAGGTAACAATACCTTGTCAATTCATTTTCATTTTGACTGATTAGCTGTTTTGGCAAAAAAACAGGCATAATTACTTAAGTAAGAAAAGAGGGGATCTCATGTATATATCAGGAAGCATATAGCGGCATTCTATAAGAAAACAAGAAAAAGAGAAGACGTTACAATCAATTCAGATGCAAATCAGCACAACACAGAAATAATTTTTGAATTTTTAAGTGGAGGATAGAAGAGAAAATTTCCAATTGAGATGATGAGTGCTCTTCCCTAAGTTATAAACCCCATTAACCCAGTGACCAGCCATCCATAGTTCAGATAAGTCTCTTTTCCAAACTTCTTATAAGATATCGATCCTTTTCTAAATTTATAATTGAGGTTAGGGGATAGGTATATACACATATCATAGCCAATAATTTATATCCTCTCCGTACATAACTTGTGGTAGATTCACCTTCTATCTTATACATAACTTGTATACCTACCATTTTATATAAATCATTACTTCCAAGCTCCTGTATCGAGGATTGATTTTGCCAACAAAAATGGGAAAAGGAACCTACTTCAACTTAGGCATCGTTTGGTATAGCTTTTATAAGTTACTTTTCAACTTTGAAAAGTAGAAAAGTTAAAAATACGGGAAAAAAAAAGGATAAAAGCTAGTTTGGTAAGATAAATTGATGTCATGCAATATATGACAGATTGAAAATGACTTGGGCATGAATTTAGTTTACACCCCATTTTTTCTTACTCTACGACAATTCTAACTGAAGCTTATCTTCTTCAGATTTAAATTCTGATTTGGTTATATCTTACCCTTATAATTTTTCATTTTGATTCAGTTTTCAAAATCTAGTATGAAGGGCAATTAAAATTCTGAAAACATATATTCATTGTGGAAGGCGTGAAGAAACCTTAAACAATTTTGCCTATGAGTAAAATTTTGATTAGAATTATGTTTTATCATTCAAGCATACTCAACCCTTATGATTTCCTGACCCAATATGATTCCTAAAACACCAGCCAGAATGGATACAATAATTACCAAAATAAATATTCATTGTGGTAAACTTGACTAAAAACATACTTTGGATCAATATTTGTTGTGGGAGAATTGCCAGCTTCTCGAGCACATAATCTCTTTCTTGTACACATGAAATTATAAACTTTGTCCGACCAGCCACATGATTGCAGCATCAAAGAGGCATCCTTCCTGAGCCTGAAGATGGCAATGTAAATGCAAAAGGTGAATATAAGTCCAACAGACAACTCCCATTACATGTACCAAGAAGTATGACATGTTATAATAGTCAAACAAAAAAAGGGTCAGTGACATACTGGTTATTCTGTTCAAGCAGTGGACTAAATATACTAAGAATCAAGACTCACGCAAAGCAACTGAGCTAGTAAATATAGTACTTCCTACTTATGGGTTGGCATGCTTAGAGTTTGCACAACAAAAATGACCTGAATTATCAGGTTATGATTTATTCCCAAATTCAAAATCACAAAAGATTTAATAATAGAAAATGAAAAGATAATCAACGCTTAAAAAAAAATTTCAAAACTCAAACATCTTTGCTGCTTTTCGATGGTATTAGACCAGCCTTAATCAATAAACTAGTGAAAACTATTTCACAGACTGGGTATACCAGGAAAACGTACGAAAAATAGTTTATATTACGTTCTTAAGTGGCTTAACCAAATCAAATGAACATTATGATAGTAGATCAAAGTGCAGTTGTACATGAATCCTGCTCATAGGCATCAATTTCATCAGAGGGAGAAAGAAAGAGAAAGATGCAGAGGAGAGAGAGAGAGAGAGAGAGAGAGAGAGAGAGAGAGTTGAAAAGTACTTGAGATAAAATGCTACTTACGATTCTTTGAATTCCTCAAGCTTTAACCGCGAAAAATCATCTTGCGCAAACAAAATGCAAGATTCTTTCCCATTTGATTTTCTCTTCAAACCCGGGGTATCTGACTGGCATTTGCCTTCACCATTGAGTAACGAACGGTCAATGCTTGGTCCTCTTCCTGCAGTTACCTTTTCATTTGCCCTTGTCCCATCACCCTCACATACTTCAGCTTTAACAGAGCTAGTGCCAACATTCTCCTCACCATTTTCACATGATTCACCAAATGTCGGCTTGTTTTTACAATTTGCTGCGATAGCAGATTTATTCTCCTTACCACCGTTCCTGTTAATTATTGACTGCATCTCTTTCTTAACTTTCTCCACATGTAATGGGACTTTCAGATCTCTGTGATTTTCCATTAATGTTGTCTTATGAACATCTAGATTTCCATTACCATTTGCGAGAACCCTTTTTGAGTCAGGGTTGCGTAAGTTACCAAACTTCATTCGTGAGCTTGAGGGCACTGTCCCAGTCTTAGACATGGTTGAAATATCCTTCCTGGAAGAATGTTCACCATGTAGACTGGCAGAGCCTGTTTTCATTGAGAACTCTGCCTTCTGACTCACAGATGAATCATTGCCATTTTGTTCAGGGGTCTTCGCTCCATTGGAGACGAAGGCAGTTTTACTGATCTTTGGCCTTTGACTAGTACGAGAAAAGAAAAGAATGTAAACCCTTTCTGACAAAACCTCCTGCAGGGTTGAAACTGAAACATAAGAATCATTGCAGCAATACCACCGACCCATTGCATCCTGTATACCATAAACGGAGATCTAAATCAGCTTGCAAATGATGCGGTAGCTTTCATTCAGGAAGATCAAGAAATATTAGAAAATGATACGAGAACTAAAAAAAAATTTGAAACTTAGGCGATAAAAGACCTTGATATATGCATAATAGTGCCCAGAATCTGATGAATAACCTGAATGCACAATGGTACCAAAAAGTTTATACTCTGGGTGTGGATCCTGCAATATGATGATAATTTAGAAGTTTAACAATGATAGCATAGAATCCCAAATATACATTATACATACATAAATACATGCACACATACATACATACATGTGCATCAAAGAAGAAGCAAAGAGCAGTACTATTTCTATCAAGATGCAAACATGAGCACACATTTTTACTGCTAATATATGTATGCCTCATTTTATCATGAAAAGCACAGATCACGTATATCCTGCTGTTAGAAACAAAGGCTATGTACAATGTGTCTTGCGGCATGTGTGGTCCAATGTGGTAATGGATGTTGGCAAGCACTTTCTTGGCTAATTTTTCAATTGTCTATTTTGATGATAAATTAATATACAAAAGAACTAGAGAAGATAATTTGAGCCATTTGCAAATTTTTAAGTCCTCCATAAGGAAAAGCATTATGTGAATTTGATTAAGTGTTGTGCCATAACGTTTTGTTTCTTAGTTTTGTTGTATCAGCAGATGGATTGCAACTTCCCCCTGAGAAGGTGAGAGCCATCAAAGAGTGGTCTATGCCACAATCCACTGGTGATGTTCGCAGTTCCATAAATTAGCCTCAGTCTACAGAAGATCTATAAAGAATTTCAGCTCTAAGAAGAGTCCTATCACTGAATATTTGAGATAGACAGATTTCAAGTGGTTCTAATGCAAAACAAAAAAGCTTTTGAACAGATAACGCAGTTAATGACTGAAGCTCTAATACTTGCACCGCCAGATTTTAAGAAGTTATTTATTGTAGAATGGATGCTTCACATGTGAGAATAGGGGCTGTCCCTAGTTAGGAAGGAAGGTCAGTGGAGTTTTTTAGTGAGAAACTAACTTATGCCAAGCAACAGTGTTCATCATATGATCTGGACTTTATGCTTTGACGAGGGCAATTCATCATTGGCAAAGGTACTTGGCATATCAAGTCTTTTTAGTTTATTCGGATCATCAAGCATAAGTTATTTGAATTCCCAAAAGAGGCTGAATTCTTGTCATGTGAAGTGCGGGGTTCATTCCTTCATCATCATAAGCCAGTTCCCACCAAAGTGGGGTTCACGACACAAATCTTGTCTCTCCATCTCGTTCTATCAAAAATAATATCTTTAGTTAATTAATGATTTTGTAAATCTTGTCTCTTCAATATGCATATTCTCACGCCTTCTAATAGGTGCATATCTCAGTCTTCACTTTACATGACCAAACCACCTAACCTACTTTCCTCCATTTTATCGCTAATGCATGATATGCCTAACCACTTTCAAATATCTTCATTTCTTATTTTTGCCACAAGTCCATCTTAACATCATCATCTTGGTAGCACTCATCTTCTAAACAAGTCGATTTTTTGCCGCCCAACATTCTGCACCATACAACATGACTGGTCTAATTGTTGTCATATAAAATTTAACCTTTAATTTAAGTGGAACACTCTTATCACAATACTCTAGAGTTTAATTTTGAATTAAGTACAGAACTTGTTGTAGATGCTTTGAATTTTGAATTTAAGTGGAACACTCTTATCACAATACTCTAGAGTCTAACAAAGTTGTAGATGCTTTGTGTAAAAGAACTTTATTACTAACATTGACAGCAACCCAAGTCACCAGCTTTGAAGATTTAAAAAATCAGTACAAAGATAATCCAAGTATTAATGAAAATCATTGCCAAATTAAATAAAACAGTCAAGAGAATATGCTGCCATATAGGCTACAAAATGGGTATTTGTTCAAAGGCAATCAGCCATGCATACCTGAAGCGTCTTTGAAAGAACAGATTATCAAAGAGCTTCATGGTAATGGATTAAGGAGACATTTTGGCATAGATAAGATGCTGGCAATGGCCAATGAACACTATTTTTCGCCAAGGATATACAAGGACGTGAGTAGATTAATAAAGTGCTCCCAAGCATGATAATTTGATAAGGAAAGCTCACAAAACAATAGTTTGTATACACTATTACCAGAACCGACGGCTCCTGCATTGATTTAAGCATGGATTTTGTGTGGGCCTAGCAAAGACATCAAAGGGCTACAACCAACGTTTTAAAACTCGGCCGATACCGAGTAGTATCGGCCGAGTCAACTCGGTATCGGCTCTTGGCGAGTCGATACCGAGTCCCGATGTAAAAAGAATTGGGAACTCGGCGAGAACTTGCCGAGGCCGAGAAGTCTCGGCCGATACTGAGACGTCTCGGGCGAGACGTCTCGGTCTCGCCGAGACTTCTCGGCGAGAACTCGAGACAGGGGCTTAAAAAGCCCCTGTCGAACTCGAGACGGCCAAAAATGGCCTCCCGAGCTCGTTTCTCTCTCTAGAAATCCCTATTCTACAAATCCTTACACCACCATCCATTTTTTGACTTCTTCTACGATCCTATAACAACCAAAACGCGAATCAAGCCTCCATTGTTGCAGATTTGAAGATTTGGAGGAAAGTTGACAGATTTTTGGAGATTTGCGAGAAAGGTGATTTCTTCTTCTATGATTCGTTTTAATTCATTCTTTTTGTCTTAAAATCATCTTAGAAGCTAGTAGAGACTATTAGATTCAAAATTTTTGCGAAAAACACTTGGATTGGTGACAAATCAGAGGGTGAAAATTGGGGGTTTTTACTATTCCGAAATTTTTTTAAAATTTATTTTTTTTTTTCCTCTACATGTATTCACTTCATAGACACGTAAATAACTTCATATGAACTTGTATGTCATTCCGTTAATTTTGCAAAAATAAAATTATATTATTTATTATATTAATTGATTTAATAAGAATAAATTATACTTATATTTAACATATTTGTGTAATTATATTATTGATTTTTCACAAACAACTATAGTTTGTTTATTAAGTATGTATTTATATTTTTTAAGTTATTTCTGGTTTTAAAAATCCATACTTTGTTTGATAAAGTATATTTTATATTTTATTTTTAAGTTAATTGTTAGCTATTGTATTATCTTATTTAATAATTAATGTCTAATTATCTATAAACTATATATTGTTTGTAACTTTGTATGATTGATTTTATATTCTAATATGTATCATTTTTATTAGGTATAATCATGCCACGTGATCGTGATGTTGGGTGGCAACATGGCACGATTATTGGAGGTAATGCGAGACATGTTATGTGCAACTATTGTGGACGAGATATGTGGGGAGGTGTGACTAGATTGAAGGAGCACTTAGCACATAAAAAGGGTGACGTAGCTGGGTGTGCAAAAGTCTCAAATGAGATAATGCGGGGGATGCAACAACATTTGAGGACTGGGAAAAGTAAGAAGGAGAAGACATTGAGGGATAAGGAGAATTTGTTAGATACTTTAAATGAAGAAGCTATATTCGGCCGTGGGTCCAGTATTGGTATGAGTGGTGACATTGATAGTGATGATGACATGGAGCAGTGGGAGAGAGAGCAGATAGAGTTTGCTCGACGTCAGAGTATGGAAACTATGCAGACGGATGACTTGAGGCGTCATTCTGTATCAGTACGGCCTTCTCAGTTTGATGTAGGGGGGGGATCTGGGACTGGACGTAAACGAGGAGGAGTTGAGTTCGGTCATGCACGTAGTAGTAGCACGAGGGAGGGAGGGGGAGGCTCCCAGAGGCAGAGAGAAAGTACCATGCCATCTATGCCTGCACCAAGAGGAGATCAGTTGAGGAGCATAGATCCTTATTTGTATCCATCACGTGATGGAAAGCAAAAAAGACTAAAAGACGTATTTAGCACAAAATGGATACAAAGGGTTGGGAGAGCGTGTACGAAGTTCTTTACATATAATGCCATCCCTTTCAATGCCGCTAGCACTCCATATTTTCAGAGTATGCTTGATGTTGTTGCACAAGCAGGGCCTGGTGTTAGGGGGCCCACACCAGCACAGATGAGTGGAAAGTATCTGAAGGAGGAGGTTGGTGAAATCAACGAATATATAAATGACCAGAAAAGAAAATGGAAGACTTGGGGAGTTACAATTATGTGTGATGGTTGGTCATCACGTACTCGAGCGAACATAATAAATTTTCTCGTGTATTGTGATCGACACATGATGTTTCTGAAGAGTATAGACGTGTCAAACCAGAAAAAGACAAAAGAATTTATATTTCAGTTAATGGATAACATGGTTGAAGAAGTAGGGGAGGAGAATGTTGTTCAGGTATATTTCATTTAATTGTCTTTACAATTCATTACAAATTGCTAAATTGATATTTTGATAACATAATAAATGTGTATTTCGCTCCTGATTTCTAATAGGTTGTCAGTGATAATGAATCTTCCTATAAAGCAGCTGGAACATTATTGATGGAGAAGAGGAAGCATTTGTATTGGACTCCATGTGCTGCCCATACCATTGACTTGATGTTGGAGGACATTGCAAAAGTGGACAAGGTTGCAGATGGACTTGTGCTAGGGAAGAAGATAACCTCCTTCATCTACAATAGTGCAAGGTTGGTTAATTTAATGAAAGCAAAGTTCACTGAGGGCCGAGAGTTGTTGAGACCTGGGATTACAAGATTTTGTACAGAGTACATAGCTATGGAGTCTCTTTATCGGTATCGAAAGAATTTGAAGCAGTTATTTGTATCTGATGAATGGCATGATGTTGAGAAATCTGTGTGCCCAACAAAGGCGAAAAGGGCTGAGGCAAAGGAAGTTGTTGACATTGTCTTACAGAAGGACAGTTGGAAGAAGATTGAATTTGCAGTTCACGTCATGGAGCCATTAGCAAAAGTTTTGAAATTAGTGGATCAAGACAAGAAGCCAACCATGCCCATCTTATACGAAGCGATCGATAGAGCCAAATTGGCATTGCAAAATTCAGTGAAACATTATAAAACTTTTTGGAAGATCATTGATAACAGATGGGACAATCAATTGCATCAGGATATCCACGCTGCAGGTATTATTTGTTGTTAACTTTGTTCCAATATTTAATAAGACATTATATTACTATAATGTCTAATAATAATAGTCTAATACTGTATTCATATGCAATATGAATTTTTTGTATACGCAGCATACTTCCTTAATCCGGCTTTTCAGTATAAATACGACATGACTGCACACCAAGAGATTAGGGAAGGCTTAATGCGCGTGATTGAGAGATTGGAGCCAGACATGAATCGAGCAGCAAAAGCCGAGAATGAGGTATTATTTGTTGTTAACATCTTATCAAAAGATTACAAATTTGCATGATGGTCACAACATTCAATTAAATAAATGTTTCTTTCTTGATTTAATAGATTAGAGGTTATGAAGATGCAGTCGGACGCTTTGGGGATGCCATAGTTATCAACCAACGAGAAAGAGACCTTCCATGTAAGTGCGGGGAGTGGGGGACTCTAATGAATCCAATGAATCTTATTGTATTTACTATCACTTATATTTATAATTTATATGTGTATTTTGATATTTGTAGGTTCTTGGTGGAATAACTACGGCTCACAAGCACCCCACTTGAGATCAATTGCATTAAAAGTATTAAGTGCGGTGTGCTCTTCATCTGGATGTGAGCGTAATTGGAAGACGTTTCAAACAATCCACACTAAAGCTCGAAACCGGTTGAAGGCGAAGAAATTACATGAACTAGTGTTTGTGCACTATAATTTGAGATTGAAAGTGCGAAATCTACAGATGAGAGATCATGATGACGCATACTACAATCCAGTAGACCTGAATGTGATTTTTGAGGAGGATGATGTGCTTGATGAGTGGACAAGGGAACAAGAAGTTGCACTGTTGGATAATGTACAAAATGATTGGATCCAGTCAGATGATGAGGGAAACAGAGATCGGCGTCGATCTGATGCCATTTCAGTTGATAGCGATGCTGAGGAGCATGAGGATGCAGCACGTACTAGACAGATAGATGACGAGCATGACTCAGGCTCTGGTACCAGTAGTGGCAGTGCTGCTAGTGCAGGAGGAGGATCCACATCTCCATCTGATGATGGTAATGGAGGTGGTGGTGGTGATGGTGGTGCTAGTGAGCGTGTACCTTTGACTGTGGAGGAGGCAGATGCATATCGAGCGGCACAGCACCACGTGCCATATCAACGACGCGGACGTGATTCTAGTTCACATAGTCAGAGTCAAAGGGATAAGGGGAAGTCTGTATGGCGTGATAGTGATGAGACCTTGCCACCTGACAGTTATCCTCATGATGAGTTACAACATAGGTTTGGCAGCTTGGGCTTTGGAGATTATCCAGGGTTGGCACATCATCCTCCATATGCACATGACTATCCACAGTTTTATCCGTATGGACCAGGACCGTATCCTCCATTGCAGGCTTTGCAGCCGCAACCATCGTTAGACTCCAGTGGTAGTGCAGTTGGATATCATGATCATCAGGGAGGAGATTATCCATATGGATCAGGGTCACATCATCCTCATTCTAGCAGTAGTTCCGGGGTCCGCACTTCAGGATATTATGATTATACAGAGTCGGTCGAGTCTGGACATCCACAGGGAGAGGAGTTTGTGTCATTTTTTTTCCCAGAGAGTGGGTCAAATCCAGTTCATTATACATATCAACAAAAGGATGCTAATGAAAGTGGAGAAGGGGGTGGTGACTCAGCCAGTAGTTGGTGGGGATGGTGATGAGGTTAGTCATAACTTTTTTTGGATATGTTGTTTAGTATGTTTACATGTTTATTCCAAGTTTCCAACATTATGTTAAATGTTGACAACTTAAAAATATAAGTCTTAGATTTTTATATGACATTTAATGATTAAATAGTTCATCAGTGATTCGTTTTGTATTTTATATGTCATTTCTTAAGCCTATGTTGATAATTTTAACTCCTATTACCCATGTATAGTTTTAGATTAATTTTTAATATTTTTCTGCATTTTTTCAGATTTTTTAATTAATTTTCTCGAATTAATTGGGCAACTCGCCCTAACTCGGTATCGCCCTTGGGCGATACCGAGTCCGAGTCCGAGATTTAAAAGCTTGGCTACAACTATATATTTGTTGTAGTTGATCTTTAATCCAGAATGGTTCATTTTATTCCCTGTTCAATGACTTTTGATGGTACACACAATGCTGAGTTATTCTTCAAAGATGCAGTGAGAATACATGGAGTTCTATCATCTATTATTTTTGACAGAGATTTAAAGTCCATGGGAAATTTTTGGAGGGCTTTGTAACATAAATTTCAAATCAATTTGAAATATTCTAGCATGTAACCGCCAAACTGACAGCCAAACTAAAGTAGCTAATGGAAGTTTTGGTAACATGTTGACATTCCTTATGAGGAATCATGTGAAAGCATGGGATTCTGTTATACTACAAGCTGAATTTGCTTACAATAAGTTAGTCAAGAGAACCATAAAGATGACACCTTTTGAAGCAGCTTATTGACTAAAATCTCAATATATTTTGGATTTAGCTCCATCGTTGCAAACTTGCAAGAAGCACAGGTTAGTGATGATGGAGAAGCTTTTTCTCACCATATAGAAAAGTTAAAGTGAAGAAAGTTCCCAAAGGACCTTATCACAAGCTCAAGTCAAGAAAGTTTGGCCATATAAGGTGTAGAAGGAATAGTTCAAATGCCTATTTGATTGAGCTGGCACCAGATTATCGTCCAACCCCATCTTTAATGTTTTTGATTTGTATCCATTTGAAGGGTGAAAAACCTAGAAGCTGTTGAAGAGCAGAAGGTGAAGGAGGATGTCATTGGATATGTGATTGATGCCAAGGAGAGGCAATAAGTATAGGCGGTTTTTAGTAAAGTGGTTAGGTGAAACAGCTGGTGAAAGGATATGGGTTGATGAAGATGAGTTAAAGATGATTAATCCTGAGATATATAAAAAAAAATTCAAGGCTATTTTAAAATAAAGAAAAGGGTCAAGGAACTAGCATGTGAGTTTTAATGATGTTGGATGGCCAGGACCCTTTCAAATAAAAGGCTAAGATTCTAGAGTTGCTAAAGGCTAGCCTCTTTTAAGTACTGTAGCAGCCATTTTCACTTGATTCATATAAATCACAGAATTGAGTTTTAAACTCTTCCAACCATAGGCTGAGTTTTAGATTCCTACTATAGTCCTACAGTTCTCCATCTATTATAATCTGTTTACTGCTGGATTTTACTCTTCTTGGCTACATTAAAGCCCTTCTTCTTTCATGAAGGGTGGCAACTGTTTTTCACTTTTCGGTTGATAGGTAAAAGGGATTTCATTAAAAGAATGAGGAATGTATGGTAGCTTATGATATTTAATTAGCCTTTATTTCGAGATTTGGAATGGGATTCTAAGGAACCTGACACCAGTGGCAATATTTTGGTTGCTATGGAAAGAGCGTAATAAAAGAATTTTTAATGATATATCTCGTCCAAAATTTGCTTTATTTGAATCTTATCTTAGCTGTCTTCTGCAGGTATCAAGTAGGGATTCATGCAAAAGGTTAGATTGACAAGAGTTTCTTCAGTGTGATAATTTTCTAGATTCTAGGTGCTGTTCATCTTTGATGTTCCTGTACACTTTTCGTGTACTTGTATTGCATATTTGGACTGCTTTTGATTTAATCTATTTTCCATTATTACCAATAAAAAAAAAAAGGAATAAGGAATGTATAAAACATACTTGGGACATGAAAATGTGTAGAGAAGTTGGCAAAACAATAAAAATACAGAAAGTTATGAATGAAACAAGTCCCATCTTGATCAATTAAATCTGTTAACCTCAATTCCCCGAATTCCACTCATGTTCAAAACCAATATACAAAGAATTTTTTGTACTTCTAGGGCCTCTACTTCTTCCTCTAATTTGGAGAATTTTCTATCGTGTACTTGTTTTTCGGAAATATGACTCTCTAGAGAAGGGGGTATTTTTCCTTAGCGGTACACCCTTTGTGTATTGCATTTGTACTATTTCTCATTTCTATTATAATATAATCTATCCTTATTACCGATAAAAAAAAATATATATATATATATATATATACAAAGAATTTTTTTTTATAAATCAACTAGAAATTTTGTTTATTAAGAAGTCTGCAATTATAAAAAGAATATTTGTGTTGACACAGAGCCAGTGGCTTAGCTTAGAGAACAATCTTTTTACCAATTTTCCTCCATTCATTATCAGCAGCTAGTGGCTCTGATAGAGACCACAGTTGTTCTATTCCAGTTTTCAGTACTCTCTAGTGGTTCATATAAATCAAGCAGTGGCTGCCGTATTGGGTCTGAAGGTAAATCTTCAAAAAAGTGAGATCTTCAATGTGGGAGGCAACGTAGAGGCAGATAACCTTTGCAGAATTCTAGAATGTCGTTTGGGAGAACTCCCAACTACTTACCTAGGGATCCCCATTGGAGCCCCTTTCAAGGCTAAAGTGGTATGGGAACTGGTGATCGCTCATATGAAAAGAAAGTTGGCGCTATGGAAAAGCAATTTTCTATCTAAAGGAGGTAAGTTGGTTCTCATCAAGAGTGCGTTATCCAACCAGGCTACTTATTTTCTTTCCTCTATGCTTGCCCCAATCTCAGTGATTGAAAGGCTAGAGAAGATCCAAAGAGACTTTCTTGGGCGGGATGGGATAACGCTAAGAAGTACCATCTTGTTAATTGAAAGGATGTTTGTAAGGATAAAGATGGGGTGGTTTGGGTATTCGAGATCTCCGTCTGTTCAACCGAACTCTATTGGACAAGTGGTGTTGGTGCTTTGGAAGTGAATAATCACATCTCAAGAGAAATCTGATTGTGCTTAAATATGGCTATGATCCTGCTTCTTGGCTGCCTTCTCAGGTGAATGGTACTATTGGCTGCAGCTTGTGGAAACCTATTAGTAGACTTTCCCAATCCGTTATGCCTGGTTTGAGGTTCCAATTGGGTAAAGGGGACCGTATCAGGTTCTGGGAAGATTCATGGAGTGACAATGCCCCTTTAAAGTCGGTACATCCAGAACTATATAACATATCTTTGGCTCCTCCAGCTTTCATCTCAGATTTATGCCATCAAGGGCTGGGTGATGTTAATTGGAACTTGAAATTCAGACGAGGGATCTTTGATTGGGAAATGGACTCCCTCACTGACCTCCTTCATCGTATAGGTGGTTATCATCCAAACATGAATCAGGACAGCATGAAGTGGTGTTGGGGTAAGGAGGGTGAGTTTTCAGTTAAGAGCTTCCAAAGTCATTTGAACAAGAAAGGAGACAGGTTCAGTTTGTCTAAATCACTGTGGCAACCTCTCTTACCCTCTAAAGTAAGTTTATTCTTACGGACTGCAGTGCAGGGCAAGATATTAACTTTAGACAACCTTATGAAGTGTGGTTGGCAAGTGGCGAATAGATGTGAACAGTGCAAGTCTCATACTGAATCAGTGAATCATTTGCTCCTACATTGTTTGGTTGCTCAAGATATGTGGAGTGCTTTTTTGTTGAGATTTGGAGTTTTATGGGCGCAACCAAAAGAGTTAGATCAGGTCCTCAATGCTTGGGGTAAGGGTAAAGGAACATCCCGCTTCAAAGTTATGTGGAGATTAACACCAGCTGCTATTCTATGGACATTGTGGCAAGAAAGAAACAACCGTATTTTTAATGACAAATCTAGATCCCCTAAGGCTTTGTTCCTCTCAATACTCAGGTGTATTCTCTTTTGGGCATCCCCTATGGCCTCGTGTAAAGGGATGGACATCCAAGATGTTTTATTGTGTGATAATTTGATAATTTCCAGGAGTTGTAGTGACTAGAACCTTTATTTCCTTGTACACTATTGGTGTACATGTACTGTTTCTCTTTCTTTTATCTTAATACAATCTTTTCTATTACCGATAAAAAATAAAAAACTAAAACCTTCTTCCCCTTGCCTGTAAGTTCTTCAGAACTAATAAAAATCATGCTCACCAACAAATGATTTTTGTCACTTTTTCATGTCTTTACATCACAAATTCATTTCACTTGTGGCTTTTGACTATAAGTAAACCTACCAACATGTTTCAATGTTATTATTATTCTTGGAGAAGGGCATCCAATATTATGATTCCTTATTCTTATGCTAAAGGCTTCCCAGAATTTTGATAACATCCTTTAGCACATCAAAGACTAATGCTCTGGTAATTGTGAGTCAAGAAAGCAAGACTAATGCAAACTAGAACAATGTCAAATAGGTCTCCCAATCCATTACAAAGTTCCTGAGCCACCTTTAGAAAACCTCATCATATGGCAACTATAATCTCTCTCATTTAATACTCAACCATAAAGAAACAATTTCCGTAAAGTTAGTGGCAGATGTTCTTCCATTTTTTTTAATCTAAGTGGGAGTAAAGATTTCTTCAAGTTCATTGGAAATTCTTTAACATATGAAATACAAGCTAAGAGGAATATTAGAGGATTATTGAAATGAAATGGAAACAAGATCTGCATCATCAATTAATATTGGCGAGGAACCAATGTGGCCGGTCAAAAACTAGCAAGAGACAACCAAACACAACTGTAGCAAAAATGTGCCAGGAACAAGGCATGAAAAGTAGGGGATGGCAGCTACCAAACCGTTGTATAATGTGTAAATTTGACGAAGAATCGGTGGAGCACCTCTTAGTCCATTGCGAGGTTGCAAGTAATCTGTGGAATAGAGTCCTTGGCATATTTGATCTGAAATGGGTTCAGGCAGAAAAATTTTACAAGGTTTTGCAGACATGGGGGAAGAAGATTGGGAAGTCCAGGAAGGTCACAGTGTGGAACTTGATCCCAGCGGCAATTTCTTGGGTGATTTGGAATGAAAGGAACAACAGAATTTTCAGAAACCTTGAGAAGAATGTCAAATTCTTAGAGAAGAAAGTCCTGATACTGATCTATAACTGGTTAGAATCAGAAAAGTTGATGGCCAATGTGTCCCTGGAAGAATTTCTAATCTGTGATAAGTTCCCAGATTAGTGAGGAAGGGGTATGCTTTGTTTCCAATTTTCCTGTTCATAGTCTTAGGTACACAGATTGTGTACCTATTCGAAAATGTTTTCCTCTTTCTACTTTCATAATATATATATATCTGGATTACTGATAAAAAAAAACAACGCATGAAAATAACCAATCATTGTTCTTTGAAGAATGACTACTGAAGGGAGCTTCATCAGATTAACAAAGTGAAAACAGGGGCAGCGAGATAAATTTGAGATTTCCTAGAAGGTAGAAATTTAATGAGTGAAGCCTCTTAAACAACACGTTGTTTCAGCAACTGGAAGTTCAGGCTTCACAGCCTCCTAATTAAAAGCAAAACATATCAGGTGATCTCTTGAAGGCTGGATATAACAATTAAGAAACCAAACTAAAGGAGCCCAAACTGCCATATCCATTGAAGACAGATGAGCATGATGATGATCACTCTATTAAGACAGACTAACCAAATTTTGTAACAATAAACAAAAATGATTCTAAAGAGGTATTTCGCATTTGGAAACTTGATGTCATCCTCTGCAAGACTAATGAAGATCTATGCTAGGGAAATGAATTGAAGAGTATAAAGGACACCAGTGCTCAATCACCTAACAAGCCTCTATGTCATTTGGAAACTTGATGTGGTCTTCTACAAGACTACTGATGACTTACGCTGGGAAACGGTTAAGAAATTCACTGAAGAGTATTAAGGACACCAGTGCTCACTCACCTTAAATATATCTATGTCATGGAGAGCTAGTTTCTTTATGGACTCTTCAGACCTTCCATAATTTCTGCTGCTCTGGATGTTTTATGATCCCACCTGGTGCTCCTGGGCCTATGGTTAACAGAATTCTTCTCTCAAGGTCATAAAAATTGATTCAAATGTTCTAAAATAATTCCCATTCCACTTGTGGAAAGGAAAATTTTTTTTTTTAGGTCAACTATTTCATTGTAAGGCGATTTTGAGGAAATGGATCCCAAAATGTTATCCTTAGTAGAGAGTGGGTAGGAGAGATGGCGAAGAAGATCACTTTAGCACTGCAATATCTTACCATAGGACACATCATATGGGTGATAGGTATCCAAGCAAGGATGTGGTGATGCAGGGTTTAAAGTATCTGTATTAATGTTTGTATCAATCGACTCCAATATCAAAGTGGATTGCTTCAAATTGGTATCAAACTGGATCAGTCTGAGACATCAGGTGACTATAAAGATCCTTTCAAGTATCAGTTATGAATGTATGCCTCAGAACGGTTCAACTCTATATCAAATTTCCATGCATTATCAAACAACTAACCATAGGCCTACTTTTTTTTGGAAATTAAGTTTGTTTCCATTAATGATTATCAAATGTACATCTCTGTTACAAATATACAGCATAGCCTAAGCTATGACTTTAACCTACAATGAGTACCTCAGAAATATGAGGCACCAAAACAAACAATTCAATGCCTGAAAACACAGTTAATACCCCAGTTAGCTGCTACTTTCCTGGACTTGACAGTATCGACAAAAGTAAGGTTTGCATGTGATAATCTTGCTTGGATGTCGAATTTTATGAAGTGCAGGATCTCAATTGCAGGGAGATAGATGTTCTTGATCGCATATGTCATTGCAATTAGGTACAGTCTGGCATGAGGTGTCCAGGGAGGATGACAAAAGTGAGCTCACCTGAGAAGAAATTTCTAACAAGGCCTGCATTTTGTTAAAAGCAGGCAAAGGACTAGGATTTACATAATGCCTATCTGATTCATCTATATCTCACACTAGGAAATGGATCATTTCGGCAAAACCAATGTCAGAGTACACCAACAACTCACTAAAGTTTATTTGAAACCAACCTCTTGATAAGGGAAATCCCAAGTCAAACGAAGTCTTTCTCTAGAGATTCAAGGATGGTAGCAATAGAAGATGTAGCAGGCCTCACACAAGGTTCAGCATCAAGTGGAAGACAATCTACAACAGAAGTACACAAATGAAATTCTTCCTCTTCTGTTGGGAACACAACATGAAGCAAATGTTGATAATATATATCATAAACATACAGTTATGTTGATTGGAGGACGTCCCAAAAGGATCATGTATCAACATATCAAGTCTAGTCATTAGACCCTGAATTTTCTTGAAGTGTTCAATGGTGTGGGAAACAAGGGAAGGGATGCTTTTGTTTGCTAAGAAGGACTATGAACTGAATTCTGTAAGGAGAGAACAGCCAAAAAGGACTTCATGAATGGAAACAATAGGCTATAGTTCATTTTGCTGATGCTCATAGCATTGGCATGAGGTCAACAAGCAATCATCAATTGAAAGAGATGCTTATGTATGACCATCGATCTTAACAAATAATGATCCACACCAGCATATGCAATGCTAGTGAAATTTTGTTGGTCCACTGGTGGATGTCATGGGGGGGCCTTAGAAACCCCCAATTCTTCAACTGCACAAGGTGAAATTCTGGGCATGCTGTTCGAGATCTATGTGAACCCGACAGCATTAAACTAGATTCTGCATGGCACTGTTTGTGTGCCATGCAAAACACACAGAGAAGAGATGCGAGAGAAGAAAGGGAGGGAAGGGGGGAGAGAGAGAGCTATATAATCTTATTTTCATCCCATCATAGAAAAGTCTCTTTCTGTCTCACTCTTTTCTTCCCAAGAAGAGACGTCTTCTTTTCCAGAAAACTTATTTCTTTCCCAAAAAGGAAAAAAAATGACTTCTTATACACACACACAAATATGACTATTGTCACACATGAATAATTCAAACTTTTATCAAAAAAATATGATAATAAAGATATAATTATTACAATATTGATGGTAAGAATAAATTGAAATGGATGTCATAATATTTTATTTGCCATGTCATGTTTGTTGTGGGACAGGTAGTAGTACTTAAAACCCTAAAAAATGGGGATTGAGGTAAGGCTTTATATATCGACATCGCTAGATATATTGCCATCTAAGGAAAAGGAAAAATATTGTCTAAAATATCGAGGGAAATGTGCAAGACTACCCTAAAAAATTTATTTCGCCTACTGGTACACAGTGGGTGTACTATGTAATCTTTCTAATTATTTATAATATATCCCTTTGATTACTGATAAAAAAATAAATAAATACATTTATTTTGCCTCCCAGGGCACTCGATATATTGCCAGATGTATCGAGGGATATACGAATATTTAGAACCATGGATTGAAGTCAACAAAATAGGGATTAAAATTTGAGGAAACCATTAAAAATGCACAGCCAAGTTTTCTTTTAAAATTATGAAAAGACCCGCATGCTCTACAATAGATATTGGAGTGTAGCACTAATGTAGACCAAAAATTTATGAAAAATATAATAATAGGGATGAAGTTATTAAAAATTTCCTATTAATTAGATTATAAAAAATTTAAAACATTGCAATATGTTTATAGTTATTTTGGTTTTTTTTAGTTTTTCCATTTCTTTGGGTTTTTTGGCACAGCAGCACAAAAAAATTCAGTGACACAATAAGGCCCAAGCAAAATGGCATCAAAACTGGCACAGTAACCTTGACCACACCCATGTAACAAACAACAATTGTTAAAGGTGAGAATGACTATAGGAGCTCAATCCATGCCTGCTTACTATGTATTATTCTAAATGCCAAAAAAAGGGGGATACGATAATCTTAGATTGCATCCTCAACAGCATGACACTCACTTAAAGTGTCTTGGGCCATGTTCTTTCACTCTTCACATTCTATCTCAACAATAAATAAATTAGAGGATATTAGAAGGGACTTTGTATGGCACACTAGGGAGGATGTCTATGAATATAATCTGAGCATTGGAGGTCAGTTTATAGGCCAAAAAAGGACCCCAAGCCTGCACCATAGTACTCTACAAGAAATGTTTGTGGAGATATGGCAAGGAAGAGACTTTAATGTGAAAGATAATTGCACTTAAATATGGTTCTAACAGCAATGGTAGGGATCCTCAAGAATGAACTGTGTGAATA
The DNA here is from genome assembly GCA_947561395.2 of Buxus sempervirens. Classification (NCBI taxonomy): domain Eukaryota; kingdom Viridiplantae; phylum Streptophyta; class Magnoliopsida; order Buxales; family Buxaceae; genus Buxus; species Buxus sempervirens. The sequence goes on along the minus strand of OX387186.1, from coordinate 13,759,566 downwards.
TATTAAGCCCACATAAAGGTAATTTGAATGTTGCTCAATACCGAAATCAATCAAATCTAAAGCTGATACTTGGATATGAGGCTATGAAACGTAGAAGTGATAGTTTTGGAGACAACTTCCTTAAGTGAGTTCACTCAATTCACAATTATTTTCAACATTATTTACTCATTTCATATCAGTCGAAAGCCAAATCAAGGAGTATATACAGATAATACTTTTGCAAAATTCAAGATTAAATCATTTTACAAGAAACTAGCAGCCACTTTAGACCGTTCCTTCTCTAACAAGGTCTCATGGAAATTTATAATTTCCTTCCAAAAGGTTTTCCTTGGTTGGGCTGAAAGTTTTAATGAAATGCAACTATGGATCATCTTCTTTTTACGATTTTGTCAATCCCCAATTGATGTTGTTTCAGTTGAAGTGTGGAGCCTGATATTCATTAGATCTAGCCCCTGTTGTCACTGGTCCAGCTCAGCAATGAGGTTTCCGGGTTGGATGGTGTTATGACCGAAATTTGAAGAGTTTATTATTAAAGTTGTTCTTCATAATTTTACCCTTGGTATTATGTTATTAATCCTAAAAATGAATTAGGGTTTCCAATTAAAATCTGTATATCTTTTCAGATTTGATATGTTCTGTGATTGTGTACTTGCTTATTGCATCGTACATTTTTAACAGTTTATGTTGCAAAGAAATGAAAATGGTTGACCACCTTATAGTACACTGTTTCTATTAAAATAAGACTTACAAGGACTGGATGTGCTTGCTGCATAGCTAAGGGGTAAAGATCTTCTAGTTTGTCAAAAGTGAGAAAGTTCATGGAATAGTGATTAGAAGACCTTCTACATGAATCCCAAGGCAACTTATAGGCAGAATATGGAAAGTAGTCAACAAAATAATATCCCAGTGTGAGGGCAGAAATAAAGGAACGGACAAACAAGCAGTGTAATAAACTCATCTTTGATTTTCTGCAACTGGAAAGAGAAATACATCATTCCAATGAGATAGATATGATAGTCCAGGAAATTGAAATGCCACAGACAAGTTATTTATGGCTATAAAAAAAAAATTAGAGCCCTTTATATCAATTACTTTTCCTGGAAGAAAATGACCATCCTGAAAACTAAGTTCACATCTTCTACCAACAAAGGCGTAATGACTGCTGGGGGTGGGTGGGTGGGTGGGTGGGTGGGGTGTGGTTAGTAAAATGCCTGGGGCATTCCTTAGTTTCTGAAATTGATAAAATAAAGCAAACCAATTAACCATAAACTAACACGGGGCTTTTGCATCATGAAGTTTATTATTCACTAGCAGGGCCAAACCTTAACTCATCTATATAAACCAGCAAAACCTAGTGACAGATGACAACAGAATAAAAGCAATTGACGGTTATCAAGCAAAATACCTGACTTGCTTTGCACATATAGCTTGAAAGCACCAAAACTTCTTCGAAGGCAATGGCGCGATCAATCTTTCCACCAAGCACACCTTCAAATCTCTAAGCAACCAAAACGAAACCACTCAAAAAGAATTACAAAATCAGTCAACCTTAGCAACAACATTATCAGCAACAGTACTAAGTAGAGTGTAGTCCCTACCTTAAGCTGGATTACAAGGATGTTAGGCGCTTGCTGAATTGACATTTGCTTCTTGGCTGCTACCAATTTCTTGCACCTACAAAAGCCACATGTTTTGATCAATTAGAATCCTGAATGAGGAAAAAAAGGAGGGGGCAACCAAAAACCAAAGAAATGTAATAGAAACACTTACTTCTCACATTTGTATTTATTGCTCCCATCCAAGACCTCTGGCCGGAAGAACCGCTGCAAAGCTTCTTTAAGGGAATTGCTTTGGAACAGATCAAGACTTATATCCATAATCTCGTCCACCTTATTCGACTCAGCGCCACAGGACAAACACTTCACCTGGCTCTGCAACGCGCCGCCGAAGATCTCCTTAACAACGCTATCGCCACCAGCGGTGACGTTGGGTTCAGTCCCCTTCCGGCGTTGCTTCTTAAGCCGAAGGCAGGAATTGTGGCACGCATCAATCACGTAGCGAAGGAACTCGTGGGCGTCTTCTTGTCTCCCCAATCTGAAATGCTCGGAGAAAATCCTCAAACAGCTCTGGATCTTGCTCGGGGCGTCGAGTGTCAGGTCGACGCTCAGCGACCGAACAATCCTCTTCTCGAGTATGCAAAAGGGGCAATCTCGCTTCCGCTCCGTCGCTTCAGAGGAAGAATCACCTGCAAGAATTTTAAAATTACTCGATTTGATTGAAAGAGAATTGAAAGGCAAATGGAACGGATAGAAAAAAAGAGACTTACAGAGAGACGAATGTTGGTTTTTGAGGCAAAAATTGGCGAGAGGGGGTGTGTAGGTCAAGCACTGTAAGACGCTATTGAGATAGCAGGTATTGCCTATGTTCTTTAACCCTAATGGAGGACCATTCTTGCGCTTTTGATGGAGGAGGCTCGGATTCCAAGTCATTTGCAGGGCCATTAACGGATTGCTGCGGCTACTGCTGCCGCTGCATCGAACGACGCTCTCCACTTCCACCACCACAATCGCATCCTTCCTCGCTCCTCGTTACTTTTTATTCTTTCTTCCTCTTAGACGCTTCTCTTCAACTTGTCTGTTCTCTCAGTAGAGAGAGAGAGAGAGAGAGAGAGAGAGAGAGAGAGAGAGGGGGAAAATGGTGGTGATCTTGGGGTTTATAGTTGTTGGTAGATTAATACATGGGGAAGGAGCAGACATTCTGCAAAGCCCCACCGCACCACCCCATTTGATCTGTTAAAGGGGGAGACTTCCTCCCTCTTTCCTTTCCTGCCAATTGTAGCCGTTCTATGGAGTCCGGGATGTTCACATAAACGTGGGCTTCTGATGGGCTTCTGTTAGGGCTTCTTTGGAGCATGGGTTCAATATATAAATCCGATTCCAACTGAAATCCAATTTGATCAGATTTTATCCGGTAAAAAGAGTGTCCTCCGGTCAAAATCGAATGTGAAAATTATAGATCTGTTTGTAATTAGATTCGGACTCGGATTGACCCCTATTTGATTAACTAAGATCCAAGTCGGATTAAAATGTGTATATGTTTGTATTTTTCAGGCGAATTGAATGGCAGTTAAGTATATTAATCAGATTCGAATATGGATATCATATTGTATTGAATTCAAATATTAATCAGATTCGAATATAAAATTCACAGATATATTCAATAGGGATATATGACAATGGGGGTGGGTTTTTTGTCAACTTGAACCCACCCATATAAGGTTTTAGCCAATACCAAACCCTAGCCTAGCCACCCCTATTCGCTTAGTAGCAAAGTGGGTCGAGGTTAACACACAATTGAATTAAAAATGGGAAAAAAATTGGGCTTTAAATAGAAAATATCAACTGATAATATATTTATTTATATACGATATATATTAAATAATATTAAAGATATATATTAAATAATATTAAACATATGAAAATAATATTTTAATAGACTATGGTCGAGTAGTTCGGGGCAGATCAGGACAAGTTGGGCAAAACCCTAACTTGCCGTTAACCCAATTTTGGTAATATCAAAACCTAACCATTAGCGGCGGGGCGGGGAAAGGCGAGACGGTTTACCTGCCCTATTGTCATCCTATTGATAACTTATGAAAAATATTTGTCATATATTTAAATAGATTCGCATATCCTTAAATTTAATGGGATTTAAATTGGATCATGATAAATTTAATTATTTACAGCCTTAGTTTGGACATCATGAGCATGCCAAATTATTTCCCCTTTTCCCCCTAAATTACTTCATTAACGTTTCTATGTAAAAATGTTACCTCAATAATAAACCTTATTTCAATCCATGTAAAATATTGCCTCAATATAAACCTTCTTCCTATAAAGCGAAACCAATGATGATACGTAATTTTTTCTTCCAAACCTTTATTCCCATCAATTGAATTCCTATAATTTCATGATATAATGCATACACTTAATTCCATAAATTGGTGCAATTCTAAACACATATAAGTACTACAATACTCTTTTGCTAAGCATTTGAATAAAAAGGCCTAACTATTAGGCCCTAAAGCGTTCCTCATTTCCATCTTGACAAAAGCTTCCCTCACTGAAAGCCTAACTATTATCAATTTTTTACCATACTAGGATTTCTATCCTTTTCATTATAAAAAGGCCTAACATAGTTTAAGGATATAAAAAAAACTTACATTTTTCCTTTCTATATGCTTTAAATTTATACAATCTTTTATTAAAGTTATATTAAATAATTGGTCATTACAAATATCAAGAAAACAATCAATTAAAATTGCCAAACTTAATAAAATTTAGGTAACTTAATATTTGAGCACCAAGAATAATTCTGAAATTAGTTTTGGTTTTCTCATTTTACCAACTTATATAATTAACTAGAAAGGTTCACAAATCACAAGTGAAACTTACCAATGTTAACCCAATTTTTCTTACCAGTTGAACAAGTTACCTCAGGTCAAAAAATTAATGAATTATAAATTTCATGGACCTGAGCGAGTCGGCCTTAGCCTATGATGCCATTAAGAGAGATCTAAAATATTGCTTGAAACATTCGCACTTTCTTCTTGATGTGGTAGTATAGATGGGCCCTTTTGCCTCTTTGACCGGATCACTTCCTGTAGTAGCTCTATCTGCAATCCTTAAGTGAAGCCTCCACAGGATGCAAACACGTGTCCTGTGGCTGAAAACTGTTAGTTGCGTGTTTGCATCCATAAGACACGTGTTTGCATCCTGTGAAGGCTTCACTTAAGGGCTGCAGATAGAGCCACCACAGGAAGTGAATTGCTCTTCGACTCAATTTGCACTTTCTTCTTACAAAAAAGGAATCGCTGTAAAGCTTTCACTATGAAAATTTTGTTATGCCTTTATTTATTGAAGCCAAATGCACCTACATTTCATAAACATGCTCCATTGTTCTCCTAAACACCTCTTATTTTAAATGTAATGGCATTGCAATACATGATCACAGCTTCCTCACAAGGAGATTCACTCCATATTTAGGCTCCAAAAGCAAACTAAGTATAGGAGAGTGGCAATATGTTGGAGAAAGTGAGAAAGAAAAGTTGGACAGGATCATAAACAACATAACCTTCAACTCCATAATGCCTAAATTTTGTCCAGGACAAGTACGTGAACCAGCACCAAATGGTATGTATGCTTGTGCAAACCTGCATGCCGTAGAAGTTCCTTTGGCAAACCTTTCAGGATTAAAGTATTTTGCATCAGAACCCCAGATTTCAGTGTCTTGGTTCAGTGCAGCAATCCAGATCCAAATACAGACACCCTTTGGAAGCCATATATCTCCAAGCTTTAAGTCCTTCAAAGCTTGCCTAGAGATGAACGCAACACTCGGATAAAGGCGCAATACTTCTTGAATAAACATCTCCATCTGTCATCCATGGAATGAGTTTACAAACAAAGCAATCTTTGAACATCAACAATCATATATGAGCTTGTCATGTACCAGTTTCATCTTGCGAAGCATATTAGAATCTGGAAAGTTGTTACCACAGACTTCTAAGACCTCGGTGCGAACACGAGCTTGCCACTCGGGATGTAAAGCCAATAGCATTAAGCTCCACATTGCTGAGATCGCAGTGGCCTCAAAGGAAGCAAGACAGACATCTTTGCAATTATCAACTACAAATTGATCTGGTGTAGATGACCCTAACTCCCCTTTGGTTGCAGCCACCATGAGAGTTTGCAACAGGTCCTTGGACCTAGCTTGAGTTTGTTCCTTTACTATGCTCCTAATAATAGAGTGAATCTCACTCTCTAGTCTCCATATCTCTCTATTTTTCTTACTGGGAATAAATCTAGAATAGAAATACTCACTTTTAGGCATAAATGTGATTTTGAACCTCTTAGACCAATGAAATATGGATGATTGTAACAAAATTTGAAAAAAGAAGAAGAAAAAAAAAAAAAGAGAGTACATACCTTAAGCCAGGAATTCCATTTAGAATGCTTGGGGTAATTTGCAAGGCTATTATAAGATCTCTAAGCTTCGGAAATAAGCCAATCCCTTTAATGCAATCCCTCCCAAACAAAGTTCTTGAGATTATATATGAAGTGAAGTTTCTAATATCCATATCAATTTTAATGTCTGCAAGTCCACCATTACTTTCAATTTTTCTCTCCCATGTTTTAACTAGGATGCTGCCAGCCTCCACCATTAGGTTCACCATGTCCTATGGAAACAAAATTTTAAGTTATAATTAAGAAACTACCTCCTTTTTTTTTTCCTTTTTGTGTGTGTGTGTGTAGAACCCCCTTCTTTTCATGAAAAGGATTTTAATTTGCATGAGCATCCATTTCCTGTTTTTTTAGTTGGTAAGAATCTATTTATATATAATTCATTTGCAACTGATATTTTTATTAACAAAAAATATAAAATAATGCTATTAAAATTTAATTTAAATATATTAATTTTGAATAACACAAATGATTCTCAGTGGTTAATAGGAATAATAGCAGTTGTATAGTAGTTTACCTTTACTTTGGTCATGTAGAACTCTGGAGCTATGGTTTTCCTTTGGTGAACCCAAACTTCCTTGTTGGTGGTGACAATACCCTTGCCAAACAAGGGTCCCCTATCCTTTTGTAGATAGGCAGGCTTCCCTAAGTCCAGAGTAGTGCATAAATTTATTTCCTTCACCATAGAAGGGTTAGCCACATATAATAGTTGCATGCTCCCAAGTGAAAATGTGAATGTCCTTCCTGAGGATTATAATCACAACTACCAAAGTAAATAAAATAAATGCATCAAAAAATTTTGTTTATATATAAGTGGTACAAGCAAAGAAAATAAATTCAGTAATTTTACTCATAATTACAAAATGTCCACTCTAGTGTGCTTATTTACACATGCGTTGTATCCTAATTATTAAAAATGTACTCCAAGGTTTCTCTTTAGATGATATCATTAATTAGTTTATATATATAAATATTTAAAATTCTAAATCTCTTAGATTGACATACATGAACAACGGATGGGACCACTAATCAATGGTCCATACCTAAAAATGACTAAGAAATAAGCTAAATTATCAATACTATGAGTAATATAATTTAGAATAAACTACAAAAACCTCCCTTGAGGTATGCACTAATCACACTTACATCCCTTCAATTTTCTGAAATAACAATTGTCCCCTCGTCAGAGCATGTCAAGTTTTATTTGTTTTTACTTAAATGCCCTCTTATTTACCAGAAAACTATCTCTCTTTCTTTATTTATCAGAAATTTGACTTTTTGCATTTATGACCTCTTATTTTTTGTATTTATATTTATACCCCTCCATGCAGCATAATTTTTTCAGATGTACCCTAATTTCAAATTACATTAACTTTTGTTGTTTATTTTTATTAAATGGCTAAATTAACCTTATATAAGATGAAAAAAATATTAAATCGCCAAATGACAATCGGTCTAGGTGGGATTTCAATGAAAAATTATAAATTGAGCAAATTAATATCAATGACTTAAAAGTATATATGCAATACATATAATAATATAAGGACTTAAATGAATTTATAAGATAATATAGGAGGGTATTATTTTATAGAAGGTTACTTTAATTATTTAATAAAAAATAAACAACAAAAGTTAACGGATTTTAACGTTAGGGGGACGATTGAACAATTATATAAAATGGAGGGGTATAAATACAAATTTAAAAACAAGAGGATATAGATGCAAATATAGTATAATGTAAGGACATGGATGTAAAAAAACCTCAAAAAATTACCTTTAATTTCTCTTTCTTTATTCCTTTTCTAATTCCACAGAAAATTAATTTCAAGGATAAATTCATCCTTTTATATCTGAAAACTATTGACATTAGCCATATTCATCAAAAACTTGGACAGCAACTTAACGGAGGGGTGATAAGTGTGACCTTTTTTTCAATCTCAAAGGGGACAATGTTGTAATTTCAGAAATGTGAAGGGAGTTATGAGTGATTAGTGCAAACCTCAAGGGTCGTTTCTATAATATGCCCTATAATATATTTACTTTCTAATACGCATTCTAGTTTAGAGTTTTCTTTTTGTAGAGTCTAAGTTATTGTTTAATCAAATAAATGGATAAAATATATTTTATATAATGGAAAAAAAAAAAAAAAGGATATCCATAAAGATATCATGGATCGGCAAAAATAGTCATCACAATAATACAAGAAAAAGTATGTAAAGGAAGAAACTCTGGTGTTTTCAAATTATAATATAATATATATACCATATTGGTTTGTCCAGTGCTTGAAAAAAGGGAAGAGAGCGGGAAGATAATCATGCGATATCTGTTGTGGGCTTGGCTCCTTAGACACCATGGATTGCAACCTCTTCATCTCTGGTATGTTTCCGAGCAGGATAGAAGGTGCAGGACCTCCTATCCCTTGCTTTTGTAGTTTTGATCGAATGCTTCTGGGTTTCATCAAGAGAGTGTTACAAAGGTGCAACACCAAGCTCAAGACCACAAGCAAGGCAAGGGAGCAAAGGATCTTGAATAGCATCAACTCTTCCATGGCTTCTCTCTCTCTCTCTCTCTCTCTCTCTCTTTCTCTCTCCCCCTCCCCCTCTCTCTAGCTCTTTCTTTCATCTCTCTCCTATTTCACTTGGGTTTATATAAAAATATTAATGCAAAAACTAAAAGAAGAAATGGAGTTAAAAAAAAAGAAGAAAAAAGGTGAAAGCATTAAGGAAGTCTTCCTCTAGCTATCTACATGTGGGTTAGAGAGATATAAATGTATATTTGCTATATATGAGACCTAAAAATCCTTCTGCCAAAAAAATTCTTGCATCCATTCCTGTAGTGGGTATGGTATTTCATGTGGCGCACACTAGGAATATTACATCAGCGCAGGAAGATTACAAAGGAGAGACTATCCTTTTGAAGGAAATTAAAATAGAGGATTACAGAGAGATGTTATAAAGATAAACATGGATTATAGATAAACATCACAGCCCCCCAAGACAGAGATATGGCTTACTCAATGTCCCAAATCTCATAGATGTGCTTTAGAAAAAGTTTTAAGTTCTTTATTAGCATGGGCAACCAAGAAAGGTCAGAAGTAATGGCCAGTTTTGAGCCAAAGATCTATACTTCAGCTTAATAATTAGAATTTTCATGAGTCAACCTTTAGGTTTGAAAAATAGCTTGTCTAATTAATCAGCCTCATTCCAGCTTGAGTAGGCCTCATGACCTTCCTTAAAGTTCTGCTCACTTGATTTATTAATATAATTTCATATTAGTTTAAAGTAAAATAACATTAGTAAGTATTAAAAATATAATTTCAAGTCTTTTTTTGTTAATTATACATCACAATCATAAATTCCCTAAATAGGCCAAAATGCAGATTTTTTTTTCTTTTTGCCACAATGTAGGTGATTTAAGGGTTTGTTCTGAATTACCTACATCTCGGCGATTTAGCTAAATCATAGTGCATCCTACACATAAATAAGTGCATCTGACATGTAAATTAGTGCAACCAAAATCGCTTATAACTGAACAATTTAAAGTACGTACATATAATCAAATGGATCCATTGTAAAGATTTTTGTCAATAGAAACTTTGTAATGTCTTTATTCAAAGCAGCCAATTAAAAGCACATACATTTCATAATACATGCCTCCTTTATTCACTTTAATAATCTAATAGTCTAATTTAGATGCAATTGCATTGCAATACATCATCACAACTTCCTTATAATTATATCAACTCCATATTTAGGCTCTAAAAGCAAACCAAGTACAGGAGAGTGAGAATATTTTGGAGAGAGTGAGAAAGAAAAGTTGGACAAGATCATAGCTAGTAAAACCTTCAGCTGCATAATCGCTGAATTTTGTCCAGGACAGACACGTGAACCAGCACCAAATGGTATGTAAGCTTGTGGAAACCTGCATGCCCCAGTAGTTCCTCTGGCAAATCTCTCTGGATTAAAGTGTTTTGCATCAGGTCCCCAGATTTCTGGGTCTTGGTTCACTGCAGCTATCCAGACCCAAATACAAACACCTTTTGGAAGCCATATATCACCAAGCTTTAAGTCCTTCAAAGCTTGCCTGGAGGCGAAGGCAACACTTGGATAAAGGCGAAGTACTTCTTGAATAAACATCTCCATCTATCGTCCATGGAATTTGGTCAGTCAGAATATACAGGCTTACAAGAAAGAAAACTCTAAACAAATCTATTATTATCATAAAGGGAAGAGGGGGTTTTCTAGTTGACATTTTGTACTGAAAATGCCTTCCAAATAATCCCGATATTATAGTTTTGTTACCCCACATCACCATTATAACCAATTAGATGAAATCATATGTGATTTGAGCCCAAATTGGCTCCTTGATTTTAAAGTGGGATGCGCATAAGAAACACTAACATTACTTAATAAGCAAAACTCTTATTTGTTCCTAATTTGCTACACGCATAGCGCGTGCATTCCCCTAGTTGTTGTGAAAATGAACAGCAAAAGAAAGCAAAAATCAAAATAAATTAATGAGAACAATATATTTTTACGTGGTTCAGTAAAGATGCCTACATCGATGGATGATGGAGTTCTTCACTTGGTATGTGAAAAATAAGGGCTATATACACACAACCCTCTCCTGGCTGAAAACTACAAAATCAGCTTGGCCGCGGAGGTTAGGGCTGAGTGTATAGTAACGCCCGAATCCAATTATTGACTAAATTTAAGCCACATACATAACACAAATTAATAATGATCATGAGCTTTTAATGTACCGCTTTCATCTTCCGAAGCATATTAAAATCTGGAATTTGGTTACCACAGACTTCGAAGACCTCGGCACGAACACGAGCTTGCCACTCGGGATGCAGAGCCAATAGCATTAAGCTCCACATTGCTGCTATAGCAGTAACCTCAGAGGAGGCAAGATAGATCTCTTTGCAGTTATCAACTATGAACTGGTCAGACGTAGATGACCCTAGCTCGCCTTTCGTTGCAGCCTCCATGAGTGTTTGCAACAAGTCATCCTCCGGTTCAGCTTGAGTACGTTCCTTTGCTATGTTCATAATAATAGAATGGATGCTTTTCTCAAGTCCCCATATCTGTCTATTTTTCTTAGTGGGCATATGTCTAATACACAAATACACCCTTTTAGGCATAAATTTGTAAAGGTTTTGAACCTATAGTCCAATGAAAAACGTGATAGCAATGATAATTGAATATATATATATATATATCTGTGTGTGTGTGTGTGCGTGCGCGCGCATGCATGCGTGTTAAAAGCATACCTTAAGCCGGGAACTCCATTTAAAATGCTTGCGGTCTGCAAGGCCTTCAAAAGATCTCTAATCTTTGGAAATATGCCAATTCCTTTCATGTAATCCTTCCCAAACAAAGTTTTTGAAATGACATGGGAAGTGAAGTTTCTGATATCCTCATCGATTTTAATGTCTGCAAGTCCCCCATTACTTTCAATTTTTCTCTCCCATGTTTTCACTAGGGTGCTACCAGCTTCCACCATTAGGTTTAACATACCCTATTGGAAGTAAATCTTTTAGTTGTAAGAATTTAAAGTACCATCTTTTTTTTTTAACATAAATGATCTTTATAATATTATTACCCATACATGCAAGTGATTTGCAATTGAATTTTTTTTTTGTGTGACTAAAAATACAAAATATTGAGATAATTAAAAATTTAATTTAAACTTTTTGAAATCTGAATAAATACACATGCTAGCTTCTCACTAACTTATATGAATAGTAGTAGTAAAGTAGCTTACCTTCACTTTATTCATGTACAACTCTGAAGCTATGGTTTTCCTTTGATGAACCCACACTTCCCTGTTGGTGGTAATAAGACCCTTGCCTAACAAGGGTCCCCTGTCCTTTTGTAGATAGGCAGGCTTCCCTAAGTCTAAAGTAGTGCATAAGTTTATTTCCTTCACCATATAAGGGTCAGCCACATATAATATCTGTGTGCTCCCCAGTGAAATCATGAATGTCCTTCCTGTTAATTTACAATCACAATCAAAGTAAATAAAATAAATATACTCCAAGATTTCTATGTCAATATATATGTAAATGGAAAAGGCAACAGAAAAAGGATTAAAATTGGGGGAAAGGTCCTTGGCTATTACTACCTACTATTAGGTATGGATCTTTTACATCTAGATTCAAATTCGAATTCGACTAATTATTGGATATCTGAATCCAATTTGATAATATTTGAAAAGATTTGAAATACTATAAACCCCAATTCAGTGGATCAAATAGGGGATGTATTTTAATGCACCTATCATATGTTATGACCTTAAATTAATAAATAGTATTGGAACCTTTTTAATTACATTCTATACTTATATGGAAAAAAAGACCTAAAAGGCCTAAGAAAACATAAAACACGTATACAAAATAAATGGTCACATCTTTATCGGATCGAATATGTACTGTTAAATATTCAAATCTGAATATAGTCGGATCCATATTCGACTAATCAGGTTGTAATTAATTAAACCAAGATCCATATTTGACTAACCAGGTTGGATTCAGATCTTTATCCAACCCATTGACGGCCCTAGGTGGGCATAAAAATTTCATAGATATTGAGATTGCTACAAATATCTAAGATTGTTCTAGTAATTTTATTATATTACTAAATTACGATCTAACTAAAATAATTCCACTCTACTTTACAAATATTATATTGCATCTAAATAATGAAAAATGAATTCCAGAGTTTCTCAATAGATGATATATTATATAATAAATGTTAAACATTTTTAAGTTCCTTATATCTGACATAAATGAACAATGGATGGAACCAATAATCAATGGGCATACTTATAAATATATAAAGAAATTAATTTTGTAACCTATATTTCAAGTAATATAGTTTTTAATAATCTATATAATATTTTGAAGCCAGATTTGAATTTAGAGAAACAAGACTTTGGACTAAATAAAATAGACAAGAAAAATGTTGTCATGGAAAACACTCTTAATTAAAGTGGTTTAGAAATATAATATACCAAATTGTTTTGTCCACTGCTTGAAATAAGGGAAGACAGTGGGAAAGTAATCATGGCTTGTCTGTTGTGGGCTTGACTCCATTGCGGCCATGGATCGCAACCTATTCATCTCTGGTATGTTTCCGAGGAGAAGAGAAGGCTTAGGGCCTCCTAGCCCTTGCTTCTCTAGTTTTGATCGAATCCTTCTGGGTTTCATCAAAATAGTGTTACAAAGGTGCAAGATCAAGCTCAAGACTACAAGCAACGCAAGGGAGCAAAGGATCCTGAATAGCATCAACTCTTCCATGGCTTCTCCCTCTCAAGTTTTCACTTGGGGTTCTTGTGTTCAGCAAGTGCTAGTTAGTTATTACTTATAAGGGTTTCAGGACCAGCCTAAACTTACAAAAAACCGTTAAAGCAACTGTCTGGTTCGCTGGCGTTAGTTCTAGCTAACTATTGTTCCATGCATTTTTATGAATCAAGTGCAACTATTTGGCTCCTGTCGATCCTAACAAAATCTTGTTTATGTGGTACCTGTGGATATATAAGTTTATATGCAAATGCAAAAGCTGAAAGAAATTGAATTGGAAGAAGGAGAATAACAAAGAAAAAATTGTACGAGACCTCCTTACCGAATCAAGAAAAAACCAAACCTAAAAAATGGACAAACAAGGCAAGAGGTGAAAGATCTATGAAGGTCTTAATCTTTCCACCATGCATTAGAGAGCTATAAATGCGTATTTGCTATAGGTCTTGGAAATCGTTTATACCAAAATCTTGCATGTATGTTTTTAATGCTGGTGTTGTGATTATTACAAAACGTAGGGTAACTGAGATTTAATTTTTAATAAAGCAGGATGAGGAGAGAAGATTTGTGTCGCGGACCCCACTTGGGTGGGAACAAGCTTATGATGATTCTCGGACTCTATGAATGATCAAGCTGCAATAGATTGCTTCTTGACAGTTCAAGGAATGAGATTTGACTCAGATGGAGTGATGTTTGGTTTCGTTTTCTAATTGGAGCAATGAGTTCTCCGTTCAGTTCAATTAGGTTTTGGGTTAACAGTAACAAACATCAATTTGGTCTTGGATTGAAGCCAATGCGGACAGAACCGAACCCAAGTTACAGCCCTCGTGAAGATGTGATACATATATTTTTCATACAAAAAGAAATTGCCATCTTTGAAAAAGTAAACTTCACCATCAAGAAAACAATGAACAAGTCCAAGATCCATCATGGCAAACTTCTCTCTTTATTTGTTTCTTAAATAAGAGGCCAAAAATAAAAATAAAAATAAAAACAAAAATTCAAATCGAACGCATCTTTCAGAATCATAAAATTTCGTTAATATCAAACCCTAACCATCAGGGCGGGACGGGGCTAGGCGAGGCGAGGTGGTTTACCTGCCCTATTGTCATCCCTATTGATAATTTATGAAAAGTATTCGTTAAATATTCAAACAAATTTGAACATCCTTAAATTTAATCTGAATTAAATTGGATGATGATAGATTCGCCTGATTGCAACCCCATTTACCAACTTACTTTGGACATCATGAGTATCCTAAATTCACATTTGAGCATGCATTGATCACCGCTTGAAACATAACCCTATTGCACGATGTTTAATTTATTTCACATTTGAGCATTAAACTAATCTGCAGAGAGCTGATTGTTTAAACCTTAACGTTCGTATGTTCACACTTCAACATTTGTGCGTTCAGTGTAAAAACATCATTTTGACAATTTTTTCAACCCCCTTTCACACATGACTACCCTAGATTTATTTTAAGCACTTATAACCTATTTTTGGTACAGAATTAAGCCAACACACATGTGAAAACATTCTAGACTTAACAAGATCTAAAATTTGCACTTTCGTCTTGATGTGATAGTATAGATGGGCTTTTTTTTCCTCTTTGACTCTTTTTTTTTTCGATGAAGGCATAGCCTAGATAATTTCATTCCAAGAGATCAATATTACACCATGGGAGGACAAAGCCAGATAAGCACAAACTTAACAAAAATAGTTAAAAAGGATGCAATGAATAAGTGAAAAATGATTCCTACCATGAACCATAACATTTGCAACTACACAACTAAAAATCAAGCCAGTGGCCAAAGCCACAAGGACCAATGAAGATTCATCGGAAGTGTAGACACCCCAAATTGCACAAACAATCATAAAAAATCATTATCTCCTGGAAAGCCAGCACAGAATTTGAAGAAAATAAATTTTTGCCTGTATCCGGATTGAGTATCCGGATACAAGTGCTTCTCCCCGTATCCGGATACTCATACCGGATACGTGTGAGCCTTAGCGTATCCGGTACCATGTACCGGATACCTTAAGGCCCTTTGTTATCCGGTCTGATATACCGGATACCTTAAGTTTGCTCAAAATTAGGGTTTTCCGAGAGCTTTTCACTTTTACCATCATGTCCCTCATTAAATGAGGGGAAATCGCGGAAATAACCTTAGGGTTTAAGTTGGAGGGGTTCTAGACATTAAGTTGTGTCTACCAATGACCTTAGCCCTTGCCTATAAATAGGAGCCTCCTCCTTGAGCAAAAGGCACACAACTCTTGTTTTGAATTCTCGCAAAGAAGAACTCCAAGAGAAGAAGAAAACCGCTGTGGAATCGTCTCCAGAACTCAGGTAAGCCTCAACTTTTCTTTTTATTTTCTGTCTTTACATTCCTAGATCTAGATCTCTTCTTCTACCTTTCTGTAGTGTAAAGCCTTGTTTGTATGTGTGGAAATCCTTCCCCAGCTCAAAGTATCTCAAGACTCCCCTAGCCGTAAAACGTGAAGGCGGATCTAGGAGAAACGAGACTGGGGATTGACCCTAGTACTAGAACCTATGTAGCATAAGGCCTTTTTGATTGATTGTAAACCGTTCCATATTCAAAGTACCCTTGATTATCTTAAAGAGAACAGAGGGAAACGATAATGGAACGGAACCCTAGGCTATGCTAGGACCTATTTTGTTGAATCTATATGCATGTGTATGGATCTTGCTTGGTTTTTTCACTTTTGCACACATATCACTATTTTGGCGGGGTAGGCTCATATTTGGGGTTTATTGCATTTATTGTGATAAAACTCAAATAAATGACCTCAATCAATTCTGAAATGCCTTTCGGATGATTTTAAAGCATTTGTGTTCATATTGCACGAATTTCATTTTTATCAATTTTCGGACTTGGTTTTACTTAAAAGTGGCTTAGCTTGACAGCACCTGTACCCTTACTTCGGACGTCCGTAACTTCATCATCCGGATGAATTTTGGGGCGATTCCAGAACCATGGGAAAGGTGAGGCTGTCTAGTTTATGTCCACCAAATTTCATGATTTTCTATCTAGCCGATTTTTGACACCTCTCTGTCGAAGTTGAGTGGACAGTTCAGGTCCAAGTACAGAACTTGTCACTTCGACGGACCGCCATGTGTTCGTTTTAAGTCCGATTCGAGCGGTGTTTATTTCTGAGTACTCCTTTTTGAGTCTATTTTCAAATCCAGTTGGTTTCATAATTTTTGGATTCCATTTGAATTATTGGTAGCCGATTTACTCAGAACTGCTCATTTGCATTTTTCTGGGTAAATCTGTGATCTTCGGGGCCTGTTCGGGAGACCACCCAAGGCACGTCCGAAGGGATTTTTGTATGAGGCTAGTTTCTCTGGAAAGATGGCCATACAGACTTCAATCACACCAAGTTTCACGGATTTCTATGTAGTGGAGTTTTCTAGACAATTTTCCAAAGTTGCCCACTTACCACTTTTAAAAATCCCCAACAGCAACTTCAAAGGAGCATAACTCCTAGAATTTTTATCGGATTAACTTGAGATTTTGCATGAGTTCCTTATTTATCATCATCTTTCAAATAGAGTTGGTTTGAATCAATTTGAAATTGGATTTGAATGATTTCAAGACAAAGGACCTTACTTTTTACCAAAATTCCCGGATTTGCCTCAACTTGGTTTTGGCCACTTTTACTTTGATTTCCATCTTTTGAAATACTCCAGAAGTGATATTGACATAAGAAAGGATCTAAAATCCATTTAGATCTTCATGTGAAAATATCATACATTGTTCCTTTTTCAAGGCTTTTTCATGATTTTTAGCAAGCTTCTTATTTTCTTTTTAGCATGAACATACACTTGGCAACCACTTCGTGTGGATGAATGGGGGTGCCTAACACCTTCCCCCGTTCATAATCTAATCCCCTTACCCATCTCTGGACTTGATTTTCAAGTAGGGTTATTTTTATCCTAGAATTAGTCTTTTGGCTATTTTTGCATATTTTGAACTCTTTGGTGTCCATTCTCACCCCAAAATCATGAATGGTGGCGACTCTCCCAATTTTTGCGTTGAGCCCGTGTGTTGACGGAGGGACGATCACTCCGGTGATTTTTTCCCATGTCTCACAACTGGCGACTCTGCTGGGGACTTGTGGATTTAAGCCTATTTGTATATATTCATGCTTTTTCATCACTTTTGAATGCTTGCTATTTTGCTTTTTTGTGAATATTGTTGTATCTTAAATCTGAATGGGATGCTTAAAATTTTTTCATGGATAAGGGCATGGTTAGGTTGCTTGATTTGGTTTAAGGGAAAAACCCACATTGTTATATGACTTTTGCTATATTATGTGTTAGCATGGGTTTTGGGGTTAGAATGCCATGAAAAATATACAAAGTTGGAAATCTGGAAATTTCAGGTTTGTCTTGGGTATTCAAGCATGTTTCCCATGAATGAAGTTTTTGTTGTGCTTAATGTTTGCTTTATGCCATGCTTGGGATTTTGGGGTATAGGATGACATGATGTGAGCATGAAAACCATGAGCATGAAATCTGAAATTCAGTAGCCATCATATGAGTTTTCAAGCATGTTTTTACCATCAAAACTCTCTTTATACCATGTCAAGTAGTGACTAGAATTTTTGGGCATTAATTTGGAGTATAAGTGAAGCACTTTTGAGCATGAAAATTCTGGAAATTTTAGTGCATATTTCTGGAGATTTCAAGCATATTTTACCTCATTGAAACACTTTGAACCATGCCAAGTAAGTGCTAAAATTTTAGGCTCCAATTTGGGGTAGAAATAGTATACTTTGAGCATGAAAAAGAGCATGAAATCTGGGATTTTAGGGAATGCTTTTGAGTTTCAAGCATGCTTACATGATTTAATGGTTGTTTGTACAAATGACATGTTTTGTATAACACTTTTTGGGCATGTAATATTTTTTGTGCATATTTAGTTGTTTTGGTGCTTGCTTGCTTGTATTTAGCTTCATTATTTTGTCATATATGCCTTGGCTTGAAATTGAATGCATGGCTACGAAAAAGAGTGGCAAGGGGCTGGGACGTTATGAATGTTACCACAATTTTAAAATTGCACTTGAGCACTTGAAACAATTTGCACAGCCTACCCTTTACCTATTAGGAAGTTGAACCATGAATGTGTGTAGCTTGGCGCACCGAGGTCGTGACTTCGGAAAGCGAAAGTGAAAACATTTACCTTAGAATTTGGGTCAATGATGTGATGACAATGGGATCTGTGATTCGATTCCGGGCATCACTAGACTTGAGTTCTAAGTTGCCAATTAAGCCAAAACCCAAAAAACCATACGCTTGAAGGTGGAGAAACACGTTTTCAGCTAAAAGCATACAATTGCGTTTGGGGAATTGGGTGTAAATGTGGGAAGGCCGTTTGCATGTTTTACAGGCCAAGGTATAATGTGAATACCATATTGAATGAAGGTAATACAAGGTGGCAAGGTAAAACCATGTTCTTTGCATGAATTTGGGGATTTTGCAAATATAATGTCCAAGCCCAATTTGGGGCAAGTTTTGAAGGTCAAATTAAGGTGAACATCAATTGGGAATGAAAAAAAAAAATTAATCGGGTGAAAAAATGAGTCAAAAAAGGCCATTTCGGCAATAACCGGTAACTCAGGCCGGTTAATAACAACCCTGTTCATATCCGGTATATATTTCCGGATAAATAGGCATATGCGTGAATCCGGTTATGGTAACCGGATACAATAAGGCATATTATTATCCGGAATGTTATATCGGATACATTCAAAAAATGCACAAATTGGCTTTTCAGCCCAAATGTTCAGAATAAAATGCCTAAAACACTGTGGATAATCCTTAGGCACCCCGAAAAGAGCATAAAAAATGTTCCAAAATACAGAAAGAAAAACAAAAAAAAAGAATAAAATAAAATATTCTTTCAGGATTTAACCTAAGTTTGAAAATCAAAGAGGAAACCAAGGTGTCATATTTTTTGACACCAACTCAACTCAAACATGTGTCAGTCAAACTCTGGAACTTGAAACCTGAGAAAATTCAGCAAATTTGAAGAAAAAAAAAAATAAACCTTTGGTTGGTTATTTTTATCAATCAAATCAAAAAAAGTGGGACACTTGGAAGCCCTAGAATATTCCATGAAAACCTTTGGTTGGTTATTTTTATCAATCAAATCAAAAAAAGTGGGACACTTGGAAGCCCTAGAATATTCCATGAAAACCTTGGTTGGTTATTTTTATCAATCACATCAAAAAAAAATAAAAACCTTTGGTTGGTTATTTTTATCAATCAAATCAAAAAAAAGTGGGACACTTGGAAGCCCTAGAATATTCCATGAAAACCTTGGTTGGTTATTTTTATCAATCACATCAAAAAAAAATAATAAAAACCTTTGGTTGGTTATTTTTATCAATCAAATCAAAAAAAAGTGGGACACTTGGAAGCCCTAGAATATTCCATGAAAACCTTTGGTTGGTTATTTTTATCAATCAAATCAAAAAAAGTGGGACACTTGGAAGCCCTAGAATATTCCATGAAAACCTTGGTTGGTTATTTTTATCAATCACATCAAAAAAAAAAATAAACCTTTGGTTGGTTATTTTTATCAATCAAATCAAAAAAAGTGGGACACTTGGAAGCCCTAGAATATTCCATGAAAACCTTTGGTTGGTTATTTTTATCAATCAAATCAAAAAAAGTGGGACACTTGGAAGCCCTAGAATATTCCATGAAAACCTTGGTTGGTTATTTTTATCAATCACATCAAAAAAAAATAAAAACCTTTGGTTGGTTATTTTTATCAATCAAATCAAAAAAAAAGTGGGACACTTGGAAGCCCTAGAATATTCCATGAAAACCTTGGTTGGTTATTTTTATCAATCACATAAAAAAAAATAAAAACCTTTGGTTGGTTATTTTTATCAATCAAATCAAAAAAAAGTGGGACACTTGGAAGCCCTAGAATATTCCATGAAAACCTTTGGTTGGTTATTTTTATCAATCACATCAAAAAAAAATGAAAACCTTTGGTTGGTTATTTTTATCAATCAAATCAAAACATTTGTGGGATACTTGGATAGAGTAGTCCAAGACACCTTTGGTTGGTTATTTTTATCAATCAAATCAAAACATTTGTGGGATACTTGGATAGAGTAGTCCAAGACACCTTTGGTTGGTTATTTTTATCAATCAAATCAAAACATTTGTGGGATACTTGGATAGAGTAGTCCAAGACACCTTTGGTTGATTATTTTTATCAATCAAATCAAAACATT
The DNA here is from genome assembly GCA_947561395.2 of Buxus sempervirens. Classification (NCBI taxonomy): domain Eukaryota; kingdom Viridiplantae; phylum Streptophyta; class Magnoliopsida; order Buxales; family Buxaceae; genus Buxus; species Buxus sempervirens. Next base: position 13,738,962 of record OX387186.1, on the reverse strand, counting down.
TGTGGGATACTTGGATAGAGTAGTCCAAGACGCCTTTGGTTGGTTATTTTTATCAATCAAATCAAAACATTTGTGGGATACTTGGATAGAGTAGTCCAAGACACCTTTGGTTGGTTATTTTTATCAATCAAATCAAAACATTTGTGGGATACTTGGAAGCCCTAGAATAGTCCAAGACACCTTTGGTTGGTTATTTTTACCAATCAAATCAAAACATTTGTGGGATAATTGGATAGAGTAGTCCAAGACACCTTTGGTTGGTTATTTTTATCAATCAAATCAAAACATTTGTGGGATACTTGGAAGCCCTAGAATAGTCCAAGACACCTTTGGTTGGTTATTTTTACCAATCAAATCAAAACATTTGTGGGATAATTGGATAGAGTAGTCCAAGACACCTTTGGTTGGTTATTTTTATCAATCAAATCAAAACATTTGTGGAATAATTGGATAGAGTAGTCCAAGACACCTTTGGTTGGTTATTTTTATCAATCAAATCAAAACATTTGTGGAATACTTGGATAGAGTAGTCCAAGACACCTTTGGTTGGTTATTTTTATCAATCAAATCAAAAAAAAAAAAATGAAAACCTTGGTTGGTTATTTTTATCAATCAAATAAAAATTTGGGACCCTTGGAAGCCCTAGAATATTCCAACTCAAAACAAAAAAAAAAAAATATCTGGATTGGTGTTCACCTAACCTACTGGTTTACATGTATAGGGGTGTGACTCAAGATAAATGGAAGCTAACATGTTTTATTCATTTTTTCCTCAGGTACATTTAACCCAGGTGCACTTATTTGCAGTCATTGCTCCCGTGACCAGATCCAAAGCAAGAGCCATGAATACTGAAGAGAACCAAGCCCAAGCTACTGTCCCCGCTCAGGACTTCACTCAACTGCAGGAGCAAGTGGCCGGTCTGGCCAAAATGCTGGGGGACCTATTGGCGGCTCAGGCCCAACAGGCCCAAGCCCCGAACCAGGCATCTACTTCTCATCAGGCACCACCACCTCAGGCCTACATTCCGCCTCCGGTTCAGCCCATGCCTGAGCCCATTTCTGAACCAGTCCCTGAACCCATTCTGATCAGGGAAAATATGGCGGAGTCTGAGAAAGAGCTGGAGAAAGAAAAGGCCCGAGATGAGATGGAGAAGAAAATGCTGCTGAGGATAGAGAGAATCCAGGCAGAGCTGAAAGAGGTGAAGGGGGGAGGCAGCCATGCAGGCACCACCTTCGAGGACCTGTGCATGTACCCGGACGTCTGTCTACCGGCTAAGTTCAGGTGCCCAGACTTCGACAAATTTGATGGCACGGGCTGCCCATTAAGCCATCTGAAACTATACTGCGGGGCCTGTGCCAGTTTGGCCGGGACGATGGAATACTGATCCAGCTCTTCCAGAGGAGTCTGACCGGGTCAGCCCTTCGGTGGTTCGCTACAGTGGACCATGGAAGGATTAGGAGGTGGAAGGACTTGGCCGATGCTTTCCTGGACCAGTACAAGTTCAACTCGGAGATCGTGCCGGACCGGTACGACATGATGAGGATGACCAAGGGGAAGGATGAACCGGTGCGGCAATACGCCAAGAGGTGGAGAGAGGCCGCCTCCCAGGTCAGGCCACCTATGCAAGAGCCGGAGATGATCTCCACATTTATGGGCACACTAGGGCAGCCCTTTTACAACCATCTGGTGGGCCAGATCACCACCAACTTTACAGCCCTGGTGCAGGTGGCTGACCGGATCGAAGAGGGGGTCAGGTCGGGAAGGCTGATAGACTACTCTACTTTGACTGGACAGTCTGATTCCTCTGCCTCTATGGCCCAGAAGAAAGGGGCCGGGTTTAAAAAGACGGGGGCCCGAAAAGAAGTGGAGGTGAACCTGGTCCAGGCTCCTCCAGCCAAGAAGCCACTTCATGTGAACATCTCGGCACCCCAACAGGCCCAACAGGCCCAGCAGTCGTACCAGACCCCGATGAATGTCAACTTCTCTCCGTCTGTGCCAAGTAACACAAGGAGGACTTTTTCTAAGGAGGAGCGGGATGCCTGGTTCGCAGCAAGAAAGAACCGGGTTTTCACCCCTCTACCCATATCTCTGTCCCAACTACTGCCAACCCTGCTGAAAGGGGAATACTTGACTCTGAAGGAGCCTAACCCGAATGCCACCAGGGGAAGAAATTTTGACACATCGGTCACCTGTGATTTCCACATGGGTGCACCGGGGCATTCTACAGATACCTGCTGGGTATTGAAGCATGCGGTCCAGGACCTGTTGGACCAGAAGGCTTTGGTGTTCAACACTGCTGCACCGGCCCCGTCCGGGAATGATATTGGGCAGAATCCTCTGCCTTACCACAATGGGGCGGGCCCATCCAACTCCATCACTGCCATATCCACCACGAGAAGGGCCTTTGACCCATCTCAGCTTATAGCCCCTGTGGGGACTACAGTCCAGGTCCGATTCTTCCCAGAGGAGGACGAAGAGGAGATCAACATGGTCTCCCAAAAAAATAATACAGCTGCTGAGGACATAAGTTCCTCTTTGAACCGGGTCTCATCTCTTATGACCCAGATAAATACTGCGAGGCCCACATTGGTCTTCAATTGCAGTCCACCCACTTGTTCCCCGTCCAAGCCGTCTAAGGCTCCACTGGTCATCAATCTTGACCCCACCACTGCTTCCATCACTTCTTCTGTCCCCACCAAATCCAAACTTCAACCCCTGGTTGTAAATGTGCAGCCAGCCCAAACTATCCCTAAACCGGCCCATACATCCCGGTCCAGACTCCAGCCATTAGTGGTTAACATCCCTAAACTAGCCTATTCTGAGGCCGCTGTACCATGGAATTACAGCGAGGGAATCACGGCTACGGTTCCAGTGGTCAAGGACCAGAACCAGGAGGAGGTGAACCTCATGACGAGGTCGGGGAGATGTGCAGGGGGTGAAGAGAAAGAAAAGGAGACAGAAACAGAAAAAGAAAAAATAGAAAAAGAAAATGAAGAAAAAAGAAAACAGAAGGGAAAAAATAAAGTAGGAGAAGACACCCCCCAGGGTGCAGAAAATGAGGCAGCCGACCTCATTAAAATAATAAAGAAAAGTGAATTTAATCTTGTGGATCAGCTAAACAAGGTCCCGGCCCAGATTTCAATACTGGGCCTTTTGCTGAATTCTGAAAAGCACAGGGATGCATTGTTAAGGGTGCTACAGAGTGCACACGTATCCCGGACCATTGATCCGGACCAGCTTGGTAAAATGGTTGGTCAAATCTTGTCACATAATGTGATAAGTTTCTCAGAGGGTGAGATCAGCCCAGGTGGGTGTTATCATGTGGACCCTTTGCACATCACTGTGCTTTGTAAGGGCTGCATGGTTGCACGGGTTTTAATTGACAACGGGTCGGCATTAAATGTTTGCCCGTTAATCACTTTTACCAAGCTGGGCCTGGACCAGTCAAGGATCAAACGAAATGGGCGAATAGTGAGGGCTTTTGATAGCTCCAAGACCCACTCCCTAGGGGAGATTGAACTGCCGGTCACAATTGGGCCGAATATCTTTAACATCACATTTGAAGTGATGGATATACCCGCAGCCTTCAATCTGCTCCTAGGAAGGCCGTGGATACATTCGGCTAGGGCAATACCATCCACGCTCCACCAGAGGGTGAAATACATAAGAGGGCAAAGGGTGATAACAGTCCTAGCTGAAAACTTGGTGCCGCCCATTGTGTCACCTGATGTACCCTTGATCAATGTGGACCTAACTGTCGACAAGATTGCATTCCACTCATTTCAATTTGAGGCGGTAAATTACATACCTGGGGGGTGTGAGAAAAAGAAAGAAAAGGGAACCACTGCAGAAAGGATGGTCAAGAAAGTGATGGAGAAATACCACTTTCACCCAGGGAAAGGCCTGGGGATCAATCTGCAGGGTATGGTGGAGCCAATCACGGCTAAGAAACTGATCCCTAAGGTAGGGTTGGGCTTCAAGCCCAGAGGCTGGAGAAGAATGAAGCACGAAGAAGGGGAGAGCAGAAGCAAAGGAAAACTCCCACATCTGAGGGTGAACTTCCCAAAACCCGCTTATATAATCCAAATTTCTCCTCCTATGGACCAATCAAAACCTCCCTACTACAATGTCAACCCATTTCAAAAGCCTCCTGTTTCGGCCCTCCAACCCTATAACTCATCTCCAATACTGGAAGCAGTGGATGGGCCTGGACCACAGCCCGAGCAGCAGGTGGACTTTTCTGAAGATGTTGGAGCCTTCTTCGCCATGACTGAAGGCGAAAAGACAGGGGCAGACATAGAACTGCCATTTATTGACTGGGCCGCAGTAAAGGTTCCAGACAAGGTCATTTCTGGATTGGGCCCCGCAGCAGAAAAGGGCAGTACCCACCCGGTGATGATGGCATCGGATGCTGGGCTTGAAGAGCAGGCTTTCCCTATTTCCCCTGCTCCCCAAAATTTTGTACTGAACAATTGGGAGGAAACTCCCCTTACCTTTGAAGCAGCGTTAGTTCGGCAAACTGACGCGGCTTCCAAAAAAAAACTCCAATAGTGGAATGCCATTTCCCTGAAGGTTCTAATGGGCCTTCGTCTTCAGGGGAATTATGTTTAGAAGGCCCACAAAAAAACCCAAAAAGATTTTTCTATTTTTTCTAGAAAATTTAATTTTTTCAAAAAGGTCCAAACCGCTTATGAACCATATAATCAGACCGAATTGGACCAGGTTGAATATGACTTCGACCTTGAGCTCGACTTTGATCTCATGGGGGTCGAAGAAGAGATCGAGGTCGAAGAAGAAGACGTTCCAAAAGAAATTGAATACCAATTAGAACGTCATGAAAAGGGGGTCCAACCTAATATTGAGGAGACCATAGCCATAAATCTTGGAACCAAGGAGGACCCAAAAATGGTGAAAATCGGGTCATGCTTGTCTGATGTGCAGAAAAATGAAATGTCACTGTTCTTGGCAGATTACAAGGATGTGTTTGCTTGGTCATATCGGGACATGCCGGGGTTGGACACTGACATGGTGGTGCACAAGTTGCCAATTTTGCCAGGGGTTAAGCCGATTAAGCAGAAGCTGAGAAGATTGAAGCCTGAATGGACCTTGAAGGTCAAGGACGAAGTGGTCAAACAGTTTCAGGCGGGATTTTTGGCAGTCTCTACGTACCCAGAGTGGCTTGCGAACATAGTGCCGGTACCAAAGAAGGACGGGAAAGTCCGGATGTGCGTGGACTATAGAGACTTGAACAGGGCAAGCCCAAAGGATGATTTTCCGCTTCCACACATCGACATTCTGGTCGATAATACTGCGGTACATAGCCTGTTTTCCTTCATGGATGGTTTCTCAGGATATAATCAGATCAAGATGGCTAAGGAGGATCAAGAGAAAACAGCATTTATCACACCTTGGGGAACATTCCACTATACAGTCATGCCATTCGGACTCAAAAACGCTGGGGCAACATACCAGCGGGCCATGACTGCACTATTTCATGACATGATCCATAAGGAGATGGAGGTCTACGTGGACGATATGATTGCCAAATCATGCAAAGAGGAGGACCACTTGATCAATCTAAAGAAAGTGTTTGATCGGCTCAGGAAGTACAGTTTACGGCTTAACCCGGCTAAGTGCGTCTTTGGGGCTACATCAGGAAAGTTGCTTGGGTTTATAGTGAGCCGAAGAGGAATTGAAATTGACCCGGCTAAAGCCAAGGCCATAATTGAAATGCCAGCACCCAGAACCGAGAAGGAGGTCAGGGGCTTTCTGGGAAGGATTCAATACATAAGCCGGTTCATAGCACAGCTCACTGCTATCTGTGAACCGATTTTCAAACTTTTGAGGAAAGATAACCCGACGGTTTGGAATGAGGACTGCCAGCAGGCATTTGACACAATAAAGAGGTATTTGCTAAACCCACCTGTGCTAGTGCCACCAACTCCAGGAAGACCACTGATCCTGTACTTGTCAGTGTTGGAAACGTCGATGGGATGTGTCTTGGGGCAGCATGATGAGACTGGTAGAAAAGAAAGGGCAATTTACTATCTGAGTAAAAAATTCACAGAATATGAAGCCAAATACTCACCATTGGAGAAGACTTGTTGTGCTCTAGTGCGGGCCACTCAGAGGCTAAGGCATTATTTCCTTAGTCACTCCACACTATTGATATCCCGGATGGACCCGCTGAAATATTTATTTGAGAAACCGGCACTGACTGGCAGAACGGCTAAATGGCAACTACTATTGTCCGAGTTTGACCTCACATACATCACCCAGAAGGCGATCAAGGGTCAAGCCATAGCTGATCACCTGGCTGCACATCCTCTGCCAGAATATCAACCCTTGAAGACCAATTTTCCCGATGAGGCTATTCTGTACACTGAAGAGGAGGACAGTGAGAGTTCTTGGCAGATGTTCTTCGATGGGGCCGCCAACATGAATGGGAACGGAATAGGGGCAGTCTTGGTTAAACCAGATGGTTCACACATCCCAATTGCAGTAAAGCTGAGATTCCAGTGCACCAATAACATAGCAGAATATGAAGCATGCATAATTGGATTGCAAGCAGCCATGGATCATGGAGTAGAGGAACTTGACGTATATGGGGATTCGAGTCTTATCATCTTCCAAACAACTGGTGAGTGGAAAACCAAGGATCACAAATTGATCCCCTATCACCAGTACTTGGAAGAAATAAGCACAAATTTCACTCGAATTTCCTTCAACTATATGCCAAGGGCTAAGAATCAGTTTGCGGATGCTTTAGCAACCTTGGCTTCAATGGTCAGCATATCAAAAGGAGTAGACATCAGACCGCTGGAAATTGAAGTCCGAGATGAACCGGCTTACTGTCTCATTCTAGAGGGAGCACCAGAAGAAGAAACACCATGGTTTCAGGATATCAAGAACTTCTTGAATAATCGGAGTTTGCCAGAAAATGCCACTGCTACTGAGAAGAGGACAATACAGAGATTGGCTGGTCAATTTCTGCTAAGTGGTGGACATGTGTACAAGAGGTCGCATAACGACATTTTGCTCAGATGTGTTGCCAAGGCTGAATCGGAAAGGCTGATTGAGACTGTACATGGAGGAGTCTGTGGGCCCCATATGAGCGGACACATGTTGGCAAAGAAGATCCTGAGGCTGGGATACTATTGGACAACCATGGAGCATGATTGCTGTATACATGTCAGGAGGTGCCATCAATGCCAAATCTATGCAGATAACAAGCATGCACCCCCAGGTGAGCTGCACAACATGACATCACCCTGGCCCTTCTCTATGTGGGGCATAGATGTTATTGGCATGATCTCCCCTAAAGCATCGAACGGGCACAGATTCATCTTGGTGGCAATTGATTATTTCACTAAGTGGGTGGAAGCAGCATCATATGCAAATATCACAAGCAACCATGTGATCAAATTTTTGAAGCACAATATCATTTGTCGCTATGGACTGCCAAGTGCCATAGTATCAGACAATGCTTCAAATATCAAGAACAAGGACATGAAGAAAATGTGTGAGCAGTTTCAGATCACCCACCACAAGTCAGCTCCGTACAAGCCAAAGATGAATGGGGCAGTGGAAGCAGCAAACAAGAACATAAAGAAAATCATTCAGAAGATGGTAGTGAGCTACAAGGATTGGCATGAAATGCTGCCACTTGCTCTACATGCATACAGAACCTCGATCCGAACTTCAACTGGGGCAACCCCGTATTCCCTAGTCTATGGAATGGAAGCAGTCTTGCCCGTAGAAGTAGAGATCCCATCACTCCGAGTGCTCATGGAAGCAGAACTAGAAGAAGCCGAATGGATCCAGTCGGGACATGATCAACTTAACCTGATAGAAGAAAAGCGGTTGAAAGCACTTTGCCATGGACAGTTGTACCAGAAGAGAATGGCCCGGGCTTACAATAAGAAAGTGAGGCCCAGAACTTTCCAAGAAGGAAACTTAGTGCTAAAGAAAATTCTACCATTTTTGGAAGACCCTCGTGGTAAGTTCAAGCCCAATTGGGAGGGCCCATATGTCGTCAAGAAAGTCCTATCAGGGGGAGCACTCATCTTAGCAGAAATGGATGGGTCAGATTTTCCTGAGCCCATTAACTCTGATGCGGTAAAAAGGTATTTTCCTTGAGTGAATATTTCTAGGAAATGATCCGAGGCCATTTTTCTTTATTTCCTTCAAAAATTTTAATCCCTAGTCTAGCCAAGTTGAGCCGGTTCGTTTCTTGATCAACCCAAACCGGATTTACAGTCAAATTGGGGCAAAATCAATTGGGGCAAAAGTAAGGAAAGAAAAAAAGAGAGGAAAAGCAATGGAAATGGCAAATGAAAGCCAAGTGTGAGAAAAAATGCAAAAAATGCAATTTGGGGGAAAAGGGTTAAATTCATCATGACTGTAGTCCGGTTGACCTATTTCCACACTTGAAATTTTTTTGGGCCTTTAATACCCTTTCTTTCATAAACTGAGCCTAGCCTTTATTTCGTCCTATTTTTAAGCCCTCGGTGATCTTAGCTTGTTCATTTAAATATCAGAGTAAGATGGGTGATGACGGAATTCAGAAGCCGGCCCTAGTGAAAACCGTAAATGGCGCTAGGGGCAATATTGGCAAAAAAAAAAAAAAAAAAAAGAAAAAAAATGAAAAAAAATCAGAGGTTGAGTTGATCATGGGGATCTGAGCTTCAAGCAAAGTGGGCATGAGCAAAATGGGGCAGTTTTGGCAGTTGGGAATGACTCTAAAGGTCCTAAGATGGACGGTTCTGATCCCTCAGTATTTTGTGGACTACCCTTTTCATTATTTAACCTGGTTCTAATTCCTTTAATTATAGGTGATTAAGTGCATGGACCAAATTTCAAAAAAAAAAATACAAAAAAAATATAAAAAGGAAAAATTATACTTTGGCCAGTGATGAGAAATCAAATACTTTTCATAAAACCATTGTTTTTACAAGCATCTGAGCATTCTGAGGCCAATAATATAAAAACTTTATTTTGAATTAAATCCTTTGTATTCCCACTATTGGAGTTCAATTTTGTACAAAGGTATGAAAAATGTGCAGGAAATAAAGCTAGTCTCCTAGCCGCTCCTCAAGCTCCCGAATCCGAGCTGCCTGAGCTGCAATGACTCCTGAAGCCCCCTCTGCAGCGGGATCACTCAAGAAGGAAATGACCTCATCTGAAAGGGCCTGCCTGATCCGCATACTCCTAAGGCTGGCCAAAGTATCCTGGTACTTCTGCCGGATCATACGGACCTCGAAGCGACGGGCCTGCCTCTGCTCCTCCAGCTTCTCTTCCACAGCAATACGGCGTGAGATCTGCTCCTCAAGCTGCCTCTCCAGATAAGCGCCCTGTATCCTGAGCTCCTGGGCCTCCCGCACCCATATCTGCTGAAGCCGCTTATGAGAAGCCCGCTCAGACTCTAGAATGTCCTCATAGATGGGAGCCAAGACTACAGGAGGATCTTCGGGTACTGGGGCCTGAGTCTGTATCTGTTCCTTGATCCAGAAGAGATAATCCTTCACATGGGCTTCTGAGAAGACTGGACCATGCATAAAGCGGACATAGGACCACTCCTTCATCAACCAGGCATTCATCTTCATAGAAAGGGGCCCAAGACGATCCTCATATCCACATGGGATGATGATCCCCTGGGTCGCTCGGAAATGACGAAGGACCCGCAGAGGAAGATACAGCACTGCATGCTTCAGGCCCGCCAGAATCAAAAAGTTGCGGTCACGGAAGCTAATCACTGTCTCTGCATTAGGCTGATAAGTACCAGGCCATCTCACCTGGTCATCCTGAAGCGAGCCCAAGAAAGTGAACCAGCCCTGTTTGCCCCCTGGAATATCGGGGCACCCCCTGTTGCTCATCAAGAGAGGGACTTTCAGACTCGGGAAGAAGTGTCGATTGATCTCTTCAGGCACTCGATATATTGCCAGATGTATCGAGGGATATACGAATATTTAGAACCATGGATTGAAGTCAACAAAATAGGGATTAAAATTTGAGGAAACCATTAAAAATGCACAGCCAAGTTTTCTTTTAAAATTATGAAAAGACCCGCATGCTCTACAATAGATATTGGAGTGTAGCACTAATGTAGACCAAAAATTTATGAAAAATATAATAATAGGGATGAAGTTATTAAAAATTTCCTATTAATTAGATTATAAAAAATTTAAAACATTGCAATATGTTTATAGTTATTTTGGTTTTTTTTAGTTTTTCCATTTCTTTGGGTTTTTTGGCACAGCAGCACAAAAAAATTCAGTGACACAATAAGGCCCAAGCAAAATGGCATCAAAACTGGCACAGTAACCTTGACCACACCCATGTAACAAACAACAATTGTTAAAGGTGAGAATGACTATAGGAGCTCAATCCATGCCTGCTTACTATGTATTATTCTAAATGCCAAAAAAAGGGGGATACGATAATCTTAGATTGCATCCTCAACAGCATGACACTCACTTAAAGTGTCTTGGGCCATGTTCTTTCACTCTTCACATTCTATCTCAACAATAAATAAATTAGAGGATATTAGAAGGGACTTTGTATGGCACACTAGGGAGGATGTCTATGAATATAATCTGAGCATTGGAGGTCAGTTTATAGGCCAAAAAAGGACCCCAAGCCTGCACCATAGTACTCTACAAGAAATGTTTGTGGAGATATGGCAAGGAAGAGACTTTAATGTGAAAGATAATTGCACTTAAATATGGTTCTAACAGCAATGGTAGGGATCCTCAAGAATGAACTGTGTGAATATATTAAGCCCACATAAAGGTAATTTGAATGTTGCTCAATACCGAAATCAATCAAATCTAAAGCTGATACTTGGATATGAGGCTATGAAACGTAGAAGTGATAGTTTTGGAGACAACTTCCTTAAGTGAGTTCACTCAATTCACAATTATTTTCAACATTATTTACTCATTTCATATCAGTCGAAAGCCAAATCAAGGAGTATATACAGATAATACTTTTGCAAAATTCAAGATTAAATCATTTTACAAGAAACTAGCAGCCACTTTAGACCGTTCCTTCTCTAACAAGGTCTCATGGAAATTTATAATTTCCTTCCAAAAGGTTTTCCTTGGTTGGGCTGAAAGTTTTAATGAAATGCAACTATGGATCATCTTCTTTTTACGATTTTGTCAATCCCCAATTGATGTTGTTTCAGTTGAAGTGTGGAGCCTGATATTCATTAGATCTAGCCCCTGTTGTCACTGGTCCAGCTCAGCAATGAGGTTTCCGGGTTGGATGGTGTTATGACCGAAATTTGAAGAGTTTATTATTAAAGTTGTTCTTCATAATTTTACCCTTGGTATTATGTTATTAATCCTAAAAATGAATTAGGGTTTCCAATTAAAATCTGTATATCTTTTCAGATTTGATATGTTCTGTGATTGTGTACTTGCTTATTGCATCGTACATTTTTAACAGTTTATGTTGCAAAGAAATGAAAATGGTTGACCACCTTATAGTACACTGTTTCTATTAAAATAAGACTTACAAGGACTGGATGTGCTTGCTGCATAGCTAAGGGGTAAAGATCTTCTAGTTTGTCAAAAGTGAGAAAGTTCATGGAATAGTGATTAGAAGACCTTCTACATGAATCCCAAGGCAACTTATAGGCAGAATATGGAAAGTAGTCAACAAAATAATATCCCAGTGTGAGGGCAGAAATAAAGGAACGGACAAACAAGCAGTGTAATAAACTCATCTTTGATTTTCTGCAACTGGAAAGAGAAATACATCATTCCAATGAGATAGATATGATAGTCCAGGAAATTGAAATGCCACAGACAAGTTATTTATGGCTATAAAAAAAAAATTAGAGCCCTTTATATCAATTACTTTTCCTGGAAGAAAATGACCATCCTGAAAACTAAGTTCACATCTTCTACCAACAAAGGCGTAATGACTGCTGGGGGTGGGTGGGTGGGTGGGTGGGTGGGGTGTGGTTAGTAAAATGCCTGGGGCATTCCTTAGTTTCTGAAATTGATAAAATAAAGCAAACCAATTAACCATAAACTAACACGGGGCTTTTGCATCATGAAGTTTATTATTCACTAGCAGGGCCAAACCTTAACTCATCTATATAAACCAGCAAAACCTAGTGACAGATGACAACAGAATAAAAGCAATTGACGGTTATCAAGCAAAATACCTGACTTGCTTTGCACATATAGCTTGAAAGCACCAAAACTTCTTCGAAGGCAATGGCGCGATCAATCTTTCCACCAAGCACACCTTCAAATCTCTAAGCAACCAAAACGAAACCACTCAAAAAGAATTACAAAATCAGTCAACCTTAGCAACAACATTATCAGCAACAGTACTAAGTAGAGTGTAGTCCCTACCTTAAGCTGGATTACAAGGATGTTAGGCGCTTGCTGAATTGACATTTGCTTCTTGGCTGCTACCAATTTCTTGCACCTACAAAAGCCACATGTTTTGATCAATTAGAATCCTGAATGAGGAAAAAAAGGAGGGGGCAACCAAAAACCAAAGAAATGTAATAGAAACACTTACTTCTCACATTTGTATTTATTGCTCCCATCCAAGACCTCTGGCCGGAAGAACCGCTGCAAAGCTTCTTTAAGGGAATTGCTTTGGAACAGATCAAGACTTATATCCATAATCTCGTCCACCTTATTCGACTCAGCGCCACAGGACAAACACTTCACCTGGCTCTGCAACGCGCCGCCGAAGATCTCCTTAACAACGCTATCGCCACCAGCGGTGACGTTGGGTTCAGTCCCCTTCCGGCGTTGCTTCTTAAGCCGAAGGCAGGAATTGTGGCACGCATCAATCACGTAGCGAAGGAACTCGTGGGCGTCTTCTTGTCTCCCCAATCTGAAATGCTCGGAGAAAATCCTCAAACAGCTCTGGATCTTGCTCGGGGCGTCGAGTGTCAGGTCGACGCTCAGCGACCGAACAATCCTCTTCTCGAGTATGCAAAAGGGGCAATCTCGCTTCCGCTCCGTCGCTTCAGAGGAAGAATCACCTGCAAGAATTTTAAAATTACTCGATTTGATTGAAAGAGAATTGAAAGGCAAATGGAACGGATAGAAAAAAAGAGACTTACAGAGAGACGAATGTTGGTTTTTGAGGCAAAAATTGGCGAGAGGGGGTGTGTAGGTCAAGCACTGTAAGACGCTATTGAGATAGCAGGTATTGCCTATGTTCTTTAACCCTAATGGAGGACCATTCTTGCGCTTTTGATGGAGGAGGCTCGGATTCCAAGTCATTTGCAGGGCCATTAACGGATTGCTGCGGCTACTGCTGCCGCTGCATCGAACGACGCTCTCCACTTCCACCACCACAATCGCATCCTTCCTCGCTCCTCGTTACTTTTTATTCTTTCTTCCTCTTAGACGCTTCTCTTCAACTTGTCTGTTCTCTCAGTAGAGAGAGAGAGAGAGAGAGAGAGAGAGAGAGGGGGAAAATGGTGGTGATCTTGGGGTTTATAGTTGTTGGTAGATTAATACATGGGGAAGGAGCAGACATTCTGCAAAGCCCCACCGCACCACCCCATTTGATCTGTTAAAGGGGGAGACTTCCTCCCTCTTTCCTTTCCTGCCAATTGTAGCCGTTCTATGGAGTCCGGGATGTTCACATAAACGTGGGCTTCTGATGGGCTTCTGTTAGGGCTTCTTTGGAGCATGGGTTCAATATATAAATCCGATTCCAACTGAAATCCAATTTGATCAGATTTTATCCGGTAAAAAGAGTGTCCTCCGGTCAAAATCGAATGTGAAAATTATAGATCTGTTTGTAATTAGATTCGGACTCGGATTGACCCCTATTTGATTAACTAAGATCCAAGTCGGATTAAAATGTGTATATGTTTGTATTTTTCAGGCGAATTGAATGGCAGTTAAGTATATTAATCAGATTCGAATATGGATATCATATTGTATTGAATTCAAATATTAATCAGATTCGAATATAAAATTCACAGATATATTCAATAGGGATATATGACAATGGGGGTGGGTTTTTTGTCAACTTGAACCCACCCATATAAGGTTTTAGCCAATACCAAACCCTAGCCTAGCCACCCCTATTCGCTTAGTAGCAAGGTGGGTCGAGGTTAACACACAATTGAGTTAAAAATGGGGAAAAAATTGGGCTTTAAATAGAAAATATCAACTGATAATATATTTATTTATATACGATATATATTAAATAATATTAAAGATATATATATATATTAAATAATATTAAACATATGAAAATAATATTTTAATAGACTATGGTCGAGTAGTTCGGGGCAGATCAGGACAGGTTGGGCAAAACCCTAACTTGCCGTTAACCCAAATTTGGTAATATCAAAACCTAACCATTAGTGGCGGGGCGGGGAAAGGCGAGACGGTTTACCTGCCCCATTGTCATCCTATTGATAACTTATGAAAAATATTCGTCATATATTTAAATAGATACGGATATCCTTAAATTTAATCCGATTTAAATTGGATCATGATAAATTTAATTATTTACAGCCTTAGTTTGGACATCATGAGCATGCCAAATTATTTCCCCTTTTCCCCCTAAATTACTTCATTAACGTTTCTATGTAAAAATGTTACCTCAATAATAAACCTTCTTCCTATAAAGCGAAACCAATGATCATACGTAATTTTTTCTTCCAAACCTTTATTCCCATCAATTGAATTCCTATAATTTCATGATACAACGCATACACTTAATTCCATGAATTGGTGCAATTCTAAACACATATAAGTACTACAATACTCTTTCGCTAAGCATTTGAATAAAAAGGCCTAACTATTAGGCACTAAAGCGTTCCTCATTTCCATCTTGACAAAAGCTTCCCTCACTGAAAGCCTAACTATTATCAATTTTTTACCATACTGGGATTTCTATCCTTTTCATTATAAAAAGGCCTAACATAGTTTAAGGATATAAAAAAAACTTACATTTTTCCTTTCTATATGCTTTAAATTTATACAATCTTTAATTAAAGTTATATTAAATAATTGGTCATTACAAATATCAAGAAAACAATCAATTAAAATTGCCAAACTTAATAAAATTTAGGTAACTTAATATTTGAGTACCAAGAATAATTCTGAAATTAGTTTTGGTTTTCTCATTTTACCAACTTATATAATTAACTAGAAAGGTTCACAAATCACAAGTGAAACTTACCAATGTTAACCCAATTTTTCTTACCACTTGAACAAGTTACCTCAGGTCAAAAAATTAATAAATTATAAATTTCATGGACCTGAGCGAGTCGGCCTTAGCCTATGATGCCATTAAGAGAGATCTAAAATATTGCTTGAAACATTCGCACTTTCTTCTTGGTAGTATAGATGGGCCCTTTGCCTCTTTGACCGGATCACTTCCTGTAGTAGCTTTATCTGCAACCCTTAAGTGAAGCCTCCACAGGATGCAAACACGTGTCCTGTGGCTGAAAACTGTTAGTTGCGTGTTTGCATCCATAAGACACGTGTTTGCATCCTGTGAAGGCTTTACTTAAGGGCTGCAGATAGAGTCACCACAGGAAGTGAATTGCTCTTCGACTCAATTTGCACTTTCTTCTTACAAAAAAGGAACCGTTGTAAAGCTTTCATTATGAAAATTTTGTTATCACTACAAAAAAAATGCGATTCAGCGATGGGAGATACGAAACTTTTAGCAGCGGTCAACCGAGCGACCGCCCTTAAAGTCCTTTTTTAGAGTTAAAAAATACTAATAATCTCTCCCCAATCTTGCGCCTCAATCTCTGTCTCATTTTTTTTTCTCTGCTACAGGCTGATGAGAGAGCGAGAGAGTGAAGAAAAACTGAGGAGACGCTTCTCTTTCCAGGCCGATCGATGAAATTCAATCTCCCTCTATCAATTTGTCTCCCTTTCTCTTTGGCTCCTCTGACTCTCATCTCTCCATTGTGGATCGCGCTTCCATCTCTGTTCTCTTCTAGGTAATTTCTCTCTCAATCTCATTCGTGTTCTCTACAAAAGTTTGAATAATTGTTGGTGTTTCAGATTTACAGCAGATCTGAGAGGATTTATAGCAGATATTATTCAATTCCGACTTTTCATCTCTGTCTCTCTGTGATTGTAAACTAGGCAAAGCGAAAATGGTGATCAGGATGCCAATCTCAGACGTGGACGCCAACAAGCATCTGCACTCGACTTTTGCTTCTCGCCATCTCTGTACGCCTCTTGCCAGGTGAGTCGTTGATTTTGTGTTGTTTTTGCTTGTCTTCACTAGCGGAGAAAAGAATTTCTGAGTCAATTTCTTCTTCTCTCCTTCTTGTGAGGTTCGTGCTTTGGACCTAAGACTTGTTTATGAATAAATATATAATAAGAGTCAAATTCATCTTTGTGATCTCTCTCATAACCTTCCATTTTTTGTGTCTATAGACACCCCAAATTGCACTGTCAAAATGATCAATAATCATCAAAAATCATTATCTCCTTGAAAGCCAGCACAAAAATTGAAGAAAATAAGTTTTTACCTGTATCCGGCAACTCAGATCGAATACAAGTACTCCTCTTTGTATCCGATGGAACATACCGGATACAAGAGAGCTTTAGTGTATCCGGTATTATATATCGGATACCTTAAGGCCCTTGTGTATCCGGCCTGATATACCGGATACATAAGTTTTGCTCAAAATTAGGGTTTTCCGAGAGCTTTTCACTTTTACCATCATATCCCTCATTAAATGAGTGGAAATCTCGGAAATGGCCTTAGGGTTAAGGTTGGTGGGCTATAGACATTATGTTGTGTCTACCATTCTCACCAACCCTAACCCTAGCTTTTGCCTATAAATAGGAGGCTCCTCCTCAAGCAAATGGCCATTAATTCTTGCCTTGAATTCTCGCCAAGAAGAGCTCTAAGAGAAGAGGGAAACCGCTGCGGAAGTGCTTCCAGAACCCAGGTAAGCCTCAAACCTCTTTTTAATTTTTGTCTTTACATTTTTAGATCTAGATCTCTTCTTCTACCTTTCTGTAGAATAAGGCCTTGGTCTGTGTGTGAAAACCCTTCCCTGGCTCAAAGTATCTCAAGACTCCCCCTAGCCGTAAAACGTGAAGGCGGGATCTAGGAGAAACGAGACTGCGGATTGACCCTAGTGCTAGAACCTATGTAGCATAAAGCCTTTTGAATGATTGAAAACCGTTTCATATTCAAAGTACCCCATGATTATCTTGAAGAACCGTGTTTAACGGGGAGAGAGAACAAAAGGAAACGATAATGGAACGGAACCCTAGGTTGTTTTAGAACCTTATTTTGATGAATATGTATGCATGCTATGTTGTTGTATTGATCTTGTATGGTTTTTCACACTTGCACATACGTAGCACTATTTTGGCGGGATAGGCTCACATTTGGGGATTTATTACTTTCATTGTGATAAATCTCAAATAAATGGCCTCAATCAATTCTGGAATGTTTTTAAAAGGTTTTTAAAGGTTTTGTATTCATCTTGCACGAATTGCACACACTTTGTCACAGTTTTGCATTGTTTTTCTCCAAAAAGGGCTTAACTTGACAGCAACTGTACCCCGACTTCGGACACTCATAACTTCATCGTCCGGATGAATTTTGGAGTGATTCCAGAACCATGGGAAAGGTGAGGCTGTCTAGTTTCTGTCCACCAAATTTCATTAATTTCTATCAAGCGGATTTTTGACACCTCTCTGTTGAAGTTGATTGGACAGTTCAGGTTCAAATACAGAACTTGTCACTTCGACGGAGCGCCATGTGTTCGTTTTAAGTCCGATTCGAGTGATTTTTGTTTCTGGGTACTCCTTTATGAGTCTATTTTCAAATCCATCTAGTTTCATAATTTTTTGACTCCATTTGTATTATTGGTAACAGATTTACTCAGAACTGCTCAATGGCACTTTTCTGGGTAAATCTGTGATCTTCGGGGCCTGTTCGGGAGACCACCCAAGGCACATCCGAGTGAATTTTTGTATGAGGCTAGTTTCTTTCGAAAGATGGCCATACAGACTTCAATCACACCTAATTTCATGGATTTGTATGGAGTGGATTTTTCTAGATGATTTTCCAAACTTGCCTACTTGTTACTTTTAATCATCCCCAGCAGCAACTTTAAAGAAGCATAACTCCTAGGATTTCAACCGGATTGACTTGAAATTTTGCATGAGTCTCTTATTTACCAAGATCTTTCAAATGGATTTGGTTTGGTTCAATTTAAAATTGGATTTGAATGATTTCAAGACAAATGACATTACTTTTCACCGAATTTTTCGGATTTGATTCAACTTGGCTTTGTACATTCTTTTGCTTGGATTTTTATCCTTTTATGACATTTCAGAAATGATATTGACATAAGAGAAGATCTAGAATCCATTTGGATCTTCGTGTGAATATATCATACACTTGTTCCTTTTTCAAGGTTTTTGATAATTTTTAGCAAGCTTTCTTATTTCTTTTTTTGCATGAACAAACACTTGGCAACCACCTTGTGTGGGTGAATGGGGGTGCCTAACACCTTCCCCCGTTTATAATCTAATCCCCTTACCCATCTCTGGATTTGATTTTCAAATAGGGTTATTTTTATCCTAGAATATGCCTTTTAGCTATTTTTGCTTATTTTTGAACTTTTTGGTGTCCATTCACACCCCAAAATTCTGAATGGTGGCGACTTTCCCAATTTTGCGTTGAGCTCGTGTGCTGATGGAGGGGAAATCATCTCGGTGATTTTTCCCGTGTCTCACAGTGTCTGGTTTTAGATTGCTG
Source organism: Buxus sempervirens (assembly GCA_947561395.2). NCBI lineage: Eukaryota > Viridiplantae > Streptophyta > Magnoliopsida > Buxales > Buxaceae > Buxus > Buxus sempervirens. The sequence goes on along the minus strand of OX387186.1, from coordinate 13,720,206 downwards.
GATTGTGTAATTTGGGCTCAGGTTTGTATTAACTGATCTCTCTCTGGCTATGTGCTTTTATTGTTTGCTGAACGGTTTTATGATCAATGTTGGCTTTTGTATTCTTCAATAAACTGAAAGTGTCTCTCATCTATATGAATTAAGTAATCGACGGAAGAAAATTGATTGTTTTTGGTAAACTAGGAATGGACGAACAGGGCTTGTATAGCTCACCTCATTTATTTAGGTCTGTTGCCAATTAACCTTCCCTGGACCCTGCTCCATCATGATTTATAGGAGATTTTCTCTGGATCCGATGAGAGTAAACAGGCAAGCAACCATTTCATTTCATTCTTTCTTTCTCTTTATTTCATTGATTGATGTTGCAGGTTTAAGATGCCGAAAAAATCAATTCCGAAGGATGCGGCGTATTAGATCATCCACGATGAGTTGATTTTGGATTGGAATCTGACGTTGAACCTGGCTTCCTTTGTCACGACTTGGGTGGAACCAGAGTGTGATACGCTTATCATGAATTCGATCAACAAGAACCATGTGGACATGGACGAGTACCCTATCACCATTGAGCTTCAGGTATATCCTATCTCATCTTCTTCTTAGCGTAACGACAGTTTTCATTTTTCTATTTCATCCCACTTTTCTATTCAAAGCTCTTCTCCTATGGATGATTTGATTATCTTTGGGCAGGGATAGGAGACGACAACTCACGGGAAAGATGAACAGGTGGCGCGCAAATAAAATTTTTTTTTAAAACAAGAGACTTTTTGCGGCGGTCAAAAACGCCGCTAAAAGTTTCAGTGACAGTACTTTTCCAGACAAGTCTAGCGGCGGACATGTATTATTTAGTGGCGGTCAATGACCTTTTACCGGTGGCCATTGCCCGCCGGTAAAGGTAATAATGCCTTTATTTATTGAAGCCAAATGCACCTACATTTCATAAACATGCTCCATTGTTCTCCTAAACACCTCTTATTTTAAATGTAATTGCATTGCAATACATGATCACAGCTTCCTCACAAGGAGATTCACTCCATATTTAGGCTCCAAAAGCAAACTAAGTACAGGAGAGTGGCAATATGTTGGAGAAAGTGAGAAAGAAAAGTTGGACAGGATCATAAACAACATAACCTTCAACTCCATAATGCCTAAATTTTGTCCAGGACAAGTACGTGAACCAGCACCAAATGGTATGTATGCTTGTGCAAACCTGCATGCCGTAGAAGTTCCTTTGGCAAACCTTTCAGGATTAAAGTATTTTGCATCAGAACCCCAGATTTCAGTGTCTTGGTTCAGTGCAGCAATCCAGATCCAAATACAGACACCCTTTGGAAGCCATATATCTCCAAGCTTTAAGTCCTTCAAAGCTTGCCTAGAGATGAACGCAACACTCGGATAAAGGCGCAATACTTCTTGAATAAACATCTCCATCTGTCATCCATGGAATGAGTTTACAAACAAAGCAATCTTTGAACATCAACAATCATATATGAGCTTGTCATGTACCAGTTTCATCTTGCGAAGCATATTAGAATCTGGAAAGTTGTTACCACAGACTTCTAAGACCTCGGTGCGAACACGAGCTTGCCACTCAGGATGTAAAGCCAATAGCATTAAGCTCCACATTGCTGAGATCGCAGTAGCCTCAAAGGAAGCAAGACAGACATCTTTGCAATTATCAACTACAAATTGATCTGGTGTAGATGACCCTAACTCCCCTTTGGTTGCAGCCACCATGAGAGTTTGCAACAGGTCCTTGGACCTAGCTTGAGTTTGTTCCTTTACTATGCTCCTAATAATAGAGTGAATCTCACTCTCTAGTCTCCATATCTCTCTATTTTTCTTACTGGGAATAAATCTAGAATAGAAATACTCACTTTTAGACATAAATGTGATTTTGAACCTCTTAGACCAATGAAATATGGATGATTGTAACAAAATTTGAAAAAAGAAGAAAAAAAAAAGAGAGAGTACATACCTTAAGCCAGGAATTCCATTTAGAATGCTTGGGGTAATTTGCAAGGCTATTATAAGATCTCTAAGCTTTGGAAATAAGCCAATCCCTTTAATGCAATCCCTCCCAAACAAAGTTCTTGAGATTATATATGAAGTGAAGTTTCTAATATCCATATCAATTTTAATGTCTGCAAGTCCACCATTACTTTCAATTTTTCTCTCCCATGTTTTAACTAGGATGCTGCCAGCCTCCACCATTAGGTTCACCATGTCCTATGGAAACAAAATTTTAAGTTATAATTAAGAAACTACCTCCTTTTTTTTTCCTTTGTGTGTGTGTGTGTGTGTAGAACCCCCTTCTTTTCATGAAAAGGATTTTAATTTGCATGAGCATCCATTTGCTGTTTTTTTAGTTGGTAAGAATCTATTTATATATAATTCATTTGCAACTGATATTTTTATTAACAAAAAATATAAAATAATGCTATTAAAATTTAATTTAAATATATTAATTTTGAATAACACAAATGATTCTCAGTGGGTAATAGGAATAATAGCAGTTGTATAGTAGTTTACCTTTACTTTGGTCATGTAGAACTCTGGAGCTATGGTTTTCCTTTGGTGAACCCAAACTTCCTTGTTGGTGGTGACAATACCCTTGCCAAACAAGGGTCCCCTATCCTTTTGTAGATAGGCAGGCTTCCCTAAGTCCAGAGTAGTGCATAAATTTATTTCCTTCACCATAGAAGGGTCAGCCACATATAATAGTTGCATGCTCCCAAGTGAAAATGTGAATGTCCTTCCTGAGGATTATAATCACAACTACCAAAGTAAATAAAATAAATGCATCAAAAAATTTTGTTTATATATAAGTGGTACAAGCAAAGAAAATAAATTCAGTAATTTTTCTCATAATTACAAAATGTCCACTCTAGTGTGCTTATTTACACATGCGTTATATCCTAATAATTAAAAATGTACTCCAAGGTTTCTCTTTAGATGATATCATTAATTAGTTTATATATATAAATATTTAAAATTCTCAATCTCTTAGATTGACATACATGAACAACGGATGGGACCACTAATCAATGGTCCATACCTAAAAATGACTAAGAAATAAGCTAAATTATCAATACTATGAGTAATATAATTTAGAATAAACTACAAAAACCTCCCTTGAGGTATGCACTAATCACACTTACATCCCTTCAATTTTCTGAAATAACACTTGTCCCCTCGTCAGAGGATGTCAAGTTTTATTTGTTTTTACTTAAATGCCCTCTTATTTACCAGAAAACTATCTCTCTTTCTTTATTTATCTCCCCTTTATTTATCAGAAATTTGACTTTTTGCATTTATGACCTCTTATTTTTTGTATTTATATTTATACCCCTCCATGCAGCATAATTTTTTCAAATGTACCCTAATTTCAAATTACATTAACTTTTGTTGTTTATTTTTATTAAATGGCTAAATTAACCTTATATAAGATGAAAAAAATATTAAATCGCCAAATGACAATCGGTCTAGGTGGGATTTCAATGAAAAAATATAAATTGAGCAAATTAATATCAATGACTTAAAAGTATATATGCAATACATATAATAATATAAGGACTTAAATGAATTTATCAGATAATATAGGAGGGTATTATTTTATAGAAGGTTACTTTAATTATTTAATAAAAAATAAACAACAAAAGTTAACGGATTTTAACATTAGGGGGACGATTGAACAATTATATAAAATGGAGGGGTATAAATACAAATTTAAAAACAAGAGGATATAGATGCAAATATAGTATAATATAAGGACATGGATGTAAAAAGCCCTCAAAAAATTACCTTTAATTTCTCTTTCTTTATTCCTTTTCTAATTCCACAGAAAATTAATTTCAAGGATAAATTCATCCTTTTATATCTGAAAACTATTGACATTAACCATATTCATCAAAAACTTGGACAGCAACTTAACGGAGGGGTGATAAGTGTGACCTTTTTTTCAATCTCAAAGGGGACAATGTTGTAATTTCAGAAATGTGAAGGGAGTTATGAGTGATTAGTGCAAACCTCAAGGGTCGTTTTATAATATGCCCTATAATATATTTACTTTCTAATACGCATTCTAGTTTAGAGTTTTCTTTTTGTAGAGTCTAAGTTATTGCTTAATCAAATAAATGGATAAAATATATTTTATATAATGGAAAAAAAAAATGATATCCATAAAGATATCATGGATCGGCAAAAATAGTCATCACAATAATACAAGAAAAAGTATGTAAAGGAAGAAACTCTAGTGTTTTCAAATTATAATATAATATATATACCATATTGGTTTGTCCAGTGCTTGAAAAAAGGGAAGAGAGCGGGAAGATAATCATGCGATATCTGTTGTGGGCTTGGCTCCTTAGCAACCATGGATAGCAACCTCTTCATCTCTGGTATGTTTCCGAGCAGGATAGAAGGTGCAGGACCTCCTATCCCTTGCTTCTGTAGTTTTGATCGAATCCTTCTGGGTTTCATCAAGAGAGTGTTACAAAGGTGCAACACCAAGCTCAAGACCACAATCAAGGCAACGGAGCAAAGGATCTTGAATAGCATCAACTCTTCCATGGCTTCTATCTCTCTCCCCCTCTCTCTAGCTCTTTCTTTGATCTCTCTCCTATTTCACTTGGGTTTATATAAAAATATTAGTGCAAAAACTAGAAGAAGAAATGGAGTTAAAAAAAAGAAAAAGGTGAAAGCATTAAGGAAGTCTTCCTCTAGCTATCTACATATGGGTTAGAGAGATATAAATGTATATTTGCTATATATAGGACCTAAAAATCCTTCTGCCAAAAAAAGTTCTGCATCCATTCCTGTAGTGGGTATGGTATTTCATGTGGCACACACTAGCTAGGAATATTACATCAGCGCAGGAAGATTACAAAGGAGAGACTATCCTTTTGAAGGAAATTAAAATAGAGGATTACAGAGAGATATTATAAAGATAAACATGGATTATAGATAAACATCACAGCCCCCCAAGACAGAGATATGGCTTACTCAATGTCCCAAATCTCATAGATGTGCTTTAGAAAAAGTTTTAAGTTCTTTATTAGCATGGGCAACCAAGAAAGGTCAGAAGTAATGGTCAGTTATTTGAGCCAAACATCTATACTTCAGCTTAATAATTAGAATTTTCATGAGTAAACCTTTAGGTTTGAAAAATCTTGTTTAATTAATCAGCCTCATTCCAGCTTGAGTTGGCTCATGACCTTCCTTAAAGTTCTGCTCACTTGATTTATTAATATAATTTCATATTAGTTTTAAAGTAAAATAACATTAGTAAGTATTAAAAATATAATTTCAAGTCTTTTTTTGTTAATTATACATCACAATCATAAATTCCCTAAATAGGCAAAAATGCGGATTTTTTTTTTCTTTTTGCCACAATGTAGGTGATTTAAGGGTTTGTACTGAATTACGTACATCTTGGCGATTTAGCTAAATCATAGTGCATCCTACACATAAAACAGTGCATCTGACATGTAAATTAATGCAACCAAAATCGCTTATAATTGGACAATTTAAAGTACGTACATATAATTAAATAGATCCATTGTAAAGAATTTTGTCAATAGAAACTTTGTAATGTCTTTATTCAAAGCAGCCAATTAAAAGCACATACATTTCATAATACATGCCTCCTTTATTCACTTTAATAATCTAATAGTCTAATTTAGATGCAATTGCATTGCAATACATCATCACAACTTCCTTATAATTATATCAACTCCATATTTAGGCTCTAAAAGCAAACCAAGTACAGGAGAGTGAGAATATTTTGGAGAGAGTGAGAAAGAAAAGTTGGACAAGATCATAGCTAGTAAAACCTTCAGCTGTATAATCGCTGAATTTTGTCCAGGACAGACACGTGAACCAGCACCAAATGGTATGTAAGCTTGTGGAAACCTGCATGCCCCAGTAGTTCCTTTGGCAAATCTCTCTGGATTAAAGTGTTTTGCATCAGGTCCCCAGATTTCTGGGTCTTGGTTCACTGCAGCTATCCAGACCCAAATACAAACACCTTTTGGAAGCCATATATCACCAAGCTTTAAGTCCTTCAAAGCTTGCCTGGAGGCGAAGGCAACACTTGGATAAAGGCGAAGTACTTCTTGAATAAACATCTCCATCTATCGTCCATGGAATTTGGTCAGTCAGAATATACAGGCTTACAACAAAGAAAACTCTAAACAAATCTATTATTATCATAAAGGGAAGAGGGGGTTTTCTGGTTGACATTTTGTACTGAAAATGCCCTCCAAATAATCCCGATATTATAGTTTTGTTACCCCACATCACCATTATAACCAATTAGATGAAATCATATGTGATTTGAGCCTAAATTGGCTCCTTGATTTTAAAGTGGGATGCGCATAAAAAATTACTTAATAAGCAAAACTCTTATTTGTTCCTAATTTGCTACACGCATAGCACGTGCATTCCCCTAGTTGTTGTGAAAATGAACAGCAAAAGAAAGCAAAAATCAAAATAAATGAGAACAATATATTTTTACGTGGTTCAGTAAAGATGCCTACATCGATGGATGATGGAGTTCTTCACTTGGTATGTGAAAAATAAGGGCTATATACACACAACCCTCTCCTGGCTGAAAACTACAAAATCAGCTTGGCCGCGGAGGTTAGGGCTGAGTGTATAGTAACGCCCGAATCCAATTATTGACTAAATTTAAGCCACATACATAACACAAATTAATAATGATCATGAGCTTTTAATGTACCGCTTTCATCTTCCGAAGCATGTTAAAATCTGGAATTTGGTTACCACAGACTTCGAAGACCTCGGCACGAACACGAGCTTGCCACTCGGGATGCAGAGCCAATAGCATTAAGCTCCACATTGCTGCTATAGCAGTAACCTCAGAGGAGGCAAGATAGATCTCTTTGCAGTTATCAACTATGAACTGGTCAGGTGTAGATGACCCTAGCTCGCCTTTCGTTGCAGCCTCCATGAGTGTTTGCAACAAGTCATCCTCCGGTTCAGCTTGAGTACGTTCCTTTGCTATGTTCATAATAATAGAATGGATGCTTTTCTCAAGTCCCCATATCTGTCTATTTTTCTTAGTGGGCATATGTCTAATACACAAATACACCCTTTTAGGCATAAATTTGTAAAGGTTTTGAACCTATAGTCCAATGAAAAACGTGATAGCAATGATAATTGAAGATATATATATATGTATGTGTGTGTGTGTACACACACACGCACATGTGAGGGTGTGTGCATGACTGCGTGCACTTGTGAGTGTGTGCATGCATGCGTGTTAAAAGCATACCTTAAGCCGGGAACTCCATTTAAAATGCTTGCGGTCTGCAAGGCCTTCAAAAGATCTCTAATCTTTGGAAATATGCCAATTCCTTTCATGTAATCCTTCCCAAACAAAGTTTTTGAAATGACATGGGAAGTGAAGTTTCTGATATCCTCATCGATTTTAATGTCTGCAAGTCCCCCATTACTTTCAATTTTTCTCTCCCATGTTTTCACTAGGGTGCTACCAGCTTCCACCATTAGGTTTAACATACCCTATTGGAAGTAAATCTTTTAGTTGTAAGAATTTAAAGTACCATCTTTTTTTTTTAACATAAATGATCTTTATAATATTATTACCCATACATGCAAGTGAGTTGCAATTGAATTTTTTTTTTGTGTGACTAAAAATACAAAATATTGAGATAATTAAAAATTTAATTTAAACTTTTTGAAATCTGAATAAATACACATGCTAGCTTCTCACTAACTGATATGAATAGTAGTAGTAAAGTAGCTTACCTTCACTTTATTCATGTACAACTCTGAAGCTATGGTTTTCCTTTGATGAACCCACACTTCCCTGTTGGTGGTAATAAGACCCTTGCCTAACAAGGGTCCCCTGTCCTTTTGTAGATAGGCAGGCTTCCCTAAGTCTAAAGTAGTGCATAAGTTTATTTCCTTCACCATATAAGGGTCAGCCACATATAATATCTGTGTGCTCCCCAGTGAAATCATGAATGTCCTTCCTGTTAATTTACAATCACAATCAAAGTAAATAAAATAAATATACTCCAAGATTTCTATGTCAATATATATGTAAATGGAAAAGGCAACAGAAAAAGGATTAAAATTGGGGGAAAGGTCCTTGGCTATTACTACCTACTATTAGGTATGGATCTTTTACATCTAGATTCAAATTCGAATTCGACTAATTATTGGATATCTGAATCCAATTTGATAATATTTGAAAAGATTTGAAATACTATAAACCCCAATTCAGTGGATCAAATAGGGGATGTATTTTAATGCACCTATCATATGTTATGACCTTAAATTAATAAATAGTATTGGAACCTTTTTAATTACATTCTATACTTATATGGAAAAAAAGACCTAAAAGGCCTAAGAAAACATAAAACACGTATACAAAATAAATGGTCACATCTTTATCGGGTCGAATATGTACTGTTAAATATTCAAATCTGAATATAGTCGGATCCATATTCGACTAATCAGGTTGTAATTAATTAAACCAAGATCCATATTTGACTAACCAGGTTGGATTCAGATCTTTATCCAACCCATTGACGGCCCTAGGTGGGCATAAAAATTTCATAGGTATTGAGATTGCTACAAATATCTAAGATTGTTCTAGTAATTTTATTATATTACTAAATTACGATCTAACTAAAATAATTCCACTCTACTTTACAAATATTATATTGCATCTAAATAATGAAAAATGAATTCCAGAGTTTCTCAATAGATGATATATTATATAATAAATGTTAAACATTTTTAAGTTCCTTATATCTGACATAAATGAACAATGGATGGAACCAATAATCAATGGGCATACTTATAAATATATAAAGAAATTAATTTTGTAACCTATATTTCAAGTAATATAGTTTTTAATAATCTATATAATATTTTGAAGCCAGATTTGAATTTAGAGAAACAAGACTTTGGACTAAATAAAATAGACAAGAAAAATGTTGTCATGAAAACACTCTTAATTAAAGTGGTTTAGAAATATAATATACCAAATTGTTTTGTCCACTGCTTGAAATAAGGGAAGACAGTGGGAAAGTAATCATGGCTTGTCTGTTGCGGGCTTGACTCCATTGCGGCCATGGATCGCAAACTATTCATCTCTGGTATGTTTCCGAGGAGAAGAGAAGGCTTAGGGCCTCCTAGCCCTTGCTTCTCTAGTTTTGATCGAATCCTTCTGGGTTTCATCAAAATAGTGTTACAAAGGTGCAAGATCAAGCTCAAGACTACAAGCAACGCAAGGGAGCAAAGGATCCTGAATAGCATCAACTCTTCCATGGCTTCTCTCTCTCAAGTTTTCACTTGGGGTTCTTGTGTTCAGCAAGTGCTAGTTAGTTATTACTTATAAGGTTTTCAGGACCAGCCTAAACTTACAAAAAACCGTTAAAGCAACTGTCTGGTTCGCTGGCGTTAGTTCTAGCTAACTATTGTTCCATGCATTTTTATGAATCAAGTGCAACTATTTGGCTCCTGTCGATCCTAACAAAATCTTGTTTATGTGGTACCTGTGGATATATAAGTTTATATGCAAATGCAAAAGCTGAAAGAAATTGAATTGGAAGAAGGAGAATAACAAAGAAAAATTTGTACGAGACCTCCTTACCGAATCAAGAAAAAACCAAACCTAAAAAATGGACAAACAAGGCAAGAGGTGAAAGATCTATGAAGGTCTTAATCTTTCCACCATGCATTAGAGAGCTATAAATGCGTATTTGCTATAGGTCTTGGAAATCGTTTATACCAAAATCTTGCATGTATGTTTTTAATGCTGGTGTTGTGATTATTACAAAACGTAGGGTAACTGAGATTTAATTTTTAATAAAGCAGGATGAGGAGAGAAGATTTATGTCGCGGACCCCACTTGGGTGGGAACAAGCTTATGATGATTCTCGGACTCTATGAATGATCAAGCTGCAATAGATTGCTTCTTGACAGTTCAAGGAATGAGATTTGACTCAGATGGAGTGATGTTTGGTTTCGTTTTCTAATTGGAGCAATGAGTTCTCCGTTCAGTTCAATTAGGTTTTGGGTTAACAGTAACAAACATCGATTTGGTCTTGGATTGAAGCCAATGCGGACAGAACCGAACCCAAGTTACAGCCCTCGTGAAGATGTGATACATATATTTTTCATACAAAAAGAAATTGCCATCTTTGAAAAAGTAAACTTCACCATCAAGAAAACAATGAACAAGTCCAAGATCCATCATGGCAAACTTCTCTCTTTATTTGTTTCTTAAATAAGAGGCCAAAAATAAAAATAAAAATAAAAACAAAAATTCAAATCGAACGCATCTTTCAGAATCATAAAATTTCGTTAATATCAAACCCTAACCATCAGGGCGGGACGGGGCTAGGCGAGGCGAGGTGGTTTACCTGCCCTATTGTCATCCCTATTGATAATTTATGAAAAGTATTCGTTAAATATTCAAACAAATTTGAACATCCTTAAATTTAATCTGAATTAAATTGGATGATGATAGATTCGCCTGATTGCAACCCCATTTACCAACTTACTTTGGACATCATGAGTATCCTAAATTCACATTTGAGCATGCATTGATCACCGCTTGAAACATAACCCTATTGCACGATGTTTAATTTATTTCACATTTGAGCATTAAACTAATCTGCAGAGAGCTGATTGTTTAAACCTTAACGTTCGTATGTTCACACTTCAACATTTGTGCGTTCAGTGTAAAAACATCATTTTGACAATTTTTTCAACCCCCTTTCACACATGACTACCCTAGATTTATTTTAAGCACTTATAACCTATTTTTGGCACAGAATTAAGCCAACACACATGTGAAAACATTCTAGACTTAACAAGATCTAAAATTTGCACTTTCGTCTTGATGTGATAGTATAGATGGGCTTTTTTTTCCTCTTTGACTCTTTTTTTTTTTCGATGAAGGCATAGCCTAGATAATTTCATTCCAAGAGATCAATAGTACACCATGGGAGGACAAAGCCAGATAAGCACAAACTTAACAAACATAGTTAAAAAGGATGCAATGAATAAGTGAAAAATGATTCCTACCATGAACCATAACATTTGCAACTACACAACTAAAAATCAAGCCAGTGGCCAAAGCCACAAGGACCAATGAAGATTCATCGGAAGTGCTTGAACAAGGGTCCATATAGGATTGGATTGGTAACCCCAGTGAAGGGGGAACCATCTTTGTTGCCGGAGAGGCGACGGGAAAAAGGGTTGTAGTTGTGACATACACCAATTCAATTCTACCATTTTATGGCCTAAACCATAAAGTTACTTGTGAGACATGGAAAAATCACCGGGATGATTTCCCCTCCGTCAACACACGGGCTCAACTTAAAATGTGGGAGAGTCGCCATCATTCAGATTTTGGAAATGGGTGTAAATGGACACCAAAAGATTCAAAAATAATCAAAAAGAGCTAAAAGGCAAATTCTAGAGTAAAAATAACTCTACTTGAAAATCAAATCCAGAGATGGGTAAGAGGATTAGATTATGAATGGGGGAAGGTGTTAGGCACCCCCATTCACCCACACAAGGTGGTTGCCAAGTGTTGTTCATGCTAAAAATAAGAAAGCTTGCTAAATCATTAAAAACCTTGAAAAAAGATTAAACAAATATATAATATTTTTACATGAGAAATCCAAATGAATTCCAGATCCTCTTTTATGTCAATATCACTTCTGGAATATCACCAATAGATGGTGTAGACACCCCAAATTGCACAAACAATCATCAAAAATCATTATCTCCTTGAAAGCCAGCACAGAAATTGAAGAAAATGAACTTTTACCTGTATCCGGTTACTCAGGCCGGATACAAGTACTCCTTTGTGTATCCGGTGGAACATACCGGATACATGTGAGCCTTAGTGTATCCGGTACCATGTATCGGATACCTTAAGGCCCTTGTGTATCCGGTCTGATATACCGGATACATTAAGTTTGCTCAAAATTAGGGTTTTCCGAGAGAAATCACTTGTTACCATCATGTCCCTCATTTAATGAGGGGAAATCTTGAAAACAACCCTAGGGTTAAGGTTGGGGGGTTCTAGACATTAAGTTGTGTCTACCAAGGACCTTAGCCTTTGCCTATAAATAGGAGGCTCCTCCTCAAGCAAAGGACCAAGTTTTTGGAGATCGAAGAACTCCGAGTGAAGAAGGGAACCGCTGCCGGATTGCTTCCAGAACCCCAGGTAAGCCTCAACCCTCATTTATTTTCTGTATTTAATTTATTAGGTCTAGATCTCTTCTTCTACCTTTCTGTAGAATAAAGCCTCTTTTTGTGTGTGGAAATCCTTCCCCAGCTCAAAGTATCTCAAGACCCCCTAGCCGTAAAACGTGAAGGCGGGATCTAGGAGAAACGAGACTGGGGATTGACCCTAGTGCTAGAACCCATGTAGCATAAGGCTTTTGAATGATTGAAAACCGTTCTATAATCAAAGTACCCTTGATTATCTCGAAGAACCGTGTTTAACGGGGAGAGAGAACAGAGGGAAACGATAATGGAACGGAACCCTAGGCTATGCTAGAACCTATCTTGTTGAATCTATATGCATGATATGTTGTTGTATTAATCTTGCTTGGTTTTTCACTCTTGCACACATATTATACACTCTTTTGGTGGAATAGGCTCATATTTGGGGTTTATTGCATTTATTGTGATAAATCTCAAATAAATGACCTCAATCAATTCTGGAAGGTTTTGCAATGATTTTTAAAGGTTTTATATTCATTTTGCACGAATCACACACTTTTTGTCACATTTTGGCATTGGTTTTACTCAAAAAGGGCCTAACTGGACAGCACTTGTACCCTTACTTCGGACGCTCATAATTTCATCGTCCGGATGAATTTTGGAGCGATTCCAGAACCATGGGAAAGGTGAGGCTGTCTAGTTTATGTCCATTAAATTTCATAAATTTCCATCAAACGGATTTTTGACACCTCTCTGTCGAAGTTAAGTTGACAGTTCAGGTTCAAATACAGAACTTGTCACTTCGACGGACCGCCATGTGTTTGTTTTAAGTCCGATTCGAGTGATTTTTGTTTCTGAGTACTCCTTTATGAGTCTATTTTCAAATCCAGTTGATTTCATAATTTTTGGATTCCATTTGAATTATTGGTAACCGATTTTCTCAGAACTGTTCATTTGTACTTTTCTGGGTAAATCTGTGATCTTCGGGGCCTGTTCGGGAGATCACCCAAGGCACATCCGAAGGGATTTTTGTATGAGGCTAGTTTCTTTTGAAATATGGCCATACAGACTTCAATCACACCAAATTTCGTGGATTTTTATGGAGTGGATTTTTCTATGCAATTTTCCAAAGTTGCCCACTTATCACTTTTAAAAATCCCCAGCAGCAACTTCAAAGGAGCATAACTCCTAGGATTTTTGTCGGAATGAAGTGAAATTTTGCATGAGACTCTTATTTACTGTAATATTTCAAATGGATTTGGTTTGGTTCAATTTAAAATCGGATTTGAATGATTTCAAGGCAAATGGCATACTTTTTACCGAATTTTCCGGATTTGAGTTAACTTGGTTTTGAGCAACTTGTGCTTTGATTTCCATCTTTCGAGATATTCCAGAAATGATATTGACATAAGAGAGGATCTAGAATCCATTTAGATCTTCATGTGAAAATATCATACATTGGTCCTTTTTCAAGGTTTTCTATGATTTTAGCAAGCTTTCTTATTTTTGCATGAACATACATTTGGCAACCACTTCGTGTGGATGAATGGGGGTGCCTAACACCTTCCCCCGTTCATAATCTAATCCCCTTACCCATCTCTGGATTTTATTTTCAAATAGGGTTATTTTTACCCTAGAATTTGCATTTTTTCACTTTTTGCTTATTTTTGAACTCTTTGGTGTCCATTCTCACCCCAAAATCATGAATGGTGGCGACTCTCCCATTTTTGCGATGAGCCCGTGTGTTGACGGAGGGATGATCATTCCGGTTATTTTCCCATGTCTCACAGATGGAAATCAAAGCAAAAGTTGCATAAAACCAAGTTGAGTCAAATCCGGAAAATTCGGTAAAAGCAAGAACCATTTGTCTTGAAATCATTCAAATCTAATTTAAATTGGCTCAAACCAAATCCATTTGAAAGATTATGGTAAATAAGAGACTCATGCAAAATTCCAATCAAATCCGGTTGAAATCCTAGGAGTTATGCTTCTTTTAAAAGTGCTGTTGGAGATAGTAAAAAGTGGCAAGTGGACAAGTTTGGAAACTTATTTAGAAAAATCGGCTCCATATAAATCCATGAAATCTTGTGTGAATGAAGTCTGTATGGCCATCTTTCAGATGAAACTAGCCTCATACAAAAATTCATTCGGATGTGTCTTGGGTGACCTCCCGAACAGGCCCCGAAGATCACAGATTTACTCAGAAAAGTGCTGTTGAACAGCTCTGCGTAAATCTGTTACCAACAACACAAATGGAGTCAAACAATTATGAAACCAACTGGATTTGAAACTATACTTCCAAAGGAAAACACAGAAACAAGAATCATTCGAATCGGACTTAAAACGAACACATGGCGCTCAGTCTAAGTGATAGGTTCCGTATTCAGACCTGAACTGACCTATCAACTTCGACAAAGAGGTGTCAAAAATCCGCTAGATAGAAATTAATGAAATTTTACAGGCATAAACTAGACAACCCCACCTTTCCCATGGCTCTGGAATCATTCCAAAATTCATCCGGTTGATGAAGTTACGAGTGTCCGAAGTTGGGGTATAGTTGTTGTCAAGTTAAGCCCTTTTTGAGTAAAATCAATTTAAAACAGTGATCAAGTATGTGGAATCCGTGCAAGACAAATCAAAAACATTTTGAAAAGATATTGAAGAGCCTCTAAGAAGAAATGGGGCACAAGTTTGGCTCACTATCCTCTCCGATTGGAAAGGATATGCCAAAAACCCCAAAAGTGAGCAAAAATGCCCAAAACCGAGAGGTTGGACCTAGAAGCCTTCAATACTCAACAAAACTTGCTTGAAATCACATTGAAAAGCAACCAGAAATATTCCAGAATTATTTGAGGCTATTTATTCCAGATTTATCACAATGAATGCAATGAATCCGAAATATGAGCCGAATCCGACAAAAAAGTGCCATGTGTGCATGTGTAAAAATCCATTTTTCAACAACATATAGCATGCATTCGTATCAATCAAATGGGGTTCTAAAACAACCTTGGGTTCCGTTCCATTATCGTTTCCCTTAGTTCTCTCTCCCCGTTAAACACGGTTCTTCAAGATAATCTTGGGGTACTTTGAATATGAAACGGTTTTCATAGAATTAAAAGGCTTATTCCAATCAAGGTTCTAACTCTAAGGTCAATCCTCAGTCTCGTTTCACCTAGATCCCGCCTTCACGTTTTACGGCTCGGGGGAGTCTTGAGATACTTTGAGTAGAAGAAGGGTTTTCATACACACATCATAGGCCTTAATCTACAGAAAGGTAGAAGAAGAGAACTAGACCTAGAATGTAAAAAACATAAAAGTAAAGAGAGGTTTGAGGCTTACCTGGGCTTCTGGAAGCAAGACTACAGCGGTTCCCCTCTGCACTCGGATGTGAGCACCTGAAAAACGGTCGCACTTGTAGAAAACGGGAAGTCGGAGTCGCCACCGCCTGATGGGGTGCAGGCGGACACCTGGGTGCCTAATCTTGTCTATTAGTCTGGTCTGCGGCTTGAGATTCTAAGTCGATTCTCGGTTGTGGTCGGGGGAAGTCCGTAGACACCCCAGTCCACCCCGTCGGATGACGGGTCCCGTGGGTTCCCTGGTCTGAGTCAGCTTTATTTTGCTTCTCACCCGATTCCTAATCCAGCATGCCATTTTAGTTAGGTTTTGGCGGGACCCCCGGAATTGGTGTGGGTCCCTTTAGTTGATTTTATCTTGCTTAAATTAGGTGATCTGAGTCTGATGGTGTGGGCCCCGTTGGAAGGTCCACGGTGTCCTTGGTGGGCTTGGGTAAGCCCATGTACCCATGAGAGCCTCTGTCTAAGCCTAGGAGGCCTTGTGGGCTTAGGTGAAATGAATTGATTTTATGTTAAGGTTTAAGTTTTGAACTTAAGTAATTTTCATGTCAGAAGTGGGTCGGTACTGGTTTGCGGGCCCCTGAGTGGGCCCCCATGTGGGTTGCCAAAATAGGTTTAACTTATCTTTATTTAGTTTCTTCAAAAATGGGTTGGACATTGGGCTTGGGGCCCATAGTCCAATTCTTAGGCTTGAAAGCCCAAGTTAAGTGAGGTCAGGGTTTTGAACCCTTACTTGATTGGTTGGTGGGCTTTGGCGGGCCCAATAGGCCCTTGCCCTTGGTCTCAGCCAAACCATACAATTCAAAACATCATTCCACAAACAAAGTTTGGGTGGGCCGCATTGGGTTTGGCCCATCCGATTTGATTGGTTGATTTCACTTAATCTTGCTTATTTGCATGCTTTCCGATTTATTGGGCTTGGTGGGCCCCGTTGGAAGGCCCACTAGTGTTCCAAGTTCGACCGGTGGTCCAGGTACCATGTTGGGTTTCCGGGTGACCCGGAAACCCTATTGGTTCATTTGGTTTAGTTATGAGATTATTCAAATCAATGAAAATCAAAGATCACACATAAAAATGCATTTTAAGGGTTTTGCAATGGGGGTGGTTTCATGGGCTTCCTAGGAGGTTTTCTATAGGTCATGTGGGCCCCTGAGTGGGCCCACATTGGTTTAGGTTTGGGGTTCTCTCCCTTGGGTCACTCCTTTGGGATTTTTGGCTAACAAGTTAATTTCCAACACCACAACATGATGGTTTGGGGTTTCTAAATTTGCTGGGACAACAATCACTTAAGGATATGAGGATCATAATCATGGCTGGAGGAGGGTTGCATTTCAACACACAAGAAAACAGCAACTTAAAGCAAGTTAACTGGGAATGCAAAGGCTTGCAAATTGTGGTCATGGGGATAGGTGGAACATCCACCCAACAGTGGGAGTGGGAGCATGGCAATGGCTGGGGAGGTTGCATGCTAACACCACAAAGAACTCAAGTGATAAACAGCAGCAGATTTATCAAATAAACACAATGAATGAAGCTTATAGGTGCTTCCTTAGTACTAAAGAAGTACGTACACCTTCAGCAACATGATCCCATGGGGCTGACTTTTGGTGATCAAAAAATAATAGCTTGTAAGCACAGAAACCTAATCAAGCATGTAAAGACAGTAATAACTAGATGCTCATCAAATCCTAGCATGCATGGCGCCTCTAGCAATGTCAAAAAGAAACACTAAAACAAGATCTTGAAGAAAACATGCAACTTCAAAGCACACCTCAAGCAAGACATGAAACTAGACCTTTTAGACGATCATGAGCAACGAAACAAAACTAATTGAAGAAGGGAAGAGAAGGGGGGTTACATAGGGATACAAAAGATGACCTAGCTTAAAGGGAACATGCTCCCCCATAAATAATTAAGCAAAAACCCCAAAACCGCACCACAAATGACATGAAAATGCGTGGACATCTCTCATGCTCACATGGAATACCCTTACCTTTAGAGACTTTCGCATGGCATGGGTGGAGGAAAGAAGTAAGCAAAAGTAAAAATGCATGCTAAGAAAATGTGCTACAGCAAAGAGAAACGGACCCCCCTTTCTTCCATCTCAAATCATACTCATCTTTATATATGTTAAGTAAAAAAGCATAAGCAACAATACCTTGAGGCTTCGACACCTTTTTGTGGGTGTATGGGCTTCCTAGCAGCAAACAGGAGCTGGTGCACCTTCCTTCAAGCAGCAACAGCAAGTGTCCTTCCCTTCCTTGCTTGGATGTGGTGGAGAGAAAGAAGAGAGGGAAAGAGAGAACTTAGGAGGGAGAGATGAGAGGTTGGAGAGAAGGTGGTTCGAAAAGGAGCTGGTTTGAAGGTGTTCGAATGGTGACTTTTTTCTTGAGAGCTTGAGAGAATGGAGGAAGGAATGGCCAATTCGAATGGGGGCTTTGAAAGTAGGGGTGGCAGTGGGTCGGGTTTGGGCGGGTTCGGGTCGGGTTGGCATGGGGGGTTAACGGGTTAGTGCTCAACCCGAACCCGCCCATTTAATAAACGGGTTGGGATATACCAACCCTAACCCAACCCGCCCTAACCCGTTTAAACCCGCCAACCCGTTTATAAAATACTAAATTCAATATTAAAAGCTACATTTTCCTAAGAAACCCAATTTACAAGGGTAATTGACGATGGATCCATCCTTTCCAGCCCACAAAAAACAACCTATCTAACAATTTAACAAAGATCCTTAGAAGTTAGGATCATGTAACAAAGTAAACAAACGAATCCCACTCTCAAGGATCTTTGAATGCCAACTGGTTGATCAAAAGCACTTAAGCACAATGTTATAGGAAGCATTTTTTAAATAACAAAGCATTGAAAAGGGCTGTGGGAGAAATTAGTTGGCATTGAAAAGGACCTGCAATTGAAGAGGGAAACGGGATCTCAGGAAGCCATGGACCGAGATGTGGGTTAAGTATCGCCAACACACCTTTCTCAGGTTGTGTTTCCTGTTGTTTAAGTCTTGAGAAAAGAAAACCACGTTCTTGGGTTGTCTCGTTGCTTCAGATGAGGAAAAGCTTTCAAGAAAGAAACCGCTTTTGGCAGTGAAAAAGCGGATTTTTATCGAGAGGGGGAAGGTAATTGCGGTGGTTTTCTTCAATCTCAATTCGAATCCATTTGCTCCCCATTTATGATGGCATATCCCACACCCACAGTGACCCATCAAAAGAATAACAAGGAGAAATAGAATGCATAAATCTGGAGAGAGGGAGCGTGAGCGAGAGGGATAGAAGGAAAGGAGCAAGAGGAGAAGGGAGAGAAATGGAGTCGGAGGGAGACGGGGCCGAAGGAACAGAGAGGTAGCAGTAGAGGGAAAGCCGAAAGGGAGCAGGAAGAAGAAGAATAGGGAGCGGAAGGGAGAGAGAGATATAGAGAAAGTGAACTGGTGGAACTTGGAAGGAGTACCTGGTTGAGGCTTGAGTGGCAGCCGGCAGCCATTGTAGTCTGTAGAGATCAGAGAAACAGAGAAAGTGAGAAATGACGAACAAATTTAGGCCTTTAGGGTTTTCGTTTTCTTTGTGTTATTTTAACATTGCATTTGCCAAATTGCCATTTGCTATTTTGCTTATGGTTATAACCCGTCGGGTTGAGAGGGTAAACCCGAACCCAACCCGTTTAATTACGGGTTGGGATTTTCAAACCCGAACCCGACCCACGGGTTCAGATATTCAACCCTAACCCGCATTAGAGCGGGCGGGTTCGGGCGGGTTCACGGGTCACGGGTTGAAATTGCCAACTCTATTTGAAAGCTTGAAGTGAAGAGAAAAAATGGAGAGATGGGAGATGATTTTCGAAAATTCCAAGTCTTGTTTTCTTTGAATCAAATGCCAATGGGAGAATCTACCGAGAGAGATGAGAGGTTTTGTTTAGAGAGTTATTGAAAAATCTTTGGGAGATGGAGAGTTTTCTCATGGGAAAGTGGATGGTTGCCATGTGGAGAGGAAAGGTTAGGGGAGGTCAAGGGTTTTTCTCTTGGGGAAGTGGAGGGTTGCCATGTGGAGAGGAAAGGTGGTGGGAGGTCAAGGGTTTTTCTCTTGGGGAAGTGGAGGGTTGCCATGTGGAGAGGAAAGGTGGTGGGAGGTCAAGGGTTTTTCTCTTGGGGAAGTGGAGGGTTGTCATGTGGAGAGGAAAGGTGGTGGGAGGTCAAGGGTTTTTCTCTTGGGGAAGTGGAGGGTTGCCATGTGGAGAGGAAAGGGGGTTGTTTGTGTTGGGGAAGTGAAGGGTTAATGGGAGGTGGAGGATTTTTATTGGGGAGGTGACATGTGTAAGATGGAGAGAGGGTTGTTTGTGTTGGGGAGGTGAAGGGTTAATGGGAGGTGGAGGATTTTTATTGGGGAGGTGACATGCGTAAGATGGAGAGAGGGTTGTTTGTGTTAGGGAGGTGAAGGGTTAATGGGAGGTAGAGGATTTTTATTGGGGAGGTGAAGGGTTAGGAGGAGAGAGGGTTGTTTGTGTTGGGGAGGTGAAGGGGTAGGAGGTGCCACGTGTGCAGTCCTCATTGGATCCACGTGGCATCCTATGTGGAGCCCCCATGCGCACACGTGGCATCCTATGTGGCATTGCCAAAACTCCAGAAATGCCCCTAGCTTTGACTGCTCATATCTTTTTCATCCGGACTCCGATTTGAGCAAACGCAATTGCGTTGGAATCATATCGGAGTCCTCTATCCATTGGGATTGGGCTAAATACCTGGCTCGGGGTTCGGCAAAAAGTCAATTTTCGGTTCATTTTCAAGTTTGACCGGCCCACAGAACCTTCACCCAGACTCCGATTCCAGCAAACTCAGTTGCGTTGGACTCGTGTCAGGATTCTCTATCCAATGGTATATAGCAAGGTACTTGGCACGGAAATCGAGGAAAAGTCAACTCTCGGCTCTTCCTCAAGTTTGACCGCCCGCAGAATCCTCATCCGGCTTCCGATTCCTGCAAAATCAAGTGCGTTGGAACCGTGTCGGGATTCTCTATCCAATGGGATACAGCAAGGTAGCCAGATTTCATTTGATCGAAAGGTCAACTTTCGACCCTTCAGGGTTTGACTTTTTAGCAGGGTTTTGCATTTCCGGCACTTCCGGGAGCGCAAAAATGAGGTTCTTACATCGGAGCTCTTTGATCTCCAACTTCTTGGCAAGAGTTAATGACGAGTTAATGGCCATTTGCTTAAGGAGGAGCCTCCTATTTATAGGCAAAGGCTAGGGTTAGGGTTGGTGAGATGGTAGACACAACATAATGTCTATAGCCCACCAACCATAACCCTAAGGCTATTTCCGAGATTTCCACTCATTTAATGAGGGATATGATGGTAAAAGGTGAAAGCTCTCGGAAAACCCTAATTTTGAGCAAAAAGCATGTATCCGACATGTCAGGTCGGATACACGAGCACCTATACGTATCCGGCATATGTTGCCGGATACATTAAGGTCCACTCGTATCCGACAACTTATGTCGGATACAAAGAGGTATGCTTGTATCCGACCTGAGTTATCGGATACAAGGAAAAAGCTTGTTTTCACAAATTCTGTGCTGGTTTCAAAGAAGATAATGATTTTTGCTAATTATTGATCATTTTTACTGTGCAATTTGGGGTGTCTACATTACTAGAATTGTTATGTCGGGCGACAAGTAAATCTGGATCTTAATTAAAAATTTAGATAATAAGTCTGAATTCACTCGTCGATGAACACTACCAGTCATTTGATACCAACAGATAATCCATGCTCATCAAATATCAAAGTGGAATAAATCTATTGATGATAAAGCGGAAGACTTAAAATAATATCTATCTCGAAATCATAATCTCAGAATGTATAATCACTTAAATGAAATACAATTAATTACAATGAATAAAAATGATAACTGCTATTCTTTTCTAAATCCAGATCTACCCGAAACCAACTGCCAACACTCTGGAATCTACACAGTCTATATACAATAAACTAAATGAGATCGGAGATCCCAGTAATCCATCATTTATATAACTTAAATAAACAATGTATCATATAATTCAAACCGAGATACATTAGAAATCAATATGTACAAGTGAGAGAAATAGCTATCTCACTAAATAACAAGAATTCACAATAAGGTTCAGAAGAATTACAATAATCATCAACTGGAATATAGCAAATTATTTCATAACTTAAAATTGAATCAATCCTATCAATCTGATAAACCAAATAATATTATATCACAAGACTAATCAAAGTAATGTCCAGCCTGAACTATAGAAATCGACCAGGACTACAACTACAGTATTTAGACTGTGATGCACAGTCCTTGGATCACAAGATCACCACACACAACACATTTCGGGTAAATCCCCTTCTACCGGGAAATACTAATCACATCGCTCACACTGCCAGGAGGAATCAAAAGTTTTGACTGGCTCTGCCAGGAGGAATCACACATCTCGACTGGCTCACATCACAAAATAAATAAAAACATGCCAGGAGGAATCCTTAACTCAACCAACTTCGTTGTTACAATTAATACGACTCCCTCTACTCCTATACTGAAGAGCCCTTACACACTCAAGTTTTAATTATCTTTTTAAGCATCCACACAAACTACTCAATATCCAAAACATAATAAGGATCTCTATTGAGATCAAATAGTGAAATTCATTTGGTCTTACTAACCAGTAAATTGCTAGCCCACTATTGATAAGTTAAACTTATCACAAGGTAAAACCAATTTAATAAAGGTGCAATATACACAATCCAAAACTATGAATACTCAAGTGTGTGTTAACCTAATCAAATATGCTTAATTTTTCAAATATAAGCATACTATAATATAAAATGGAATTTGGAAATATGCTAGTGAAATTCACAAGAAATATTTAATAACAAGGATAAACATCATTGTTTGAAACTTACTACAGATATATAATCAATAAAACCCGATTTATAATTCTTTGATATAATTAAATGAATTAATAAATCATCTTACGCATTTATAGAAAACGTTTCTTATTTTGGACCAATTTCCCAAAATTGTGTTCATTCAATATGCTAAATTACACCTACATTACAATTTTTCTCTTTACTTTTATTAAAATGACCTTATCCTATTTTTAAATTAATTTATAAATCCTAAAAATCATTTTAAACACTTTTTCATTGAATTTTGATTTTTCTTTCAAATTTCGACTAAAATGTAATTATTTATTAGAATTTGAACTGATTTATTGAATTTAATTTAAATCTAAACTAAAACTTAATTCTTTAAGTGCTATACACTAAGTTATCAATAAATATCTCATTATATACTAAACCTAAATATTTATTCAAATATAACTATTCTCGAATTAGCATACATATTTTGTACTCAAAATTAATTACTTTTCAAATGTCTGCATTTTTTTTTTATTAAATGGCCTACTTTGTGGATTTTTATAGATCAATCCAGGACTCCTCTTAACCTAAAATCAATTCCTATGTAATCTACACCTGATAAACTTAATTTTAAACTATTAAACTAAAATTTACAATAATGTTTGTATAGTTTTGCAAACATCCCAAAACTTGCCAAACCCATTTGAAACAAGGAAAACTAAATAAAAATAGAGCATCCGTATTGCTTTGCATGATCAATCCGAAACCAAATCAAAGCTTAATAAAGCCAAGCCACATCAAATCCTTTGAATTCCAAGCAATATATTTATTATACTAAAATCTAAAGGTGCATGTCAAACTTCAATAACACACGTCATATCCAAGAACAATAAACACCAGCAGTAACTCTATAACCAAATCTAAGCTATTTAAACAAATGTTTTGCTAATTTATAATACGTATAATAGAAATTAAGTCTATCATTCAAAACCAACATAATTGATGGACTTACTTCCTCCATTGTGTAACCAATCCCAATAGACAAGCCTCTTCTTAACAGGCAATCTCCCCAACTCAGCTAAAGAGCCACAGCAAAAAATTAGCTAAACAACCCTACTCCAAAACATCAAATTTGAAAAATTTTGGGATGTTACTGTTTACACCCTATACGAACCAAAGAATAAGAGGAGGCCACGTGGCACCTGTAGACACCTGATTTTTTACACTCCTAAAATGGCAAAAAATGAAAAGTCAAACTTTTAGTCAAACCCTGAGGGGGTCAAAAAATTGACTTTTGATTCAAGATAATTTGGCCGTCAAACTTTGCATCATTGAAAAGAGCATTTCGACACGGTTCTAACGCAACTGAGTTTGCTGGAATCGGAGTCCAGGTGAGAAAAATATGGCCAGATCAAACTTCCAGAAAGCAAAAAGTTGACTTTTTGCTCGACCCCAATCCAACTGCCAAAATTGATCTCAATAGATAGCTGGTTCCGAGCTGGTTTCAACAACACTAAGTTTGCTGGAATCAGACACTAGATGAAGAAGATATGGGCAGTTGAAGTTTCAAGAAAACTGCCCGTTTGGCAAAAAGGCAGCAAAAAATGGAATAAACCAATAAAATAAATAAGATAAATGTGTTTAATAATATTTTAATAAAGAGAATCTCGCTTTTTAATAAAATAATCGAAAAATCGAATACAAATCTTGCAATAAACCAAATTGAATAAAGGTTTGAAATCCAAACATTTTAAAAACGTGCTGGACCGTATTTTAATTACGGGCAGGGCATGCCCGTATTTAAAATACGGGCAAGATTCTCTAAGCAGACACGCGTCGCTGTACGGCGGGACACGCGTCCCGTACGGCCGAATCTGCGATAATTGCAAATATTCGTTTTTCGCCCGTACTTGAATTACGGGCAAGGCACGCCCGTACTTGAAGTACGGGCAAGGCACGCCCGTACTTCAACTACGGGCACGGGATTTTTGCCTATAAATAGAGGGCCCCCCCCCCTTCATTGGGACAAGCCTCCTTCCCTGGCCACGACCCTCTCCATCCTAGAGCTCCCCACGACCAATCCCTGCCCAATTGCCACCATCCCAAAACCAAAGCCCTTTTTATGCCCAAATTACCCCTATGCTCTAAGACTACCCCAAGGTTATGCCTAAACACCCCATTTACCATACATTGATCAAGACCACTTAACCAAGACTAACCAAGCTCTTTCCTATTTGTCCCAACAAACTTTGAAGGACGCGGAAGCGCTGCCGAATTTGTCAAAGAGATTATCACTAGCATTGTAAGTATATTACACTTTCTAATATGATCAAAGTTATTCTTTCAAGCTTTCTCCACTTTCTTTTGATTATTTTACTTTGATATCACTAACCTGTTTGTTGTTGATAGCATTAAGTCCAGTTTTATAAAGGTGTTCATAAGCAAAAACTAAGAAAAAAAGGAGGTGTTCTAGGAACACTTTTCATTGACTTGAGACATATGCATTTGAGTATGAGAAGATTGGACTCCTTTAAAAGAGATCCCCAAGCCCTGTAAATTCCTTTATGTTCCCTTGGAAAATGGCCCTGAACAAATTAAAAAAAAAGAAGAAAGATGGTCTCCTCCAAGAACAAAAGGAAGAGGAAGAATGTCATTTTTTGACCATGTGAAGCAAGTACCCAATCTGAAGAAGCTGAAAACTTCCACATCAGTTGCAGAACATCTGAGAAAGCCGACGGAGTGATCCCAAGAAGAATCGGCAGCAAAAGCACAGAATTGATTGCACCCGTAAACTCAGGCCGGTCCAGCCTGGACCGTGCTTAATTCACGGACAGGGGAGACCGTGTTTATTTAACGGTCATGCTGGACCGTAGAGAAAACACGGGCGAAGTGTAAAAGTGATGAAAAATTGTAATTCCTTGGTTCGGTTGGACCGGATCCGGCCTAAGCCGGCTTGAACCATTCCCTTAAACCATTTGGGCTACCTTAAGCCCATTTTTGGACTTTGGGCCTAGATAGGCCCATTAAGATCCCTTTGGCCCACTAGTGGGGCCCACTTCTGACCGGCCCAAACCCGGCCCGTTTTTCATAAAACGGGCCCAGGCCATTGGCTAATGGGCCCATTCCAAGCCCACTAAGCCCAGACTAAAATTGTAAATATATAAAATTTAATAAAATAACCAAATGGGTTACCCAATAACCCAACTGGGCCCACGGCCCAACCATGGCAACCCACGGGTCTTCCAACGGGACCCAGATCCGACCCACTTCACTTAAATAAATAAAAAGATAAAATCAAATAAAAAGGGACCCACACCTCCAGCGGGCCCCACCAAACCTAACAAGGCAGCATGCTGGCCTAGGAAAATGGTGAAATTGAATCAGAAACCAGGGAGACCCGAGGGACCCGTTAAATCAACGGGGCGGACCGGGGTGTCTTTAGGACTTCCCCGGACGTAACCGAGGACTTATCTAGATCTCTAATAAGCCGTAGACCAAACTTAAACCCGGTTAGGGCAAAACCGTGTCTGCCTGCACTCTTAGGCAGTGGCGACTCCGATAAACCCCGAGGCACGCGCCGAAAGGTGCGCCCGGCGTGCGATCCAGGCCAGGTTTAGGTGCGCACAGCACCTATGTGGCTTACTTACGCCATGGTATCAACACACATAGGCTTTGTACAATTGGACAGGCCACGTCAGCATACGACTGAACCAAGAGTACAGTTAAAACCACGCAAGCCAACACGACAAAACCACAACTTTCAGAAGATCGTGCCATCAGTCGTTCAAAAGTAACCTATTTTTAAGATCGTGGCTGACCAGTTATCTTTCTGTAGCAGAAGACTGAAGATGGCTAACCGCCATGAAGATCGTGCAAAAGTAGGACGTTGAGCAACCGTCAAGGATCGGCTATAAAAGGCATAACTTCGAAGAACTCAAGGACACAATCCATCCAACCGCAACCAGTTATTATATTATTTTGATCATCCGTGATCTTTTATCCCCTCTCCTACACTGTAGCCAGAAGGATAAACTAGGACTTCTCTCACTGCTTCTAATCGCAGTGACATCTTAGACCCCTCTTTATTCCGATTAACACCAGAATCCTGCCACCGGAGAGTAAGTTGAGGCCGCCCCTGACTCGCAGTTCTTTGTTTACAGAATCCCGAGCAGCCGGTCCCGAGACTCGCTTTGATCACGCCAGGTGACTTGTGTATTTTCGGGTAAGCAACAATCCAAGGTGAACCCCCTGAATTGACTTTGCTAGCAGCCGCCCCCTTCCTCCTGCGCTTATAGCCGATTACGGCTATAAGACCAGGACAGGCCGGTCTTGCAAGTCCTGTCAGTTTTCTTTTTACTTTTTGTTTCCCTTTTGAGGATTATCTATTGTCGCTTTCGGCCCGTCGGCCGATTTTATAATAAAGGATTTGTGTGCCATTAGTTGCTTTCGTTTTCAAACACTTACAAGAACCCAAAAGAAGACCGAACCCCTAGTCTTCATATCATCGCCTGACCGATTTTATTACAGGTGACTTGCAGTACGACTGAACCGATCCCGGTTTAGATTCGGAACAGGTGCTCGAGGTCAGGGCTCGACCCGAAATCATTTGTATCAAACGATACTGGCACGCCCGCGTAGAGACACATCATCAACACCGACACGTGTTCACACCGGCCCAATTTCGGAGCAATAGTTACAGTATTTGCAAGAACAATACTAATCCGAGCACATAACACAGGCAAATGATACGGAAGGAGAGAACCATCAAGACCGATTACACTCACAAATAAAAGAGTCTTAAAAGAGTAACCAAAAAAACCTACAAACAGCACCAAAAGACGAGGGGAGAATTGTCAACGTTCTGACAGATGGTCTAATCGGGAGCAAAGCAAATGCCTTTCGTCACCGTCGCTGTCACTTTTGTCATCTTTAGCCTCGACCTCCAGCTAAACACCAATGACACACACACCCACAGATTGTGCAACCCTAGCAGCAGCCACCTGTCACGGGGTCACAAATTCCCTTGCCTTAACCCGTGCAGCACTTAGACACTTGACCCTTTCGACGTGCTAAGTAAGCCTAAACCAACAAGAAAGATTCTCAAGAGAGGGAGAGAGGAACACACTAAGAGAACTTGTATTTCACTCAATGATTTCTGGATGATTTCTTGATGGTTACAAATGAGGGCTCCACCCCTTTATATAGGCCCTCCACCTCCTCAATGGACGGTGGGGATTACAACTATCTAATGGGTGAGATTAACCCTCTAGAATTCTCTAGGTAAAGTATCTATACAAGGCTTCTTCTAGAAGCTTCCCTCATCTTCTAGAGAACCTTCTAGAGAATACCCACTTCTCTTGGAGAAGCTTCCCTCCTCTTCTAGAGAACACTACACTCCTCTTGTATTTACACTTATGTAGAGTTCCCTAGAAGCTTCTAGAAATCTCTAGGCACCACTTCCATCATCCAAGTGTGCATCCGTGGGGTGCTTAGCGTGCTCCAACTTGGCGGGTCGTGACACACCGGATTGTGCTCTTACAAGGCAATCTCCGATTGAGAAACGCTACTCGTGGGTCTCCTATTGGAAAAATGCTGCTTGCCTTATGTTTTCCCGTTCGCTTTTTCCTCTTTGACTCAGTTTTGAATATGTTGACAATATTCTTTAACAACAAGACTAAATTAAAAAGATGCTTAATCATATCTTTATCAATTTTCTTACAAAAATATGGATCCACTGAAAAGCTTTTATGATAAAAATCTCGTTACATATGCCATTATTTAATGAAGCCAAATGCTCCTACATTTCTTTAACATGCTCCATTTATTCTCCTAAATACCTACTATTTTGACTCAAATGTAATTGCATTGCAATACATGATCACAGCTTCCTCACAAGGAGATTCACTCCATATTTAGGCTCTAAAAGCAAACTAAGTACAGGAGAGTGGCAATATGTTGGAGAAAGCGAGAAAGAAAAGTTGGAGAGGATCATAACCAACATAACCTTCATCTCCATAATGCCTAAATGTTGTCCCGGACATATACGTGAACCAGCACCAAATGGTATGTGTGCTTGTGTAAACCCGCATGCCTTAGAAGTTCCATCGGCAAACCTTTCGGGATTAAAGTATTTTGCATCAGACCCCCAGATATCAGTGTCTTGGTTCAGTGCAAAAATCCAGATCCAAATAATGACACCCTTTGGAAGCCATATACCTCCAAGCTTCAAGTCCTTCAAAGCTTGCCTAGAGATGAATGCAACACTCGGATAAAGGCGCAATACTTCTTGAATAAACATGTCCATCTATTATCCATGGAATGAGATTAATCAATATGAGTTTACAACAAAGCAATATTTCAACATCAACAATCATGAGCTTGTTTACCAGTTTCATCTTGCCAAGCATGTTAGAATCTGGCAAGTTGTTACCACAGACTTCTAAGACCTCAGCGCGAACACGAGCTTGCCACTCGGGATGCAAAGCCAACAGCATTAAGCTCCACATTGCTGAGAGTGCAGTAGCCTCAAAGGCAGCAAGAAAGACATCTTTGCAATTATCAACGACAAATTGGTCTGGTGTTAATGACCCTAACTCCCCTTTGGTTGCAGCCATCATGAGAGTTTGCAACAGGTCCTTGGATGTAGCTTGAGTTCGTTCCTTTGCTATGCTACTGATAATAGAGTGAATCTCACTCTCCAGTCTCCATATCTCTCTATTTTTCTTATTGGGAATATATCTAGAACAGAAATACTCTCTTTTAGACATAAATGAACCTCTTACTCTTAGTCCAATGAAATGAATATATGGTTGAAAAAGATTTGAACAAGGAACAAAAAGTAGAAAGCATACCTTAAGCCAGGAATTCCATTTAGAATGCTTGAGCTTTGCAAGGCCATTAAAAGACCTCTAAGCTTTGGAACTATGCCAATCGCTTTCATGCAATCATCCCTCCCAAACAAAGTTCTTGAGATGATATATGAAGTGAAGTTTCTAATATCCATGTCAATTTTAATATCTGCAAGTCCACCATTACTTTCAATTTTTCTTTCCCATGTTTTAACTAGGATGCTGCCAGCCTCCACCGTTAGGTTCACCATGTCCTATGGAAACAAAATTAATTTTAAGTCATAATTAAGAAACTACCCCCTTCTTTTTTTCTTTTTTTCTTTTTTTTTTCTTTTTTCTCTTTTTGGTAGAACCCCCTTCTTTTAATGCAAAGGATCTTAATTTGTATGATCATCCATTAACTATATTTCTTAGTTAGTACTAATGTATATAATTCATTTGCAACTGATATCTTTAGTAACAAAAAAGTATAAAATAATGATACAAAAATTAATTTAAAAGTATGAATTTTGAATAACACACATGATATATTCTCAGTAGCCAAGATGAATAAAAGGAATTGTAAAGTAGTTTACCTTTACTTTATCCATGTAGAACTCTCGAGCTATGGTTTTCCTTTGGTGAACCCAAACTTCCTTGTTGGTGGTAATAAGACCCTTGCCAAACAAGGGTCCCCTATCTTTTTGTAGATAGGCAGGCTTCCCGAAGTCTAAATTAGTGCATAAATTTACTTCCTTCACCATAGTAGGGTCAGCCACGTATAATAGTTGCATGCTCCCAAGAGAAAATGTGAATATCTTTCCTATGAATTACAATCACAACCAAAGTAAACAAAATAAATGCATTAAAAATTTTGCACAAAGAAAAGAAATTCAGTAATTTTACTCATAATCACAAAATTTCCACTCTAATATACCTAGTTGCACATTTGTTATATGGAAATAGTTAAAAATGTATCCTAGAGTTTCTCCCTAGATCGATGATATCATTAACTTAGTTTTATATAAATCAATATTAAAAACTTTTAGTTTGTTGGATCTGACATATATATGCATGAACAATGAAGGGAACCACTAATTAATGAATGGTGAAAAACTTAAAAGGACAAAGAAGTTAGTTAAATGATCAATACCATGAGCTTTTGATCATAGACTATTGGCAAAAATAGTCATTACAACAGTAAAGTAAAGTAGAGCTATAATATACAGTGGCCTAGCCAGGATTTTTATTTAGGGTAGGCAAAGTAAATCTTTTAACTAAACATGGAAGATTAACAGTTGAGATTAGAAAGATAGTGCGGGCAAATTAAATATTTTAGGGTGGGCAAAACTATATATATGTTAATTAGATAGTAAGTTTTTGCAATTTTATGGTGTACCACTACCCACCCTAAGCTCTATGTAGCTCCACCCCTCATAATATATCATGACAATAGTAAAGTAAAAAAGTCATGGACTACTAACAAAGAAGGGCGTTTTTATAATATGTCATGGACTACTGGCAAAAATAGCAAATACATCTAATATTCTGAACCAAAATTTGAAATTAGACTTGTTGTCATTACTAAGGACATACGAGTAATTATAATAATCTATACTATATATAACGAGAAAGGCCCCTTGGGAAGCATGCCACCAACTATGCACGACTTTCCCAAAAAGCCTTGCATTAATATAGGGTTAAAATAGACAAAACTCTGCCTATCATTTAAAATTGGAAAGTTCCAAAACTGTTCCCTCCCTTCTACATGCAACACTGCACGTGCACCGCCCTATTTATAAAAAATATATATGAAAGAAAAAGTATGTAAAGGAAGAAAATAACTCTGTTGTTTTTAAATTATAACATAATATACCATATTGGTCTAAGCAGTGCTTGAAAAAAGGGAACAGAGTGGGAAAATAATCATGTGTTATCTGTTGTGGGGTTGGCTCATTAGCAACCATGGATCGAAACCTCTTCATCTCTGGTATGTTTCCGAGCAGGAAAGAAGGTTTCGGACCTCCTATCCCTTGCTTTTGTAATTGTGATCGAATCCTTCTGGGTTTCATCAAGAGAGAGTTGCAAAGGTGCAACACCAAACTCAAGAACAAAAGCAAGGCAAGGGAGCAAAGGATCTTGGATAGCATCAACTCTTCCATGGCTTCACTCTCTCAAGTTTTCACTTGGGATCTTGGTATGTCTTTTATAGGTGGAAGAGAGATTAGGTGGAAGAGAGATAAGGAAATGGGGTTGTCTATTATGTCTTTTATAGGTGGAAGAGAGATTAGGTGGAAGAGAGATAAGGAAACGGGGTTGTATGTCTATTATTTCCTTTGTAGGTGGAAGAGAGATTAGATGGAAGAGAGACAAGGAGATGGGATTGTCTACTATGTCTTTTATACGTGGAGGAGAGATAAGGAAACGGGGTTTGTCTATTACGTGTGGAAGAGAGGAGCCCGCATCCTCTCCTACGCCCCCTCCCCTCCCACGTGTCCTCCACTTTACAAGGTGGAGACGGAAACACGTTTGGTTTAACGTTTCCTTCGTGAAAGTAAACCAACTAGGTCGACTAACCCTCCTTCGGTTAAAGTAAATCCTTCCTCTTCAAGCAAAGCAGAGTTTCCTGTTGCGTTCTCTTCCATCGGAAACCAAAGTTCTTCCTGAGGATAGAAAGCAAAGTTCTTCTTGTGTCGATCATTCCAAGAAAACCCATATTCGTCCTCCCGAATGTCTTCTTCCTCACAAACGTCTTCTTCCGCACGAAGAAATTCATATTTCAAGCATTCATCAATATGATCTAAAAAAATTTACCAGCAAAATCACACAAATAAACAATAAATTAGTAATCTACTTTAAATTATTTAATTCTTATCAATCCTCGTGCATACCACAGGTTTGAAATAGTTCATAGCAGTATTCACTCCCAGTAACCTATGCTGAATATGTCAAGTTTAGATGATCTAGCAACTTAAATTTGGTCTTTTACAGAAGACCATTAGCTAGAACAGTAAAAATTGCAATCTCTTTGTCTATTTCTTCCTCTTCTAATGTCTATGTTTTGCCTTGGTCTTTGAAGGTATGTTTTTTATTTGAAAAAGAAGTTTGAACCCCACGATGTCAACAGTACTATATCCAGGATTCAGGCAGAGCTCTTTGATATTTTTAGGACTTATCAGAACACCACCTGTTCTACAGGTTGTATCTGGTTTGGAAGGAGATGTAGCTGTTGCTCTGTCTAGTTTGGTTGGCGATGTAGCAACACCAAGGCTTATGTCAACAAAGAAATGTAGTAACTCTGTTTCTTCTTTGTTAGTGAGTAACTCTGTTTCTTTTTTGTTCGTGAGGAAGAAGACAACAAGGGCGGCGGAAAACTGAAAATTTTTGGGCTTTTGAGTAAATCAACTAACACAGCATGTTAACCACAGGAGGGTTAAGCCACTTTAGTTGGCTGTTTTGTTAAAGATTTGCTTTAACGTTTCTGTTTCTTATTCTTGAAGTGGACGACAAGTGGGCATTAATAATTCAGTAAAATTGGAGGAGAGGAGATGCGATTGTCTATTATGTGAATATGTGTTTGCCACTTTGCCCCCGTGTCCTCTCGTACGCCCTCCCTTCCAAAGTGAGAATATGCCATGTATCTTTATGGGTCCGACAGTTTGCTTTTAAAGCTGTCGGTAATGTCAAAACAAAACTAGTTTTAAAGCTGTCCGACAGTTTGCTTTTATGGGTAATGTAAATTTTTTTTTTTTTGTTTAATAATTACCACAAAAAAAAAAGCTTTAAACTTTTAACATTTTCAAATGAGAAATAAACCTAAAAAAAAATCTCAACTCATCTTCGGAAAACAAGGCTCTGAGAAAGAAGAAAACCCTAAAACTCAAAACTAAGGGATTAAAGAAGCCTAGAACTTCTATCCCAAAGAAAAAGACTTGGAATGAGTTCTAAGGCTTGGAATGAATTCCTAAAATGAAAGCCAAATGAGGCCTAATCCTAATGCTGCGATTGGGTTCATCATTTGTGATGAGAAAATTCCTAAATCTTGTTTGGAACAAAAGAAAACATATTCAATTACCAATTGATTATGAGATGCTAAGTTACAACTAATGTCTTCTTTCATATATTTGGGCTGAAATGCAGCTACTTCAAATCCTATAACAGAAATAGCTAATTTATTCTCCAATGATTAAGCATCAACCCTTCAAAGGTTTCTGTACTATTCCATGGATTTGAAGAAACCCACATCATAAGACATGAAACACAAGAAGGTGGAACTAAAATCTGGAAAGAGAAACGATGATGTGTTAGTCTCGTAAAATGGCACTCAGAATCAGACTGCTTTTAACTTTAATGTCAAACCGATCCTCCCGAGTTGAAGACGACGAGTTGAAGAAGACGAGTTGAATAGATAACCCTTTGTTTTAGTTGAAGAAGACGAGGAGTTAGAAGAGACCCACATCCTTGAACCTGTTCTTGAGTTGAAAAAGGTGTTTGGTGACGTGTTTGAATACCATTTTTCGGTTTTTAAAAACAAAAAACCGAAAACTTGTTTGGCAGCGGGAGTTTTCAAATGTTTTTCAGAAAACGGTTGAAAAACAACCCAATTTTTGAAAACCGAAATTTTTGGTTTTTAAAAATGACGAAACATCTTTTGATTCAATGGTATTTTTGTAATATTTTATTTCTTTTCTCTTCGATAGTTTTACCTCTCATCTCTCTATTGCACAAAACTCCTCTTCCTCTCAAGCACATCGAGACATTCAAGTGAAAGAGAAGAAGCAGAATCAAGGGCATTATTTCATCCAGGTGAAGGCCAATCCAACAGCTTGTAAAGGAATGAGAGGGACAGGAGAGAGGCTTCTAGGATTTCTAGAGTTTTGAGGGTTACGATCAAGAACAAACCATTTGAAGGAAGAACCATGGATTTGGACATTGATATAGAGGAAATTTTGGGTGCAGTTGAGGAGGGATCTGGTGGAGAAGAACAAAGAGGAACAAAGGGATCCAATCAACGCCTTTCTACTCTCCGGCAACTCAAAGTTCTCGCGAGAGACTCCAATAAGAACCTCTCCACCATCTCTACGCATAGCCCCTGCCATGTTCTCCTCTCCATTGTATTCTCGAAAAGCAATCCGAGTTAAATGAGATCATTGCCACAGGCACCACTTCGTCGGAGCTCGAGTTCTGATTGTCAATGCGTGCTCCAAAGCTACCACTAGCTCCATTAATGGGGAAACCCTGAAACGAACTCCATCTCCTTCGTGTTAGTACACGATCTCCTCTCTTCCATCCCCGTAACGCCATTGCACTTATCGAGATCGTCACCACTGGAATGCGCTTCCGTTTTGTAGTGCTTGAGGAAGAGACAAGATGCAATATCAATTCATCGAAGAGATAAACTCATAGTAATTACAGAAATGCCATTCAAATCGACAAAAACACAGTACTTGGTTTTTAAAAACTGAAACTTTCCAATTTTAATAATTTTGCCTTTCTTGTTCTGATTATTTAGAATTAAGTACCAAATTTATCCTTTAATGTGTTGGTTCAACATTTACAACATTGCTTCAAATAAAATAAAAACAAACTCAATTCACATCTACCATGAGGATATTTTGGGTGCTCAAGGTATAAATAAGGCTTTTTTACTTTTAAATGTAAATGAAAGGGACAAATTTGTCAAATAATATTTTCTTAATTATGATTTTAATAGTAAAATGCTTAGAAAGAGAAGATAGTTACACAATTCACAACTTCATTAGACATGAGACATAAAAGGACCAATTATTTGAAGAATATGAAAGGGAAGACTTGATTTTAAGTGAAGGTGGACAGAATGTAGAACTTCCAGAAGGTAGTTCACAAGCGACTCGACAAAGATAAATGATTGCACTTAGAGACAGAATTGCATATGAAACGGCAATAACTAATGGTGTAAGAATTGTTTAGAATATAAGTAGACAAGGAGTTGATGGGTTATCCTTTGTAATTTCTGGTATGAAATTTTGATTTCCCTGTTTTTTTCTCATAACAAATTTGTTATAGTTTAATAGGCTTGCAAATTGTATAACAATGCATATTTGTTGATTTCAAAAACTTGAATCGTTTTTTTTATCAATTGTAACCAAACGGGTTTCTTGTCACCTGTTTTCAAAAACCCAAAAAACAATGATTGTTACCAAACGGGTTTTTTGTCACTTATATTCAAAAACCCAAAAACAATTATAACTGTTTTTAGTTTTCAAACTGTTTTTAAAAAAACATTACCAAACGCCTCGAAGACTAACGAGTTGTGGTTTTTTAACAAACGCAAATCCAGGCTATTTTGTTGAAAATGACTGAATTGGGGTTTTTTTTTTTTTTTTAATAATTTGTTAATTGTCTGGTATAGTATACAAGACAAGTCCAATTCTACCCAGAAACAGCATCTTGAAGCCCGGTATGGTGTAGTAGTAATTTGTAAAGGCTAATCCAAAGCCCCATGCTTCCCTCAGTATCACAGCGAAGTCCTTATTTACAACCATGCAAATGGGATGTCTCCGGAAAGCTCTTCATTTCATAAAACTAGACAGATCACAACATTGATTAACTAAAAACAAAATCTAGTAAAGGAATATCTCCAGCTAAAATTCCAACCAGTTCTTCACAACAAAATCATCATTTCTTTTAAGAGTGCATCAATAGCTTTGAATGAATCCCGACATTTCTTTCAAAGACAATCAATGCAAAAAACTATCAACTCTCCGTCGTAACTATACTGCACAGCTTGTTACAGATCACTCTTGTCAGAAGGAAAAAAGCAAGGTAGCCAAGGCCGAAGTTTCTCTATTAATGTATATTGCACATCAATGGCAGATAGTTTTCAGGGTCAAAGTTAAACGCATCCAGTAGATGCCCAAGCATGAAAGAATTCTCTTCTCTCCAAATCAGCTGAACGTTTTGTCTCACTGGGTATCACGGTAAGCCATGATTAATGGAGGATAAAATGGATGTCACAATACAGGATAATTTGGACAAGTCATATTAAGTGATTTAAGTTTTCAGAACTGAAACTCCACACTGCAATACATACCTGCAAGTCATTTCCATAGATTCTTTATCTTTCTGCATTGTTAGAAATTGAGGATGTGACCAATGGTACAGACTGGTGCTGCGACTCATCAGATATAGCTCGATATGCTTCCTTTTTCAGCTTGTGATTATTGTACGCCACTACACCTGCAATGGCTGCATGCAAGAACACAGTTCTTCTTTAGTAGTTTTTCACTGTCTTTCATACCACGTAACTGGTGTTCTGTTAAAGGAAAAACTTCCATTGATTTCTGTTACTTCTGAAATTGCAAGCTAGTTGTCAAGGAACTCAATTGAGTGCTCAAAAGAAAATGAAATATAGAGTTAATTTAAAATATTGGATCCCTGTCTGAGACTTGAGTTTGGTTTGAGTGGTGAAAATACAGGGTGAAGGACCTATGGAAGGCAATGGTACAGATAAACACAAACTTGCTAAGAAGACCAGCAGGGCCAAATATGGAAACAGTGGTAACAGCATAATCTAGATAAGAATAAGCAGAGAAATCAAGACGTATTTTCCCATGGCACAGCTCAGCTGTAGACTTGGTGAATTTTAGAAGTGCCATGCCAGAGAAAATAGTTGTTAAGAGTAATGCAACCACATCCCAGATGATATGATTTTAAACATCTGCAGAAAGGCTCAAATTCAAAGGAATGTGTTCACTTATCAGATAAATGATCAGCGCTGATTAATTGACCACAAACATCTCCTAAAGAGCTCGAATTCTGAGGAAGTAGGTGAATAGCAGAGCAACATAAGCAGAGAAAAATCAATGCAGCATCTGGCTATGGCTAAGGCAAGCACTTGGGACACAAGGCACTATCCCAGGGTATGCATGAGCCCTCTTCTCAGAAAATACACTGTTTCTGTTCCTTTTTGTGTGTGTGTGTGTGTTTGCATATATGTATAGATTGGATTGGTTGAAAATCTCTACCAATTCCATAACCAAGAAGGTTTATAATGGTCAACTGTGTATCTGCAAACAAGAGTGCTGACAGTAAAACCACCACCCAATCCTTGACAACTCCAGCAACTCGAATGGTTAGTGCACTCGTACGTGAGATCACAAGGAAAACTGACAGGTTGAGTGCAAAAGTACAGATTGAGTTGAGAGTAAGCACAAGTGGATGAAAGGTCCAGGCCCCTGCAGCATCCATCTTTGGCTTCTCCAAAAATATCCATGGAATGAAAAGGCACACAGCGCTGCACAACAAAACAACAGGTTTCCTATCTATGTAAGAACTTTTGAGACTAAGAGACGGATAAAGAATTCAGAGAGCAAATATTGCCAGTACATGCCTGCAGGGACTAACATAATACATGACAGATATAGGGTTCAGCTTGAGACCCTTCCTTTTCACCAGTATCTCCATAAAAATAAGCCTCAAAGCTTCTCCAACAACACCACCCATTTGGTAAACCACTCCAATCCAGCTAACATTTATTTCCCCATACGAAGCTACAAGAACGCCAAAACTGATCACCGACATTATGAACAGCATTCTGCAGCTCATTACTTCAAGCCCTGCAGCTGCTCCAAGAATGAAAACGGCTACAGGCACTGCAAAACTCGTGAAGGGATGATATCACAATGCTTTAGTCAAGATTCAAGTATGATCGATCTGATAACTAGCATGACATCTCACACAAAAGATGGCCCACAATGAGCACGAGAAATTAAGAAATTGGTCAACAGTCCGGACATAAAGACATGTATTTCTATAAAGGAAAATGCCTGCAACCATAGAGCTAAATGAACTAGATTATCAAAGATTCAAGAAACTTACTGATTGCCTTCAACATTTGTGCAAATGCAACAGATATATACAGGTATGCAGTATTTCCCAGCCATAAAGTCATTGCAAACATTGCACCAATTGGAATGACTGAAAAAGCATAGCTGGACATTTCAAACTTAATCAGATTTTTCTGGAAAAGATTCCATGGCACTGAAGTGGCACAAGCCAAACAAAAGAAAGGGAAAAACAGAAGGCAAGGAATAAAATTATATAAAAGAAAGGAAAATAAACACCCAAAAAAAAGCTCATTAATTACAAAATGAGGCCATTTGGTTTCAGCTGGCATGGCCTGTAACTTTCTCTTTTTACATACCATAACTTATGAGTTTTCTCTTTTTACATTACAGCGATTGATGGAAAAAGTGTCGAGAGACTAATTAGGAAATTACATACAACAGAAGTATAGTTAACACATTGGATAAACACCAACACCACCACACCAACCGCCGCGCCACCCCCAAACACCCCCCCCCCCCCCCCCCCCCCTCCCTTTTTTTTTTTTTATAACCTGAAATTTGAAGTCAAGAGCAGTTTGAAAATCAGAGTAGACTATGATGACTGTTTTCAAACTAAAGCTGACTTTATGTCCACTTAATAAAATTAGCCACCATTGAATCACAAGCATAACAAGAACATGAGAAAAAAAGAAATGCTTTAAGCCAGGCACTGCAAGTTCCGAAAAATCTCAATACCCCATCAAACTCATCACTTTTTTCCCAATTAATTTGGTTGCTTCAACTGACCTGAAAGCATTCTACGAAAAATCCTTGCTCATCTCTAATATAACATCCAACAGATGGTCAAGACTTATTACAAAACTACAACAACAAAAAGCTTTATCTTACCAAGTTGGGATCAGCAACATGAATCTTGTTCCTCCATCCCAATCTGTCAAGATACATATCCTTAATCAGATTATGTGTATTTAAATCAAATCTATAATACCACCATCCAGGTCCTTCTCAATATTCCTCTTACCCTCTTGGATCCATCAATATAAACCTCTCATATATTCTCACAATCACCACCCCAAGTCTTTGCTTTACATGCCAAAAAACCTATTTTCCTTAATCTCATCTCCTATTCAAGCAGTTCCCAAACACTAAGGATATTTTCATTCCTTACCTTTAGTCTTCCTACACATCCAGCTCAATATCCAGAAAAGCTTACTAAATGAAAATACTATTTCCATATTGCCCAACATCCTGCTTCACACACTATAGCAAGCCTAACAGCCGTCTGATAAGACTTTCCCTTTTTGATCAAGTGGAAAGCACTTCTCCACTTAAGCCATCTAACTCCACATCTATAGAAAATTTCCTCACCAAAACTCTTTGCTTAGGCCCAAGATAACAAACTCTATTGCTTTTAGGAATACTTTGCTTCTAAGATATTATCAAGCTGGACTTCCCCCACCAATCACCATTTGCAATAAATTTACATTTCATCTAAAGATAATTTAATTCCAGAATTTGAAACCTTTCAACTCTAAATATTTCCTTCATAATTCTAGACTTAAAATTTTTTCCTCTCAAGTTTGGTTGACCAAAATCACGTCATCTGCAAATAAAATACAACAGGTCACCTTATCTTGACTATACACTGTCAATTCATCCATAAATAAAACCAAATAAAAAAAAGGAATTAGCTAACCCTTGGAATAGATTTGTTGTTACTGGAACTCATTTGTCTCACTATTCAAGAATAGGGTTTTGTTAAAAAAACCCACCTAGTTAAAGGAAGGGAGGGCTATGTTATTTCCTTCATTTTTTTTTCTTAGTAAAAAATATCTGGCAATTCATTTTTAGACAGCTACCATGAAAAGAGGCACAAATTTCTACAGGGAACAACGATATAGGTTCAACTATGAGATAAAAGGATTGTACGAATTCATTTGAATCTCACATTTCTGCAGTCATGCCTTCTTCAACCTTGAAAATCTGTGAGGAAAAATAATTGAACATTACAAAATACAACCAATAAATTATCCATAGATGACTATGCCACATTATATAAATTTTTGAAGACCATAAGAGAATTAAAATAAGCAAGCTTACCTTCAAAACCTTAGTGAGGATAAAGCACAATACAGAGGAGAAGACCATGTGGAGTAGAGTCAATCCAAGAGGATAGGGGAAGTTTATTTGTTTTGATGATAAAACCCACTGAATTTCGTAAGTTACAAAGAAAATAATATGTTAGCCAAGTGATGCAAAAATGGAACTTGCATGTACAAGAACAAACATGCATTATTGAGAATTAAATTGACATAAGAAACAACATAACAAAAAAATGCATATAAAAACAGCTCAACAATGAAAATGTTAACTCTCTTTTATTTAGTCCCTTAGATTAGGATTAAAGTTCACATTTTGATATAGAAGTCTACTGTCATTTCATATTACCTTATGGGTTAACATGCATAATGTAGAGGCTGTTCGTTCACACATATACGCAAAGTTTAGACACCATTTAGTCTACAAGGTTTTGCATTTCAACAAGTGGAAACCCCGCAGGCTATCCAAGATTGATTTAAAAGTTATCAACATTAACCACCATTACATCTTTTGGGCAACAGTATAATAACAATGGTTGAAAAATCTGATCAAATGGTTGGACATCAACAACGTTCATATTTTTAGTTCTTAATGCAAGTGAAAATGCAATGAATATTAACTTAATTTCTTTCTCAAATTTGGAAAAAACAAGTGCTTTTCAATAGAAGAAAAACCCAAAGTAGGGTTTACAAGTGCAAAG
The DNA here is from genome assembly GCA_947561395.2 of Buxus sempervirens. Classification (NCBI taxonomy): domain Eukaryota; kingdom Viridiplantae; phylum Streptophyta; class Magnoliopsida; order Buxales; family Buxaceae; genus Buxus; species Buxus sempervirens. The sequence continues at coordinate 13,679,278 of OX387186.1, read as the reverse complement.
TCATATCTTGAAGATATATTGAAGCTTGTCCCATGTGTGACCAGATTCCAATAAATCCTAGAGCTCCACTTCTCTACAAAGTATTAATCTATGTATAATTTTCCAAATGACAAAATTTCGAATCTTCAAAAGATAACAGCAAAAACAAAATTCCAGATAAATAATGGTGGCAACACTAGGCCAGATTCTACTAAATCCTAGATTCTTATTTCTATATATATGGTTTGAAGTATCAATCTCTGTTTGAATTTTTAAATAACACAATTTCAAATCTTTGAGCAGCAAAAATAACCAAATGCCTCATCCCAACTAGTTAGGACAGATAAAACAAATTCCATTCTTCCTAATCCATTAAAACCAAACTCTTTAATCAGATTATAGTCATCCAAATCCTTTTTGACCAACTTGATACAGGTTCTTCGTAGTCTTCTTGTCACCGTATTGAAGTCTTAAATACATACACTTTTACGTCACAGATACTTTCCCAGATCTTCGTTTTACTTGCCTTGTCCTTTATCGTATCTCCAATTTGGGCAATACCAAATTTCTTTCATATACATTTATTTTTTTACCTTATATTTCCCAGTCTTCCCACTCATATGTCCCAACATCCTTATGTCAACAAAGCTCATCCTATATGAAATATTACTTTTTGGTTACTTTCTAATCCATGTATCATAGTAGGCATAATAGTTGTCCTACAAGGTAATATGGTTTAGCCATGTAAAAGACATAAAGAGGCAGCTATGAGAATGTGTGAGGGGTACTCATTCAAAGACCTCAAAAGAGAGAGAGCCACCAAAAAGAACTTTGATGCTTTTAGTCAAAAAGAATTTGGATACTAATAATCCAACTTAAGATATGATTTCCAAAAAATTGGGATAGAGGAACAGGATTTATCCTGTAGGCTGCAACTAGTTGGGATAATATATTTTATGTTGGTTGTTGCGCCCTCATACAATGAGTGGATAATTCTCAGTGCAACATCCTCACCAACAACATTCTTTCTATGGATAAGTGATCCAAGATAATTAAATTGCTTGCTTTTAAGAACCTCTTTGTTCTCAATGTTTGCCATCATTTCACATCTACTACTATTTGTGCTATATTCCAAACATCTGGTCTTCGTTTGGGTCATTTTGAAACCCTTGATTCCAAAGTATCCCTATATATATATATCTAATTTTAGATTTACTTCTTAAGTTTGGTTTACCAAAACCACGTCTTTTGAAAAAATAGCATGCACCAAGACAAATAGTCAACTCATCTATAATTAGAACAAAATGATAGAGACTTCCCTTGGTATCAACTCATAATTATTGGGAATTCATTTGTCTTGTTATCAACCACCCTCACGCTATGTACTACTCCCACATGCATGCTTTTAATAGCATCAACATATCTGATTGATACACATTTTCTATCCAAAAAGCTAATAGATTACCTCTTTAAGGACTCTCTAACATATGCTTTCTCTCGATCAATAGAAAGTTTCTCATCTCTAAACTTTTCCATTAATTGTATCGATCTTCATACTTTCTTGCACTAGCTTCTTTAATCATTCATCCAATTTGACGCGAGAACCTTTGCTAACTTCTCACTGCAACCGAACAATACTGCAGCCCATCATTTATGAAAGATGCCTAGCCAACACTTGCTCATTTTTAACTACAACCAGGCTCCATTGCAGCATGCTGTTCATTGATGACACCCTAGCATGTACATGGAATTCTAATTCAAGATTCATTTAATATTTAGATTTCGCAAAAGTTTTTACACTAGCTGCTAACCTGACATAATCATCCTCCTTTATTCAGGCTTTGGGACCAGCAACACATAAAAGAGACACATATATACATACATAAATGTGTGTGTGTGTGTGTGCATATGTATATATATAGATTCTTTTGGCAAAGGCATCTGATGATACATTCTACTTTCTCTTGTGATATATTATTTTGCAGCAACATGCATGGAATTTGTTGCTCTTTTATTTTGTTACTCCAACAGGGAATTCTGTAGTCTCACAATAATCACAAAGAATTTATGTCATCTAAGATTATGACATGTGACAACTGATAACCAGTCAATATTTCCATTTGTCAACCAAAAAAGGAGGTCAGCAAATTTTAAATTTTGAATAAAAATTTAAGAATTCAAAGGTTCATGTTCGGTTCTGATTAATTGATATTTTGAACCAGGTCTAAGACAAAATTGAAGATATTTCAGCAAATCTTTAAAAAAATTTGGGGATTTTGGTTGCACTGTGTTTGGTTAGTGCAAGAACTGCCAGACTAAAGATATATATGCAGGGTTTAATGTAACAGTGTGTATGGCTCTAATATTAATAACTGAAATTTCAGATTAAATTTCAAGTCCAACTAAGACTATAATTGCTTCATTACATCCATATATTTAGACATTTACATAGTATACACACACGCACAAACATATACATATATACATTGAATAGGAATTGCCAACTGATAAACAAGACAGCATGAATAAGCACATAGCAAAGTCAACTTCTTCAAATCAGATACCCACCAACACAATTCTATTGTATTATACGAGAAATATCCTTCCATATGCTACATCCCAAATAATCGAAAATTATCATCTCCACCAAACAAAAATACGATGTATGAACGAAATATGTATAACTCCATAAAGAACAGAAGTAAGAAACCCTCCATAACGAGAAAATCAAACCTCTACCCTTACACTTCCTACATCAAGTGCTTGACATTCTCACATTTATACAATGAATCCAAAATTCAGCCCAATTCTCTGCTTCTAAACTCAGAAAAACCTCCAAAACTGTACAACCACTACCACCGTATCCAGACAAGCAAGAGCACAATCAAGAATGCGGAATGCAAAACCACCATCTCAAATAGGCATTCTAAAAGCAGATCCAAGAAACGAAATGCACGAATCGAGCAGTCCGATGAGAATGAGAAACTGACCTTGTTGAAGAAGATCTGACCACTAGAAAGGGCGATGTAAAGAAGAAGATAAGAGTATGTGAGGGCTTCTTCTCTAAAGAACCTCCTCATCCGATCCGCCATGGTCGGAGCAGAAGAATCAGAGTAAGTTCTACTGTTCAAGGAAACAAAGTCGGGAGCGGACTCAGATTAAGCGATCTTAAGCCAGCTCTGACTTCGGACCAACCCCACTTGGATCTTCCGAAAGTCCAAATTCCAGGTATTGGTGGACTCGAATTTTTCAGTTATTTTACACTCAGACACAGAATTTTGTTGCACCGGGGATTTTGGATTCAACGTCTTCGATGTGGAGAAATATCCGTAATCCACCATTAAATCTAGTATGATTATTTTTAATAATTTAACAAACTTTTCATTGATTTTAAATTTGTTGATACTTTACAACTAAAACTTAAATCTCCCTCTTACGGCCTTTGTTTTTTTTTTTTTACAACCAAAACTAAAACTTAAATTCCCCCTCTTAGAAAGTATCCCTAATCTATCACTAAATCTAGGGTTTTTTTTTTCTCTCTTTTGGTATCTAAATGCCACATTTATTTATTTATTTTTTAACATAATGTCCTTTTAAGAATGGAAATCCTCTATGGTTGACTGTTGCTAGTGGCCTTCCTTGTACAATCATAGTGACAAAATAATCTCTCAAATATTTCACCTTCAATTACACCCATGGTTAAAACCTATATGCAAAAAAAATATTAATTCATCAAAGTAGGTAAAAATAATATCATATATAGCACAATAAATTCATTTCACCAGCAATTAAGGACCACCATATTTACAAAACAACTCCTTAGAAGATTGAAAAAAAAAAGTGTCAAACTTAAATTAAAAAATTCAGAGTTCATCAACAATTTTACATTAATGATTAGTATGATTACATTCTCCAAGAGAGCTCATTTGGTGATTATATTCAATTTTTTCTAAATCTATATTATTATATGTCCTTAATTATATTTTATTGTTCTTGTGAAGGCAACTGGAGATTATTAATATTATTATAGGTATCAATATATATAACGTGAGGTGTTCCCTTGGGAATCGTGCCAAACATAGCGTGTGACCTCACAAAAAGCCCTTATACATCATTGTTAAGATTCATTAATAAAATGGTATAATAGGTGTAACAGCCTCAATTCTTTCAAAACTAAATCCACTGTAAAACAGTTCAATCCCACATCTTTGTTTGTCATGCGTATAGTACTGCACGTGCACCCTATTAGTGTATATTATAAATGGAGGGGTACATACTCCTTTGTGATGGTTGATATGCTAATTTTTTTTAGTTTGTCCTCTATTAGAATTATTTCTTATTTTCTTTAAGCAAAGCATCTTAAAAAGCTAGTCCAATGTACCATTATTACACATAAGAACTAAAATTGGCTTGAATACCAAGACACCAATGATAATATGATGTGCATAATTAAACTGGCCTTAAGTACCAATAATGCTTGCAATGTGCATATTTATGGGAAAATGGTTTTTTTACATTTTGAAAGTAATTCAGACATAGTCACTCAATTAAAAAATAGTGATACTTTTAAAGATAATTGACAACTAATTGTTATTTTACTATAATTTCTTCAAAAAAAAATGCCCTTATAAGCCTTATAAACCTTTATCATAATTTGTTACAAGTGGTGTAGAAATCTCTTAAGGGTTTCTTAGGGGCATTTTTGGAAAAAAACTTATTTTCAATTATTTTAAAAATTATCATTATTTTTCCATTAATTATCGAGAATTGGATGGACTGAATGTAATTTTCCCTTATTTATTTACGTGTGCCCTGCGCGTCGAAAAGAGGAATAAAACGGAACATAAAGGCAAATTTTCTGGCTGCTAGCCTGCAATGCCCTTTATCTAACATAGATAGCAGAAATAAATCAAACCAAAGAGATTTAGTTTTAATAAGTAAATAAATAAATAAACTATTTGTAGATCCTTTTCCGCAATTCTATTTAAATTTAGCATATATTATTATTTTTGCATTTCTTGTACTTTTATTCATTTATTTATTAATGATGCTTGTGACAATTATATTTGTGGGCATCTAATAAATTTGTAATCTTTATAATTTTTTCAATTAATATTTTGTAATTTTTTATTTCAGGAAATCTCTTGTAGTTTTGGATGCTTAACATTATCGGGTGTTAAGGGTATTTTAATAAGTGTAGAAAAACCCCTTAAATTGTTTGGTAAGATTTTTGGATTTTAGATTTTGGTAGAATCCAATTCCAAAGTCCACTTAAGTTGTTTTGTAGGGTTTTTGAAACTAAATGTTAAAATCTAGCTAAAAACCACAATCTATTTTCTATAGGTTTCTATGGATTTTGATGGTTAAAAGAATAAAACCTAAGTAATAAGAAGCTATTCATTGCGGTAGGCCCCATTTGAACAAGACACTAAATATTAAGTATCCAAACAAAATTCTGGATTATATAAATCAACACTGTGAATCTAGATTTTCAAAATCCAATTTATAATCCAAAATCCAGAAGCCTTATCAAACAAGATTAAATTGATCACATTCTTGGATGCTATTACCTATCTTGATAAGTAATACAATAGGATAAATTTAGAGACTAATAAGGCTCCCTTTGTTTTGATATAAAATTTAATACAGAAATTGTTTTCAAGATAAAATAGGGTTTTCCTAGCGTTTGTTTCAATGTAAAATATAATTCAGCATAAACCCGTTTTCCTAAAAACTATAGCCATTTTCCAATAAAATGACTTACCATCGAATATCTCATATGTCATTTTCCAGAAAATGAATGGCGTTCGAGAGAGCCAAGTATAGAGGAGTAATAGAAAGAAACTCAACTCATCTCCACGTCTTCAACTTTATTTTCTAATGTTCATTCAAATAGTCCAAGAACTTTAATTTTTCTGAAAACATTTCTGATGTGAAACATTTTCCAAAAGAGAACATTTTACGTCAAAACAAAACGCTGCCTAAAAGAAAGAGGCCAAAAAAAAACACCTGACCACGGTAGAATCTTCCAATGATCCAGCCACCATTGAAAAGATAACTTTTAACTGTGATGTCCGCTTTTTGCATAGATACAGTGAATCCTTCTATCTTTGCGGAAATTCATGATTGTGACCCACAGCAGCCTCCACAGATCTCTCTCTCTCTCTCTCTCTGTAGCCCAATTAGGAAAACAACTCCCTCATATATCCATTTTGGTTGGAATATATAAACATTTGGGATGGGAAGCCGATATTTTCCAAATTTGAAATCCTCTCTCTTTTATTAATTGGTTTGGGTGTCAATGATAATCAACGAACGCTTCCGAACACAAGAAGACATTTGTGGATGTGATTCTCATGATCAGATGCCGTTTCAAATACCCACGTCGAAAAACTAATCCACAAAACTGTAAATTTCTCTTTTGAACTCCTCCCGTTTGTCTTTATGCGCCTTTTTCCTTTATTACCGTGCGTCACTACATTTGTTTGTTCTATTATTTTATATTATTCTCTTGTTTATATTGTTATTGCTTCTCTCTTGTTTTCCTTTCATGTACGTTCCTGCTTAGACCGGGAGGCGGAGAAGGTGTGTGTCTCTTCTATCTTTCTTGTCGATCAATCTTAGCTTGCTTCTGTTGGAGAAATCCCATTTCAGATTTGAGAAATTGTTGCTTTGATGCTTTTGGGTATTACTGAAATATGATGATTGATTGTTTTGAGATTATATCTTCTAATTAGATATGGATTGGGTGGATTTTCAATCTTTGCTATTGGTTTTACCGGGTATGATTTCAAACAGTCTAATTGTGCTTTTAGCAACTGGGTGTTATCATAACTTTAATCGCAGGTTCAGTTTGCATCTTCTTCAAAGACACTGTTTCAGCTGATTTTTAATTTTTTGTTCTGGTTTTCTTTAAAACAGTTTAGGTGGATTTGATTGTGCTTGGCGTAGTCGCTTCATTTGAGTAGGTTCCATGAGAATGGGACTTGAGATTCAGTAATAGTTCCATCTTGATTGTACAGATTTGTTATCCAAGCTGTTGTGATAGATGTTCTGTGTTTCCTGGTGTGAACTTTTGCAGAAGTTGGTCTACACTCTATTTCTCTTTTTGTAGTTTGGCTTCGTAATAATTTAATATAAGTGGGTTTATTTCTCTATGGAGCTGTATATTTTTTTCGGAAATGTGATTTGGCCAAGTTTGGTTTGAGATAGGGCTGTCAATGGGTCGGATAAAGATCCGAATCCAATCCGAATTCGACCCGATTATCCGAATATGGATCTTAGCTTTAGATCCGATTATCCGAATAAGATCCGATTATCCGAATCCGATTATATTTGGATTCAAATATGGTATTGCACATATTCGACCTGATAAAAGATTCGACCGTTTATTTTTGTATATATATTATGTTTTTTTAGGCCTTTTAAAGTCTTTTTATATATTAGTATAGAAAGAATGAAGGTTTCATATAATATTCATTGATTTAATGTCATAATATAAGACAAATATGAATTAATACATCCTTATTTGATCCAAAACCTCCTATTTTGAAACCTTTTTTGCTCTGAAATTCCATTGTCCAGGACAAGCCGGTTGTTTTAAGTTCCGGGGTACGGTTTTTTTTTGTTAGTCGCTCAATACCTACTATTGCGTGGTGCTTCAAATTTGAAGTTCAACCCATTTCTCATTTAAATCCCTCTCTGACTTCGATCCGAATCCGATCCGAATTCGATCCGAATCCGAAATTGGCGAATTCGAATATAAGATTTAGATCCGTGGTTTGAATACGGATCTGAAATCTAAGATCCGAAAACATTCGGATTCAAATATGAATATACATATATCCGACCGTATCCGACCCGTTGACAGCCCTAGTTTGAGATTCCATGTTCAGGGGGAGACTATTTCTTTTGTTCTTTGTTAGTTCATCCTAAAATTGGATTGGTTTAGTTTGTTTTTGGATTGCGTTTTGATTCTCTACTTTGATTCCCTTCTTCTTATTGGCCCACTCCATTTTTACCTTGCAGATTTACACAAATTTAGATCTAAAGTATTTTTTCTTTGTTAGTTCATCCTAAAATTGGATTGGTTTAGTTTGTTTTTGGATTACATTTTGATTCTCTACTTTGCTTTGCTTCTCTTTATTGGTCCACTTCATTTTTATCTTGCAGATTTACACAAATGTCAATCTAAAGTATACATCTCCTTGTGTTCTTAGATGTGTGCTTGTTCTGATTATCTGGGATTGAGAAGAATCCCAGTTAAAACTATGTTAAATGGAGTTTGGATGTTGTAAATATTCTTGCTTTGTTGACCGAATTTTCTTGGATGCTGCAAATATTTTTGTTTCTTGAGGATATGAACAGGCTATGATCTGAATTTGTCGTATGTAATATTGCTTTCATAGATTTCCTTGGGGAGGCATAAGTTGTGACTTGTAAATATGGAGATCACCAATGTTATGGAATATGAGGAGATTGCAAAGAAGAAATTGCCAAAGATGGTGTATGACTACTATGCATCAGGCGCAGAAGACCAGTGGACCCTTAAGGAGAACAGAATGGCATTCTCAAGAATTTTGTAAGCTTGTCTTCTTTATTTACCACATTTAAGACTGACTTCAAAATTTGGCTACACACCAAATTGAATCTCTCTGTTGTTTTCCAGATTTGCCTGTTTTTAAATTTGTGTACAGTCATGGTCATGTTTTTGGTGGGTACTGTAGTTAATTGTGTCCATCACGGCAATATTGTCTGAGGAGGTCTTAGTTCTTTTTTTATTTGATTTTTAATTCATCGGGGCATGTCGTACACAGGCTTGGGAGAATGCTTGTGTCAACAATTGCTTCCAGCACAAACTGGTGCTCTTCTCTAAACAAGCTTATTTAATTGAAAATTAGGTTTCGACCTCGTATTCTTGTCGATGTAAGCAAGATTGACATGACCACCACTGTCTTGGGCTTCAAGATATCCATGCCTATCATGATTGCACCCACAGCTATGCAAAAGATGGCTCATCCTGAAGGTATGCTTCTGTCCCCTTGAGATCTTCCTGTTCAATGTTTGGAGACATGTTTAGGATAACAAAATGTTACCCAAATTTGATGAACTCCATTATCTAATTCTACTTGCTGCTCTGTAAAGATGTTGTTTACAACTTAATTTATTATTTTTACCTTTAATATCGATAGTATATAGGGGTATATGTTTTTAAAGACAGTTTGATATAAACAATGCCCATTCAGTGAAAGGACGACCTGATCAAGTTAGTAGATACTGATACAGATAAGCTAGGAGATCTCCATTGGGCTTTGGAATAGTAGTTTTGAGCGGAAATGTTGTTGGTACCTGATTGAATCTCAAATTTACAGGACATTTTTATTCAGAACTTGAAATCAAGATAGGCAAGAGACAATTGTTGTTTTGAATTTTCAAGAAAATTCATTGATTATGAAAGTTTCTTTTTCTTTCTTGCATTTCAAATAGGCTATGTATCATGCAAGTACTTATCAATCTGGCTTGAACTCTTTTGAGTTGATTCAGGGGATTCCTAGGTTCTTGACTGGTTTTCTAAATGCCATATTAATGTCTATAGCTAAATATTCTTGACTTGGAATGGATTGATACCCAATATCTGAGTTTGAAATAGAGCTATATCATTGGTTTAATCTAGTCTTTTGAGCACTCTATCAGCAAATTCTACATGTTTGACCCAGTTACCAAATATTTTGAATGCACTCCAAAAGTTCTTGAGAGACTGAGGAAGTTGACTTGCCGGAGTATTTATTTGGCAATGCTGATGGGGTTCTTTTGAGTAATATTTTGGTCCCTGGAGTGTAATCTTAGACTCTGAAAACTTAATAGTGGTTTTATATTAAACTTGTTTGATGCGGATGTAGGTGAGTATGCAACTGCAAGAGCAGCATCAGCAGCCGGCACAATCATGGTTTGGTTTCTTTCCTCCTTGCTTGTCCTCTATATTAATGACACTCATATATCATGGATCTCGCAATCTGCATCATTTGAGCTGTGTTGATTTTAGCTAGCAAAGATAATTTAGAACACCAATTCCTTCCTAGAAGAGTATACTTTCACCATAACTAAATAGAATAACTTGTGATTTTTTTTTTTAATAATTATAAATCCGTAAACCTCTTTTTTCTGTGATTCTGTTGTAAACAATGTCTTATGACTTCCAGACATTATCCTCGTGGGCGACTTCCAGTGTTGAAGAGGTTGCTTCAACAGGACCTGGCATCCGCTTTTTTCAGCTTTATGTATGATTGTCTTTCAACTTTATTTTCTTAAAAAAAATTTTGGTAGTTACTAATACTATTTCCAGTATGGAATCTTGAAGTCTGCTGTATTCTCAGTGTATTGTACCTTCCAAATGCTCAATAATTTCTTTGCTTTGTCATTCAGGTATACAGAGACAGAAATGTAGTTGCACAGCTTGTGAGAAGAGCTGAAAGGGCTGGATTTAAAGCAATTGCCCTGACTGTTGATACCCCAGTACTCGGACGCAGGGAAGCTGACATCAAGAACAGGTGGACCTCAACTCATATATTGGTTGTGTCTCAAGCACTAATTACTTAGGAGTAATTAATTGAGTTCTCTCTGTTAACTCAGTAAGAAGTAATTTTGTAGAGTCTATGGTCTGTTATTGGGCTGTGTATGAAAATGCTAGAGTGTATAATTCTTGTAGTCTTCTATGAAATTTATTGAATAATATCCAACAGATTTACGTTGCCACCATATTTAACACTGAAGAACTTTGAGGGCCTGGACCTTGGCAAAATGGATAAGGTGAGTGGAAAATATTAATTTGCAATTCAGTAATCTAGATTTATGGTTGCCTTGTTGGTTTCTTAATGCTTATGTGTTCATGCCGACCAATGACTCTGGACTTGCTTCATATGTTGCTGGTCAAACTGATCGATCTCTGAGCTGGAAGGTAGGTTAAGCATGATGTGAAGGTTAAAATGTTTTGTTAAGATGGATCACTGAATATAGAATGGTTGTCTGTTAATATTATCTGAGTCAAAAAACCAGAGTTACCATTCTGAAATGTCTCTCTTGGGTTTGGGCAGGATGTGAAGTGGCTTCAAACAATCACCACATTGCCAATTCTAGTGAAGGGTGTACTTACTGCTGAAGATAGTAAGCGCAGCACAAGAACTTTAACTCCAACTTCATTTGTTCCTCCCTATATGTGGGCTTCCATTAATAATCAGCCTCTCTTTTGTTAACCATACAGCAAGGCTAGCAGTACAAAATGGAGTTGCAGGGATCATTGTGTCAAATCATGGAGCTCGCCAACTTGATTATTCACCTGCCACTATCATGGCTTTGGAAGAGGTACCAGGAACATATGCATGCTTCACATTACTTGAAACATCTACTGAACTAGCACTAATATGAAGCTTTATCTTGTAATATTCTAATATAATGCATTCTTTTGAGGTAACTCAAGGTTGTAAAAGCAGCACAAGGCCGAGTTCCAGTGTTCATGGATGGTGGAATTCGGCGTGGGACAGATGTCTTCAAAGCATTGGCACTTGGAGCCTCTGGCATATTTGTGAGTACATAAATCTCAAATGACCATGGTTGCTACGAACTCATACCTAGCCATTTCATACAAAATTTCACTCATCTGATTCTGGGTCCCAATTTCAGATTGGACGACCTGTACTGTTCTCTTTGGCTGCCGAAGGCGAGGCTGGTGTACGAAAAGTGCTGCAAATGCTTCATGATGAGTTTGAACTAACCATGGCATTAAGTGGATGCCGCTCGCTTAATGAGATCACTCGTAGCCACATTATGACTGAGTGGGACCTTCCTCGTTCTGCCTCGTTAGCCAGGCTATAAGTTCCATGAAATATCAGCAACAACGCTCAAAAGCTTGTTTGTCACTGTGAGGATGCATTTCTGGTTAAATAAGTCTAGCAATACTAAGAATTTAAGCTTCTGTAATGATTGTGGATGTTATTGGAATTAATGGCCACAACTGCCTTCACTGTAAATTCTTTCTTTGAATGAGGATGTTGCTCTATATAAAATATACTTGAATGTTTCTTCTGACAGCCATTTTTTTCATACAATATGGAGATAACATTAAGCATCCAACGACATCAAAACTACTAACTTTTGCTTCACAGTTAAAGTGAGCTTCTGCCTGCACACTTGAAGTGTCATTCGGCTCTTCTTTTTTCATTTTTCTCAATAAGATAGTAAGTATAGAGTTTTGCTTATTTTCAACCTCCAAGTGAACTTCTGGTACTTGTCTTTGAGACTGGAGCTCTGTTTGAAAAGTATGAAACCTGGCACAATAAGGAATCAGAATTGACCAGATAGTTAAGATTGTATATTATACTAGAAATTGTTGAAAAAAAGAAGGAAAAAGAGACAGACACCTAATATATGTGCCTTGAGTGAGTCCTGAGCAGACTCATATATGTTCCTTGAGTGAGTCCTGAGCAGACTCATATATATACTATAACATTTCCTTATGTTCCAAATTTTAGATACTAAAGAACTCCAAATCCATGATGAAGAAAGAACCTGATCTTATCTCCTGAAAATGAAACTGTAAACTTCCATCAGTCCATGGAGGAATAACAATATTCATTATGATGTCTACGACAAGATTTTGAATCAACTTCAAGCCATAACTTCCCAAAACTTCTCACTTGGTCATTGATCACCACTAAAGGTGCTTTGCATTCTCATTGTGATGATGCAGTTTTCTGTCACCTGAACCTCTTTTTTTTTTTTAAAGAAATTTTAATGAACAACTTCAGCTTCTATTAAGAGCAAAACACATCCAAGCTAACAGAGCTAGACAGCCTGAAACAAACAGGAAAGGAACAAACAAAAAGAGAAGGCAGAACAAGCATTCTTCTTCCACATATCAAAACATACAAACACTGTTATAGACTCCAAAAAGCAATAGCATTTACCTTGGAACTATACTGCGATTATGGCTGTGCTTCTTTTCATCATAAAATTCATCACTTTAAGCCTTTTTCCCTCCCCATCAAAAGAATAGTAGCCTATGCTCTAATTATATTAACTCCTTGTGATATGCTTCCTGTACATGAAAGACATTGAATACCCTCAAAATTGAGCTTCACTTTTTCTGAAAGGAGAAGGGATCCTGCTCATCACAGCAGACACTGCATTGAAAAGATCAACACTGTTGGAAATAGTGGCTTATATTTTGGGTCCATGTCTGGTAAATGGGTATTTTTGGGATGTCAAAAATTCTGGGTTTAGGGTTAGTATATATATATATATCATGTTTGTAACCCTAATTGAAAGATTGTGGATTTTTTTGCCACAGGCACATTGCCGAACCATTTAAATCCCTTGTTTTCTTTCTCTTCTTCTATTTTTCTTCTCAATTTTATTTTTTCATAGTTGCACAATTCTCAACAATCCTTAACAATGCTACCAACAAAGATGCCTTTAAAATTGTTGGTGACAAGAACCCATTAAAAGACAAATAGCTTATTCTCAAATATCCTCTTTTCTTTCCCACCAAATAATCTATAGCATCGGTTAAAACAGAGTACTTAAAGGCATCCATTGCTTTATGGTTGAAAAATAGGACACTTGTAAATGGGCTCTTTCACTCAAGCCTTGTTAAGGAATTTGAACCCAAGTCTACTGGTTCTCAGTCACCTTAATTGTGAGAAGTCCTTGTCATGCTAGCATTCAAAATTTAGTGCCTCATCATATAAATCATGGTTTGAAATGGTTAATGATATATTAACCATATGAATCTTACTTTGGTGCTTGGGCTGGGTGTTAAGGGCTCAATCCAATCCAAACTTAGTTAACTTAACTCAAACAAGCTTGAACTAAAACCTTATCTAATGAGCCCAAACTTAGGAAATCAATTAATGGAGATGATTTTTAGTGATACTTTTTAAAAACAATCCAGATTTAGTCATCTAATTCTCGGAAATTGGAAATCAGTGATACGTTTTTAAAATAATTAAGAAAGAGTGTCATTTTACTATTTATAAAAGGTTTCTTTTAAATATGCCCTCATAAAAACTTTTTAACCTCATTAAAAGATGTTGATAAAAAATTTGATTTGTAAGTCATTTGAGGGTATTTTTGGAAGAAATTTTTTATAAATAGTTAAATAATACTCATTCTCAATTATTTTAAAAAAGTATTGTTGGTTTCCAATTTTCAAGAATTAGGCTACTGAATCTGGATTGTTTTTAAAAATATCACTGACTTACATTTTGTTTATCACCATAAATAAAATCTAATAAGATTAATATTAGGGGTTTTTTTTTTTTTTTTGATAGAGGATTAATATTAGGGTTATTAGTTCATAGAAAGTGTGATTAAACTCATTGTCGGGTTCAAAATAGGCCCGAATGGAACCCTAATTCAAGCTTATTTGGGTCGGACAAAACTTATAGGTTATAGCTTTATGGGTATTTTTGATCTGGTGCTTCCTTTGTCACAAAACCCCTGATTTTGTGGAGGGGTTTAAACCCTAGTGCGCTTTCCTGATCTCTATTGCATCTACTTCTGGGCCTGCTAATTGGAGCTTCTTCAATGCCGAAGAGAAGCAGACCGCAGCAGCAACAGCAACAGCCTCGACAAGGGTTCCTTGCGGACGAACCCTTGAAGTCAAAAAAGCGATCAGGATCTCCAAAGCGACACCAAGAAGGAGATAAGGCAGGGATAAACACTGTCTCAAAAATTCCTATATGTCTGAGAATCTCTAGTTTACATTCTGTTTTCTGTCTCTGCAGCGCATATCGTCGGATATTAGCTCTAAGATCTTGAAGGAGGCCCTAATTCAACAGAAAGAGATTCAGGATGAGGTTGAAGCCCAAAACCCTAACTCTTTCTCTGCCATTACCGAAGAGCCTGATTCTGCTTTGAGAGATAGCGAGGAAGAGGATTTTGATGGCTTTGATGGGTTTTCAGAAACTCTTAGCCAGTACAATGGTTATGATGTGAGTCTTGTCACATCTCTTCATATCATCTATTCTTCATGGCTTCAAAATTTTCATCTAAGTGAGCTCCCTTTGTTTACATGATCGTAGGAAGAGATTAATGAGGAGGAGGAAAGGGTACTGGAGGCGTTTATGTCGAAGGATGCCGGTCCGCAACGCACCTTGGCGGACATCATAGTCAGTAAAATCAAAGAGAAAGATGCAGAAGTATCTTCGGGTATTAAATTTTCTAGAATATTCAATGATCAAAATTTTGAAGGCTTTATGAGTAATGAATGGAAAATAAACGTATGCAATTAATGAAACCACTGAAAGGAGCTGGTTGATCAACACTGTTTATAGAGAAAGAAAAACTTGAGCAGAAAATCTGAATGTCCGGTTAAGAAGAAGGAGATTTATCTATTAAAGCCTGATATGGATGTGCAATTCTTTGAGACCAATATCTAGGCTATGGGAACTATCATTCGTTTGATAATAATTAAGGACTGTATGCTTTGGTTTATCATAAAGCTGGGACGTTACCAGCGTATATAGCCTGTTCCAAATGAGTTGTGCAAGTGTTCCATGCAGAATTATGAGTTCATGACGAACAAATTGTCACAGCTTGCTAATCAAGCCCATACTATTCTGGTTAGCTTCGATATTTTTTTCTTTGCAAAATTACCGAAAGGTTGCATTTCAGAGGATCGGTATGGTTACTTTCATGTCGCTAATAGCTTCCTATGAATAAAAAAAAATCCGTCTTGATGGTGAGCTTTGAGTCCTTAAATGGGTTTGAAACGTTTCATATCATATACTAGGAGGAAATTTGGTGAAATCTTGGAGTATAGGAATCCTTAACTTCAGGCAAGACCTTTCTAAATGCCAAAATAAGCATGGAACATGAATTACTGAGTATTTTGTAGACCAATTCATTCAACCTCGCGTTAATATTTATGTATTTGTATTCTGGAAGTACAAGTATTATGTATATTATGTATTAATGATATATATGACCAAGAAAAGCATTGACAAACAACAGTTTTGAAATATTTACAGAAATAGATTACTATAATATTTAATTTATTTCTATATTTGTTTTTTGTTCTGCTGATTCATTAGGTGTTAAAAATTTCTATGAAGTTTATTCTATTTAGTTTTAATTTTTTTCTACTATTTCTTTTCTGCCTGTCTATTGATAATATTTTTGCTTGTTTGTCCACAGAAGCACGACCCCTTCCTAAAATCGACCGAGCCCTTATAGACTTGTACAAGGGGTATTTAGCACTTGTTCTAATGAATATATATCATTTACTTTACCATACATCACGTTAGTATTCATTACGTTTGTGTAATCATAACTTGCAGAGTTGGAAAAGTACTCAGTAGATATACGAATGGGAAAATGCCTAAGGCATTCAAACATATCCCTTCTTTGGCTCTTTGGGAGGATGTCCTGTACTTAACTGAACCTGAGAATTGGTCACCTAATGCTATGTACCAAGCTACAAGAATATTCGCTTCTAATCTGGGGGTGAAGAAGGCACAACGATTTTACAAGCTTGTCTTGCTCCCACGGGTCAGAGAAGATATCTGGAAGAATAAAAGACTCCATTTTGCTTTATATCAGGCTTTGAAAAAGTCTCTTTATAAACCAGCTGCTTTCTTCAAGGGAATATTGTTTCCATTATGTGAGGTATGCAAGCTCAAATGAGTTCTAGATGAGTCACTGATGGTCTTTTGATGTAAGCTAGTATTAGATCAGTTTTCTAGATAACCTAGTCTTTCAATTTTTTTCTTAAATTTTCGGGTTAATTTGTGAATCATTATAAGAAAACAAAATTTATATATCTGTATATTGTTGGAGAAAGGAAAATTGCAAATCACTTAATTTTTAAAATTGATATTTTGGAAATCATATGAATCCGATAATAGGAAGAAGTAAACTGAAAATTATTGATTAGAAGTTGGTCAACTTGTTCAGAAAATTTGATTCATTATAGGAAAACAAATTCTATATCTGTTTGCATGTCTTCCTTGTTATTATTCTATGCATAAACACAATGAAATATTGTTGGAGAAGGCAATCCTGCAAATCAGTTAATTTTTAAAATTGGAAAGCATATGAATCCTATGATAGAAAAAAAATTTATGGACTATGAGTTGGTCAACTGTTTAGAAAATTTTCATTTTACGTCTCCTTTTATAATTTGATATTGTTAATTCCATAAACTCCCTTTTCTACGTATTGATTGTTTATTTCCCATACAGAATGGAGTTTTGCTGTTCCCTTTTCCTAGTACATGGTTATAGCTGGTTTGGCAACAGCCTAATTTGAAATTGTACCTCTAACCTTGTATATTGAACAAACTCTCACTGACCCTTCCTCCTAAATTGCTGTGTTTTAATGGTTTTATTGCTTCAACCAGATTGTAAAGTCTCTGATTAAAATGGACATGTCATAATCAAAATTGGACAATTGATTCCGTCTCTGTTAATACTTTTTTTTTTTTTTAAATATTTGGCATTGAATTTAGTTTTTTATGTGTACTTTTTTCTTTCTTTATCTACAGTCAGGGACTTGCAATCTCAGAGAAGCGGTCATAATTGGAAGCATTATTCAAAAGGTCTCTATTCCTCCACTTCATTCAAGGTAAAAAAAAAATAGCTATGTTTTAGTGTAATTACCCTCTGTGTGTGTGTGTGTGTGTGTGTGTGTGTGTGTGTGTTCATGCATATATTGAACCGTTATATTTGTGTGTGTGTGCACAAAGCTGTTGAAACCCAAATCATATCCTTATCTCTTCTATTGCATTCTTGAGAGATCTAAAGAGATTTTTTTTGGGGGGTTCCAGTGTTGGACTGATGAAGCTTGCAGAGATGGAGTACTGTGGCACGACTAGGTATTCATCTCCAAGTTAATATAAGTTGTAGCTGTGTTCTTAAATTTTGTTATGCAAAAAGTTTTCTCGTATATTAAACATGAAAGTTTACTTTATGTCTTCATGGCCCTATTTTTGCGTTTGTTTTACTTGTAAAGTATTGTTCTTGAAAAGACCTAGATTCACATGGAAGAAACTAGAAGTTAAAACGGAATGAGAAATGAGACAGATATGATTTTGTCCTATTCCATTATATAAATATATTTTTTTTGGGAGCATGAATTGGGAAGGATATGAAAGCGCACCATGATCTCAATGGTTTTCTATTTTTTTTTTTTTTTTTGGTTCTTATTTTTCGCGATCATGCACCAATTACAATGCCTACAGTAATCTTTATCTAGGAGTAACTAAAAACAATAAATGACAACTTGTCCTGCGACCAGTTAAAAGATCAGATTGGCAAGGAAATGACAGGGCATATCTGTATGCCTTGTTTATGTATTTTTATTTGTTTATGCATACATTTGTATGTGTATATGTATACATTGAAACCTGTGATTTCTTTTTCTTTTGTCTTTAATCTGTTCAATAATTTGGAAGGAAGCAGAAAGGGTGCTCCTTAGTTGTTTGAAGTAAGCTTGATGAATCTCCAAAATTTGAAGGCTTGATGTTTGTACTGTTTTGTTAGTGTTATCTAAATGAATATTAATTCTATTACCCATTGTTTGCTTTAAATTTTTATAATGAGATATTTAGGGATGGGTTTCTTACATATATGAACATCTTGACCATATTCAAGCATGAATTCTTTCTCAAAGCAGTTATTTGTTTCCTACATAAAATATTCTTACGTTGTAACTCCCAAATTTTCTGTCATAAAAAAGAGTAAATGTGGTTTTGCTCAAATTTTCTGTGATGAGTTGTATCCATGTTGAGGACTGGTTTAAATAATTTAAGATGATCCTCACCTCTTTCTTGTTCAACTATCCCTATGGTCAACAAACCTGTGTTCTCTGAAATGATATAAGTTGCAGCACTTGTAATTAACAACAGTATTATGTGGAACCAAATTGATGGTTTCGTCTCTTGTTAATATATTGCAGTTATTTCATAAAGCTTTTTCTCGAGAAGAAATATGCTTTGCCTTACCGTGTGCTGGATGCTGTTGTTGCTCATTTTATGAAATTTCTTGAGGACACAAGGATCATGCCTGTTATATGGCATCAATCACTTCTTGCATTTGTGCAAAGGTTAGTGATTTATATCATTACTGGATTGGGTAGAGTTCTGAGTCACTCACTTCAGTTTATCATGGGAAACATCTTACAACCAGTGTTACTTTAGCTGTTTATTTTGGCATCCATCTGACTATCGTTAAGCTTTGGCTTCCTTCTGTGCAATGTACACAGATATTTGGGGATTGGAAATTATACTCTTGAGGTGACAATCGTGTCACAATAAGAACCCATAAACTGTTTCACAATATGGAAGATAGCTGCTTCAAAATGAGTACTTGCTTGTGTGTGCAGTTAAGATGAGTTGATCTTTCTTTGCTCAAATGTAAACCATGTGACACAGGTACAAAAACGAACTGACAAAGGAGGACAAAAATAACCTTTCCTGTCTAATTCAGTACCAGAAACATCATTTGGTAAGATCATTGGTGTTTTAAGAGCTACTGTTTTGATTTTCATTTGCCTTCTTTTGTGATATTTACTCCTTCCTCCCATCCGATGTAGGTTACACCTGAAATCCTTAGGGAGCTTAAAAATAGCCATAATCGTGGTGAGCAGGTAGAAGGCAATCTAATGTCAATTTATATCCTTTTTTTTTAGTGGGGAAAAAAATTTATACTACTGGTATTGCCTAAAACTTGCTTCATTTGATCCAATTTATCCACACGTGTATGCATTTGTGATCAAACATTTAAAAAAAAGCTGAGATATTAGAAGGGCGACAAGTTTGTATTGGATAGTTGTTGACTATAATATTTCACTCTGAACTCTTTGGTAGTGAATTAAATATCAAATGAAAAGTCATATAAGGCAGGGTTACTGGTGGTCAGAGCCCATGGAAGGTATATTCTTACATCTGCCCATGTTTTTTATGACTAGATATGATGCGTGAAGACCTGTCCAATGCTTAGACATAAGTTGTCCCATATGAGATATTTGCCTTGTTATTTTCCTGCAAAAGTTTGGTTCTTGATTTGAAAATTAACAAGTGGCTATGTCACACATATAACCATTCTTTTCCATGAAATCCTGGACATGGGGTTGATGATGAAATGGTAGATATGCTTTCTTTCTCCTTCCTCGCTATTTAAATACTTCCACTGTCATAGTGCATTCCAAACATTTTCCCAGTTGCTTTATTCATTGCATGTGATCTATGTTCATAAGCATATTCATTTGGCCAAGCTTGATGTCGTTACTGAGATTCATCAAGCAAAAGATGTACCTAAACTTATTTCCTTGACCAGTCATTACCATCTCCAATTTTTACAATCAATAAAAAAATTGAGGAGGACAGGTTTAATTTTCCCGATGTTCCCATGGAGGAAGACTAAACGTGGCCATCAACTGCATTGATAAATTCTTTGGTAACTACTACTCACTCCTCACCAATTTCGTTGCGTTCTTTGTTGCTGTTGCTTTCCCTATTGTCCCAATTTTGCAGGCCTTGTTTCCTCTCTCACTACTGAGCTTGATCTGAAAATATTTTTTTTATACAAATTTGTGAGACTGAATGAATATTTAATCCATCTCTTTGGAGGCTGACTTTCTATTATCACAGGGCTTACACCTTCGGGAGATGAAGTTGTCAAAAAAGAGTGAGAAGCTGCTTTTAGCCATGCTGGGCAAGAGGGAAAGCAAAAGCCCAATTTTCTGGCTTCAAAGCAATGGGAATTAAGAAGAGATTAACTCTGGGTATCATTGTAATATTAGAATCTTGATGATTTTGGAGTTCCTGAGTTTTTAATTTTTATTTTTAATTAAAATTTTTGTGGGCATTGGTTCCTTCACATTCACGAACTAATGATATTGCGTGATGTACAAGGCTTGATAAGTTCGTTGCTTGTAAATGTGAAATCAAATTCTTTGAACATGTGGAACACACTCGCTCTGTTATCGTTCTCCCTCTCGTTTGATGTGAGAAGCAAAGGGTAGTGACTTTCTCTACCAATACATCTGTGATCATTGCTCCGGGTGAACGATCAATGCGCTAATTGATTTGTCTCTGGGAACCAAATCAAGTACTTGTTCCAATCTAAGTCGTCCTCTGTAAATTACAGGAAAGAACCCCGTGACATCACCTCACCTGAGCTATCTAGTTTGAGGGCGCCGGTGCTGGTTGGTTGCGTGGGTGGGAAATCCTTGTGATGTTCATATGAAAGGCTTAGGTTCAAAACCCACTTTGAAAGTTCGAAACCGTTACTCCTAAGGAGATAGTATGTAATGGATGTGTGTATATATCAATTATGTGTCAGCCGGACGGTGACCATAATGCATTTATCCGGAAAAAAAAAAGCCCTAGGCAGATCTCAATGAACAGACGAGGACATAGAAAAAAAAGGACATAGGAAGAATCTTAATTGAGCGTTAGTTTTGTTGAAGTGAACACATCCCGCCGTTAATTCCCCTAACCTAGAGTTAGTTTAATTATGAAAAAATTGTCAACTAGATTTGGAGGTTGAGAGCTTTAAACCCTCATCCCACAAAACTAATAATCTAAGAAAAAATATTAGCTATAGCTAGCCCTGATATTGTCAATGCAAACCAAATTCTATTAAGCTAAAGGTCTCAATGAAGCTAAGTCTTAGGAAAAGTACAGGTTCCACTGAAGCTGAGTCTTGGGAAGAAAGACTTACTCTTTCCAAGTTTCTATTATGTTATTGTGGAATGATAAGTCCAAGCTATAAAACAAATGAGTTCCATGTGTAAGACCTGTTATTGAAACTGTCATCTTGTGAGGATTATTCCAACTTTAACTATTCATTGTTGGACTTCTTGATTAGGTCTAAATGCTTTTATGCTTTCTAGTCATCCAAGAATTATTAATAATACGCTTGAAGTATGATTCTGATGCTTAATCGGATAGAACTTCATTTCAAATAAATCTGCCAGGAGTGGGGGTTCTATATTTAGAGAGCCATGTGATGGAATATAGCCTGTGAAAAATGTGAGTATCTTTATGAGAAATTCAACCAAGTGTGACATCAAGGAGGGTTCTTTTGAAGAGAAGTTGACAGCTTAACTCTGCAGGTGGAGAGGAAAGAACATTTATCAGGAATGAAATCGTCTGCAATGCTTCACTGCATTGCAGACTGCCATGGCCGTGAGATGCTGCCATGTGGAGCATCTCACGGCCAGTGTTTTTTCATTTCTAGAAATGAGTGAGGTGGGGCCCACTTGAAAAAACATTGGCCGTGAGATGCTCCACATGGCAGCTTCTCACGACCTTGGTAGTCTGCAATGCAGTGAAGCATTGCAGACGATGTTGTTCCAAACATTTAAGGCCTCCTTTAATACTACAAGGAACATTCCTTCTGCAAATCTCTGATTTTTTCTGGTTACTATCTGATATTACTCTACCAAGGAAATTGAACAATTGCTATAATACATACATACATACATACATACATACATACATATATATATATAATAAGTAATATTATATAAATTACATTAACCTTTTGAGGAGCATTTCTTAGAGAGTTTTATTTTTAAATATTTTCATCATTCAAAGGATATTTTTCGGGGATATCCCATTGTTCCTAAGAAAGAGGGTTTTCCATCCTTGATGTAAAGAGTATTTATGATTTGTTTTTGGTTATTGCAATCCTTTTCTCTCATGTTTGTGATATGGATTTATGTGTGTGTGTTTTTGAATTTCTTTTTTTATTTTTTATTTTTGGCATAATATTCACAAGCCCTTTTGATGCTCTTCCTATGTTGTAGCCCTGTTTTTACCATACACTAGTATAATTTATTAGATCTCATTAAGAAAATATGATTGTAAAAAATGTGATACCTAAAACCTTGTTTGGCATTGAGTCCTACAAAAGATTGATCGAGCATTAGTTTTATTGAAGCTAAATTAAATCATAGTCTTAGGGAGAATTATTACATGTGTAAGACTTTATCTTGAAACAGTTATCTTGTGTGGATTATTCTAACTATACCTATTCCTTGATGTACTTCTTGATGAGGCCTAGCTAAATGCTTTTATGCTTCTAGTCATCCAAGAATTATTAATATATAATATACTTAAAGTATGATTCTGATATTTAATTGGATCAAAATTTTCATTCTTATCACATATGATGGGAGCTTGACAAGTATAATAGAATAACAACTATCTCACAGATGCCTCATCTTAACATGAAAGTCAAGGATTTGCTAACATATGGCTTGAAAAAGTCAAATATGGTGGCAACCATGTTTATGGCAACCATCAACTACCAACCACTAGACACCACCACCCTTAGTTAATGCCATTTATCTCAGCTACTAGCTGCCAATCACCTCCTTTAATACCCATCAACAAAAGAAGTTTAATAACGTTAATTCAAAATCCAATTAGTTAGATCCTATTTTTCTCCTATAAGAGATATCCTTCTTATCTCTTTTTGAAAAGGAATTAAAAAAGGGAGAAAAAAAATCTGGAGATCTAGAGAGATTGGTAGAGATTTTTGGGTTTTTATTTTAAAGAAGAAAAGGATCTCTCGTGTGATGCTTTTGTTGAGGATTGATCGTCCAGATTTGTAAACCATTATTGTTTGTTTTCTTGTAACCTGAGAAATCCATCAGAGTTCTGTTGGAGTTCCAGTTGTTGAACAAGGTTTGTTCATCTCCACAAGAAAGGATCCATATAAGTTCTAGAGTTGCTAACGCTTGCTGATCTGAAGAGGTTCTTTAGTGTAGTCTAATATGTCAGAGTTAACAAGAGTTCTTGTCTAGTCTGAATCACTGGTTGTAAGTTCTTCTTTTTTATAGTGGATGTTTTGGGTGGTGCCTATAGCTCGGAGGGTTTTTTATTTTGAAGAGTTCTTCAACAGTTTTTCCCTTCGTTAACAAAATTGCTATGCTTATGTTTTAAATTTTATGTAATTAATTTTGTTTACATGATTCATCTAGATTTTGTTTCAACGTTTGGTTGAAACATAAAATTCCGCAAATACACCTATTCAATCCCTTTTAGGTGTTTATAGGGTCTAAACATTTCTTTTCACTCACCAATATATAGGAGAGCCTCTAGGCATTCCAACACATCACAAAGTGAAAAAACACATAATGTGTTTGTGTGAGAGTATTGGATGTATTAGGTTTGGGGTTTGAGAGTTTCCTATTATTGTAACACGATATTGTTTATAATGAATACTTATGATCGTCTCCACCGTAGATGTAGGAAAATTACGAAACCACGTAAATCTTGTATTCTTTTTGTTCTTTATTATTTCCTAATTGTCTATCTATGATCCAGATTATTAACAACAAAAGTCAAGGCTTAGCAGTGAGTGCCAATAGCATGAAAAGTGGGTTAAAGAGACCGTAGAAGGGAATTTATATAGCCTGTGAAAAATGCGAGTTAATTTCTTTATGAGAAATTCAACCAAGTGTGAGATAAGGAGGACTAGCTGCTTTGAAGAGAGAATTCTTCTAGATGCATTGACATAAAGAAATTGAAAGCCTTGACTAGGTGGAGAGGAAAGAAAAACACCACAAGGAAAATTCCTTCTGTCGAATGATGCTTTCAGGTTAATTACCATCTGATACTACTCCCACTAAGAAAGGTTGGCAACTAAAGTGGAGTTCTTGTCTAAACCTCGTCAAGATTCCTTCGGATTAATGCAATAGTAAGAATAGACATTCTGTCTTGCTGTCTGTAAGGTCTTCCAAATTCTTGCTAATATAAAACGTGTTGTAAATGTTTATATTGATCAGTAAAATAAAACGAGAAGCAGGTGAGCCGAAATAAAGGCCAAGCCAATACCTACCTCTTAAAAGTAGTTTGGCTGTCATTAATTTATAGGGATGAGTACTATAATATGTTATCAGAAAAATGTTTGTTGGGGTTCTGTTTTAATTCATTGATTATTTCTCTACTAAGAATGATTCTTTTAATTAGTCTAAGTGAGCCGAAAGGCATGCCTTGGGTACTGGTTCACAGCATGTTTACTTTAGAAAGGCAGAATCTGAGGGTTGTACTCAGCTCTATGTTGGTATTAAATCTTATTAAAACTTTTGCATGGATGACATGTGGGTTTGAGTCATTGACATGATACCCTTATTATAATTAGTAAATGGATGGCATATCTTCATTACTATTTGCATGTTTACTATATGTTATATTATTCTTAGATCTTGTGGGTATCATAGCTTTACCTACAGAGTTTTTAATCTAACCTTTCAAGTCCACAGCGGCATAATATTGCACAAGATCGATATTGAGGAATTTTATTGCTTTTGCGGGAGATCTTGCTTTGATAGTTTGAGTCATTTTACTTCATGATTAATAGGATGGTACAATAGTTGTTTTCATGTAGTAGGAAATATGGTGTATGACCTATTTCCATCACTTGAGATCCTTATTATTATTCTTTTGTTCATAATTTTATGGGGAATGGTATTTTTCTTTTTTCTTTTTACTTTTTTTTGGGTAGGCCTTTTTTCTTTTTACTTAGTAATGTATTCTTTATTTTACTCATTTATTGTTGACCCATGTATGCTTACGAGTGAGGTTGCGTTCTATGATCCACACCTATACGAT
Source organism: Buxus sempervirens (assembly GCA_947561395.2). Classification (NCBI taxonomy): domain Eukaryota; kingdom Viridiplantae; phylum Streptophyta; class Magnoliopsida; order Buxales; family Buxaceae; genus Buxus; species Buxus sempervirens. Next base: position 13,653,678 of record OX387186.1, on the reverse strand, counting down.
AATGGTTGCTCGAATTTCGGAGTGTGACAAATATTTTCAATGAAGTGCTTCATTATGAATTGCTATTCAACTGTGTTTACCAAAAGCTATAAGTGTTTGTCAATGAAGTGCTGTTTTTGTTTTTTTCGAGAGTGCCGCCTGCCTTGGTGGTAAAGATCGTGCTGGTAATAGCATAGGTTGTGGGTTACATTCCCACCCACATCAAGTGTGCGTGAATCCCGGCTATGTGCCAGCCCCCTATCCCCCAACCCGATTCATACCACACACAAAAAAAAAAGCGCTTTTTTTTTTTATGGTAGAATCAATGAAGTGCTTCTCAGCTTAGGAAGAATCACTTTTTAAGACTCAAAGAAGCATCACCAGACATGCCCTAAGCCAACATGATTGCAAGAATTTTCATAATAAAAAATACACCTTTTTAATGGATGTCTCATAAATCTATACTATATACAACGAGAATAGGCCCTTTGGGAAGTGTTCCAACAACTATATATGTACGACTTCCCCAAAAAGCCTTACTATTTGCTGTTAAGGCAACGTTAACCTAGGATTAAAATAGTCAAAACTCTCCCTATTCATTTATATTCTCAATTGTTAAAAATTGTTCCTCCCTATACGTGCATTACTACACATGCACCTTGTTAATATATAATAAAGAGTTATTACTATTTCTAGCCATTCTAGTAATATAGAGCTTTCAATCCATGAATATATTATATTGTTCTTCAAATTATTTTATTCCTTTTTTTTTTCCAAAATTAAATTTCTACACTTTTCTTCTTTTGAATTTGAATTTGAAATCTTCTTATCCTTGAAACTAGGATTTTGAAAGTTAACTGGGACTTCTCTTCTTTGTAAGTGCTTGTAGTATTCCTCATAATTTTTTTTGAAAGCCCAACAACACATAAAAGGAAGAGCCTCAACCTTAAAACCTAGGCATTAAGGTGAGGGAAATCCATCTCTTATATGGTGAGTGAAACAATGATGAATTCCCAATGGAGGACAAATTCCAATAGCCCCCCTCATGCTGGAGAGCACAGTGTGGACATGGGTTAGGCTCTGATACCATGTTATTCCCACGCTTCCAGATGCTATAGTTTTGATCATCAACTGCTAGCTTCGGCAGTGATCCATTAATGAATCCGAGTTTATTCTTCGCACTTAAGGCTATGGTGATTGATCTGCTCCATGCTTGATAATTGTCCCTTGTTAGGATTTGACTAACCAAATGCATGTTAGGACAAAAAAAAATGCATGTTAGGACTATCACAACTTTGAAGAAAATAGGGATTCAAACTAGGATCAACAGTTGTAGTTGCGGAAGTAGAAGAAGAAGAATGCATTGTTGCAGAGGAAGCCATTAGAACAACTTCAGTGCTTTGATACCATGTTGAAAGCCCAACAACACATAAGAGGAGGGACCTCAACTTTAAAACCTAGGCATTAAGGTGAGGGAAGTCCATCTTTTATATGGTGGGTGAAACAATGATGAATTCCCAATGCGGGACAAATTCCTATAATTTTTTCCTTATTTTCAATAGTTTTAGATTTCATGCAGGAGAAGGTACGTTTCATATACAAGCTTAATTAGGGAAGAAAGAAAAATCAAATAGTGAACTAAATCAATATGGTCGATTTACTCATCTATCTATATCTATACTATATATAAAGCCAGGCGCCCCTTGGGAAGCGTGACAAACAAAATGTGCAGCTTTCCACAGGAGTCCTTACAAAACAATACCAAGGTTCATTAATTAATAAAAGAATAAAATGGTCAAGACTCTCTCAAATATTTGATTTTGAAAACCTAACAATCAATTTTGCAAATTGCAACTCTTCCCTCCCACGATATGTGGAATATTCCCCCAGATTCTGGCTTCTAATTTTTTTTTTCCAAACATTGCTTTGCTCTTCTCACGTTCAAATTTAAACATATTGTAACTACCTATTTAGAATGGCATGATATCTATTAGAGTGGGCTGTTTATCCCCACAAAACTGAAGATTACATTAAATTCCGATGATCTTATCATATATAAAAATTAAAAACTCATATTTAATTAAATATCACGTTAAATTCTAAAAACACAAGCAACATCGATAAATTTATGATACTTGCATGAGTAGGGTTGTATGGATGTGCATGCAATCAGTTAGTTCTCACTGCTTTGGGTTATCTTTATCTAAGTAGATCAATTTGAATAAGTTAAGGGATAGGCTTGTTATTCCAAGTAGGTAGGAAGAGATAAGAGATAGGCTTGTTATCCCAAGTAGGTAGGAAGAGATAGGTTTGTTAGGAAGTGATAAGGTTTGTAAATTACTCTATTTATTTCTTTAGAATTAATGAAGCGACTAGTTTTGGGAGAAGTTACTCACGTTGTTCTTGGGAGGTCAGGATACCCTCGAAGTATCCTACACATTCAAAATAGGTAAACAACGCAAGGTAGATCCATGTTCTTTATCTGTTACGCGTTCTCAATCCGGGGCACGTAACAATTTGAAATCCAGCTTATAACTAATTAGGAATCTTTGTTAGTGAATTGTCAGAATTTTCAAAATTAAACGCAAGCAACATCATTGAATTTGAAATCCAATTCAATATTGGAACTCTTTCTAAGTTAAGAATCACGTGCAAAATGATTAAATTTGAAATCCAATTCATAATGATTTAAATTCGCATTCATGAAACAAGATAGATCAAATTTAAAGAGTAATCTACCAAATTCCCTTGACCATATGGAGTTGATGAAAATTGAGGGTTTGTGGTGTGAGAAACTGTGTGCTACACAAAAAAAGAATATGATCCAAATTAAAGCTAATTAATGTAATCAACTAAAAATGTTATGAACTGTGCAATACAAATCCCTTCACCTTCCGCCCAACTGAATGCCACTGATCTGTGCTTTGGAAACCCCACAAGATCTTCTCTCTCAGTCCATAAACTGTCAACCTTAATCAACACCATTAATGGAGTAATATTTTCTTTAATCTTTATACATGCAATGCTCATCAAATGGAGTAGTCTAAAATACATGAAAGATCGATCGATCACTACTAATTATACGGTAAAGCTGCCTGTTTCCTGTTCCTTCTCTTTTGGAGGAACATCTGCAGAGATCTCTTCATTGAAAGACCTGGAGGCTTATACTGTAGCGCCGGCGGCGAAACTGGTGGCTCCGCTCCGGGAGTGCTGCTACTCCTCTCCTCCGCCTCTCGGCTTGCAAGACATATTATTGCTTTAGCCTGCATGCATGCACTGTTCTCTCAACAACCCACTCAAGAAAAAGCCACGACACAAGATTATACTCTCGACTCTAATGGCTGAGTCAACTCAGCAACCCAACTCGGTCAAACAAGAAGTTATACAGTTCTCCCTTTCGGGCACAGAACAGAATCACAGAAGTTTTTCTTGGCTTCATAATTAAGGTTTGCTCGAGTCATTAGAGCCCATCAGTGTATTCCTGGTATCTGTCGGGGTCAGGTTAGACTAATGTGGGGCCTGTCCTGTTCCACAAAGCCCCACCATGAACCATAAAAATTCCAAACTTGATACCCAGGTAAAGTAGATTTCTTTCAAGACACGCTCAACTACATTATTCATGATTTTCTGAAACCCCAGAGATGTTTAAGCTTGCATACCTGAGCCTCAGTTACATCACAAACGCAGACCCGGCCATTGTAGAATATCGTCAGTTGCTGTTGCTGCGACGAGTTCGACCCCTCAGTCCTGCAGCATTAAAAAGACAAAAGATTATAAGAAAGCTAAAACGATTTCATTGAAGAAGAAGAAGAAGATGATGATGGGATCTGTTCTTAAGAGCTGGGCAGTTAATAATGGCAGTCAATGAACAAGAATTTTGAGTAGATATGCTGAAATGGGAAATTGTGAAGTGGAAGAGAGATACGAACTCACATGGAGTGGTTGCCGGAATTCGCTGCCGGAAGAACGCCGGAAGGGGAAAGGCAAAGGTCTAAGTTGCAGTTCCTCTTCATGTTTAAAAACAAAGTACAGAGACACAGCTTTCTTGGAAAACGATTTGAAATAAAAGCAAAGAGCGACGGTGAGGAGGCTTAAAAGGAAATAAGGAATTCATTTATATGTGCCAGAGGGAGTAGGTCAGGAGTGGGCCCCACCATCAGCCACAAGCGTTTTGGCTAGCGCACACGAAACGCAAGGCGGAAATATCGGCGCGGTGTGGAATTATGCACGTGGAACACGATTTATTCCACGTGCCCGAAAAACCAAGGGGCTACCTTAATTTTTTCCACGTGATTAAATCGGCACGACTTTTGCTGACGAGCGGTTGGAAGGTGAAGCACGTGATCTGAAAAGCGGGGGCTGTGGGGCCGGGAACGGACTTGGGTTTTGGCTGTTCAGATTTCAATTTAATCGGTGGCCTACTGCTCTTTGCTTTCGGATTAAGAAAAAATGTCGACAAATCCTGCGGCTGAACCAGCCATGTCAGCCTTCTAGTCAACCGGGCCGGCTCGAGTTATTTGAAAGAAAATATGAATAGTTCATTTGTTTTTATTAGCTTTGATAAGTCATGTTATTATGGGTTAATTGATTTTCGCTTAGGCCATTAGGTTCCATGTTATTAATCCTCCAATGGATTCAATTTAGAAAAATAGTTACTAACTCTTATTGCTTTACAAATCTAGCTGACATTATTCCTAACTTACTCTATCCAAGTTTTTCTTAGTCTTTGTTTAATCAAACCCAATATATTATTTAATATGACTCTAGATTGAAACGATGGATGTAGGGATGAGAATGGGGTAGGGTTAAATGGGTAACCCACCCTACCCTTAATGGTTAGGGTTTGGTATTGGTAAAATTGGGTTACGGGCTAGTACAGGTTTACGCCAACCAGGCCTAAACCTGACCTTTATATATTAAAATATCTTTATATGTGTTTAAATATTATTTTCATAGATATCATATAAAAATACATATTTTATTAATAAATATATTATTAATAAATAATATTCCATTTAAAAAATTTTATACTCCAATCGAGTCAACCTTGACTCGACCTGTTAGGCTGTTACCATCCCAATCATGGTGGTCTAGTTTTATGTTTTGGCTAAACTCCTATAGGGGCGTTGTCGGGTTCATCACAACCTACCCAGTGACGGAACCACGTTATAGCAAGGGGGGGCAATTGCCTTTTCTGAACTTTTATTTTTTAATTAAAAATATATATTTTTCTATATGTTTTAATTGAAATTTATGTTTTGCCCCCTTTGAAATTTCTGGTTTGCCCCTCCTAACTCATTGAAATTTCTATATTTTGGCCCCCTCATATTTGGAGTCCTGGTTCCGCCACTGAACCAACCCATTGTCATCCATATGTGAAGGCATTTACAAAATTGATGAATGATGTACATTGTTTACTTTAAAGGATTTCAAGTCGTAATTTATGTTTTTAAATCATTTTACTCTATAATCCCATATTTAAATTTTCCAATTTTTTGGAATTGTGCACTCGATAGGGAGCTTTAGAAATAGGATTTATACTAAATACAAGCTGAATCTTAAATTCAACTTTCCATGAGGGTGGTAATCATGCAACTCCTTACAAAGTACATCCTCATACTCCTAGGTAAATAACAGTCTCTCCAATATATATTACCAAATGAAATTTCAAAATAACATAGATTATTCATAGTAATCTACAAAAAATTTCATTTTTAACTATAGAACACCGTTCTTACTAAAAGCTTAAGCTTATAGTAGGGATGAACTCTATACATTTAATACATTCCTTAACACTCCCTCTTACGTGTGAGCCAAGCTCAAACTCATTTTTAGAGAGACCTTACACGTGAAAGCTTATAGTAAGGATGAACTTTATATATTTAATATATTCCTTAACATTAACTTATCTCTCGTATAATATATATTTTTTTTAAATATATATTTTGAAATTCCCAGGCAACACTTTTGACAAAATTTTATCCAAAAAGAAAAGAAAGAAGAAAGTCAAACCATGTTTGAACGGCTAATTGAACCGGAAACGATGTTATAGCACGTGATGTTTGAGATTTATGCACGTGCAGAACTTCCTCGGTAGATCGAATTCGAGCTATCCATGCGCGTGGAAAACTTCGTAAAGCCGTAAAGGTAAAGCAAGAGAGATGCTATTGAAGCACGTCGCCTCATTAAAGGTCACCGAACTCGCGACCCTTATTGGGCACACATGTGGGGCCGGCTATTATGACCAATGAGGCAATGACGCTGCGAGTTCAAAGAATTTTCTAGAATCGTCGTACACTTGTAAAGCCAATGCCGCGCCATCCCATCCAAGGAGGGAAGATATCGTCTTCCTGCTGCTTTTCATGCAGCGACCGTGAGATGCTGCCATGTGTAGCATCTCACGGTCGGGTTTTTTAATCAAAAAGTTTGTTTTTGACATTTTCAAAAAAGAAAAAGCTGCAAAAGTTAAATGTATCAACTGAATGAACCAGCAGTCACAGCTGCAATCAATGGCTGTACAGGATTTCCCGAATTGGAAAATGAAAAATGTGTTGGCTTACCAAAAAAAATTATGAAAAATGTGTTGAGGATTAAAAGGAAATGAAAAATGTGATGTTTCCCGAATTGGAAACACTAGATTTTCCTTTTTCTTTTTCATGCTTTTTTTTGTTGTACTTTTGTGACAGGAATCTAAACATTATTGCTTGCAAAGTTTCAACCCTAATCTTCGAATCAATTAAGGATTTCTTTCTTTCTATTCATGATTGAATAATCTAGTAAACCCTAAGTCCCTATAAGTGAACATCCCACTATTTTGTTTTCCTTTTCTTTTCTTTTTTTTCTTTTTTGCTTTCTTTAATTTTTTATCTTTCTATTACTTTTTCAGAAAATTGAAAAAAAAAAAAAAAAAAAAAGAAGAAAAAATTAGCACTAACTACTTGCTTATCTTTTGTATTTTTCTGCTTATTTATTTATTTATTTTTTTCATTTGGTTTATTAACTGTTACTTGTACCCTAAGGGTGTGTTTGGATATCAAATAATTGCATCGTAAGAATCCCTTGTTTCTCATGACGCAATTTCGTTTAGTGTCAAACTTCTAGAGCTGGATCAAAAGTAGATCCACATTATACAGTTCTTTTGTGTTTTTTTTTTCCTTTTCTCGGTCTCCAAATGTAACCTAAGTGAGGAAGATTAACGTATAAATTGAACTTCTAGTTAACTTCGATTAAAATTAAACCATTTGGAGTTTATCTAGTTTTCACCAAATAACTCATCTTATTAATTTGAAAAACTCAAAACAAATTTTCAGGGGATCAGTCAAATTTGGATAGAGAGATGCCCAAGTTATCAGGCCTAAGATGTTCATTTTACACATCCCTTAAAGTGAAAATCATACAAAGCTTCTCAAATTTTATAATTCAAGCATGTTCTTAATTAGAAATCAATATGCTGGATCCTAAACATTCATCTATCCACCTTGGAGTTTATGTGTAACACATTTATATATACACACACATACACTATTATAAAGAGATCCAACATGAAATAGTAATGTACGTGCCTCCTCTAGGATATGTGTGTGTGTGTGTGTGTGTATATATATATATTAGGGAGCTGCACGCACTACGCGCGTAGAAAATCGTGGGCCCACTTTGATAAGCAGCCCAAGGTAGTTACAATAGTGGGGGATTGTTTTGTTTTTAAAGGGTAATGTTTGGAAAAAGAAAAAGGGGGCCAGAATCTGGAGGGAATATTCTCCCCTCTTCTCTTTATTAATAGTATAGATATGGGGTTTTTTGCATTTATGCATCTACATTACACTTGTCTTTTATGTTAAAACTCATGTCCATCTATTTAATATTACCATTGTAGTCATAACTTATTGTTAGAAACCAAAAATTACATCATTTATTTTCTTAAAATGAATATATATAGAGAAAAATTAGGTAAATTAATATCAACTACTAGGGGTAAAACCGTATAAGTATAGGGGATAAATGTAAGATTTCTTTTGATTCTGTAAAAGGTTACTTTAGTTATTTAATAAAAATAAATAATAAAAAGTTGACAGACTTTTAACATTAGGTGTACAACTATAATGATGTGTAAAACTATACTAATTGTGATAAATAAAGAGAGTATATGTAAAATTCGGGTGATTCGGGTAACGTAATAGCTTGTGATCAAAACAAAACGGGAGATTTGGCAAGATTTTGTGCAAACTCTAGTGCCTATGAACATGTAAAGTTGGATTTGGACGTGGAAGAGTTTCAAACATTCACGTCCACGCAATGCATACATGGTATAAACATGGCATGTGCGTAATGGATGAGCCATCATGATGCATGTTTGCCAGGTCAACATAATAGACATGTGGAAAATTATATATGATCTCCATTTGTCATGTCATAGCGAACTCCCTTGTGGACTTGGCATGTACAATGCACATGGCAAAAGGATTCACATATGATATGGGAGGTAGATAAAGCTGTAAGTAGGCTTGGTTGACGAGGTAGAACTGAGCCGAATCTAAAATTTCCTAACCCAAACTCGTTGTTATGCAGGCCATAACCTAAACTCAAAAAAATTTTTATTATTTTAGTTCGAGTTAGGTTCAGGCTGCCCCAAGCAAAATGTAAATTTTAAATATTTATTTATTTATTATTATTATTATTTGTTATAAATACAAATGTTAGAATATCACGAGCTTGAATTCAACTCAAACTCAACTTCGAGCCACAAATGAAGTAAAACTCAAACCTAAATACAAACTAAATGCTCAATTTGATCTCTTATTTGATTGGGTCGGTTGGACTTTGAGCGATCCGGGTTAGATTTACAGCGTTATAGGATATTGAAATGTTTTAAGCTTTCAGGAGAGCATAGTTAGAAATACAATATCAGGCTAGAATTTATATAATAGCATATGTTAATGTAAGTATATATAATAAAGTTCTTTTTATTTTTATTTGTGAGAACAATTTTCAACATTTTTTCAATGTTTTAAAACTTTATATATATAGAAAAATAGTATTCTATTATGAAGTGCCCCTTAAAGCTTCCTTGCGGCCATGGTAGCATAACAACTTTTATTATTTTTAATTTTTTTTAAACTTTTCTTTCCTTCTCTTCTATTTTTCCCTTTTTTTGTTTTTTTTAGTTTTAGGCTCTGTTTGTTTCACCAAAATGGGGAAAAAATGTAATTTCCACAATCTTAAGATTCTCTCAATGTTTGTTTCAATAGAAAATTTGAAATGAGGAAAAACAATTTTCTAAAGGCTGAAAATATTAAGGAAAATAACTTCCACCACTTTTTTGATGAAATTTATTTTTCTGAAAAAAAAAAGAAGAAAATTATCACCATCACCACAGCACCACCATTGCTGTCTTCGCACTATCGTTGCCACTAGACCCTTGTTGAGGAGGTTAGTCATGGCATAGAGCCAGAAATTTATTTTAGTACATTTTCTTTCTAGGCTTAAAAGAAAAAAAAAACAGAAAATTTTCCATTTTAAGTCTAAATAGCTGAAAGAAAAATAGAAGGAAAATATTTTCCTGGAAATTTTTCATTCATAAAATATGTTCCATTAGGAAATATTTTCTATTGAAATAAATAGAATTGTGCTTGTACGAAAACTAGCAGTTGTGAATGCTTGAAAGCAGCAATTGATTCTTCCGGGGCCTACATTTTTTTCTAAATTTATTAGAAAAATATTTTTTAATTACTAAATCAAAAGGTTAATTTTTAATGAATTAACAATTGTTATATATAATATTTTTCCAAACCATCAAACCGAAAGAGACTTCTAATGATAAAGTCTTAAAATTAGATTCTTTTATGCAAATTCATTTACAAACTTTAAAAGATTTATAGTTATTTTTTTTTAAATTAGAATTCCAAAAAATTCAGTTCTTGTTTTTAAATTTTGGTGTTCTATTATAGTTGTTAAAATTCCTGGGTTTTTCTTTTGGCAATCATTTCTAATTACTAAATAAATAATTTATTTTTTTGCAAATCAATTTTTCATATGTTAAAATTTCATTTGAATTTTCTGATTTTTTTTTTCTGAAAATCACAATAATTTTACATTATCATGAAGTGTTAAAATTAGAGCTATTTATACAAATCCATACAAAAACTTAAGTGGCTTTACAGTTCTTGTTCTAGAGCAGTTACAATAAAGGGTAAACAAATAGAACAAGAGTAACTTCAGTTGCTTCCAGCACAAAAAAACTGATAAAAAGGTTGGAGGAACATAAAGAAAGAGTAAGCAAAGGAGAAATGATAGATATAACAACTCTTTATTTTTCAGAAGAGGTAATTACGTTTGTTGATCGATGCCTACAACATCCCCCAACCAATGCACATAAGAGGCCAAAACCACTGTCTATAATTTCAGTCAGCATACAATGCATTGGTCAATCTTTTTCAAAAGATTCAATTCCAGATTTGTGAACTCAGATTCTAAACATATAATTCAGTGAAACAAATATTTGCATATGTGGAAACAGAAAAACATACCAATGGTATTCAAGACCAGGGCCATGGAGCATTAATCCATGTGAAACAGCGACGACTGCTACTGCTGTCAGCCATGGAACTAGAATCAGTTCTTTCTACTTGAACATGCTCTTTTTTATCTTGCCCGAATGTCTGACAACATTGAAGCTTCTGATCCCGTATCAAAGCTTCCTTCCTATATCTTGGATTGGAATACTTTGGATGTTGCAAGAATGGCACACCCTTCCACCACAGGTTGAGAGCCTGGAGAACATTGTCAAAAAGAGCTAATAGTCAATTCAATGCTTGACCAACAGGTTCAACAAAACTAGAAATGGAAGAAAAAAAAATATTTGCACTGTCCTAGAAAGTCAGGATTTGAGGATCAATTTGTGCTGGCTACCATTGGTATGTTGCTTAAAAAGTACCTTGCCAAACAAAAGGCGTCAATTTCTCAGAAAAGAGATCATGCCACTGGATTTAAAACTTGAAACTTGAGTTCATGGCCAGCAGAGTCCAAGTCAAAACACAGCCAATGATCTGATGGAGTTTTCAATTTAAATAGATCATACAGTAGTTAGGCCCAGGCAGTTTCAGGTAGAAACCATAATATGTTGTCATATTTTGTATTACATATCAAGTATTTATTTGTTTTGGGAAAGAACTTTTCTATTGGCATCAACCATTTCTTAATCAAATTTAGTTTGTAAGATTAAATCCTCCTTATCGTTCATTTTAATTTTTAAAGTTCAGCCCAAAATTTTTATTCCATATTAGGATGACCAATCATTTATGTCTAAATTGTGAAATAATTAAGCACAGCCAGAGTATATGTTATGATTCTGAAGCTGTCCATGAGGCCCAAGATCAAGGGACTTAACATAGCTTGAGAGCATAAAAAGATTTCATCTGTGGTATTGAACTTTGAAAACTTCTATACATATAATATTTAACAATAACACACTGGTGTATCATTTGTTAATTGAAAACATGCAATTATCTCAAAACCAATTACCTGCCAGTATATCCAGAAAGCCACCTTATGGGGCATCAGCCAGAAGAACAGTGCATGATCATTCACCATTGCACGAGGAACTCTTTTGGCTGTCAAAGTAGCCCTGAAATAGTCACCAAGCTCGGGGTGTTGAACTGAAATTTTAATGAAGAGCTTATCCCCAGGTGCATCTACTCTCATGGTCCAGTCCCCAAGCATGTCCTACACTTTCACCAAGAATTTTTCATAATGTTTACTCATATTCAAGATAATGCTGACAAGAGGATTGTATTACAATGAAGTATCCAGGATAAAAGTACATGCACACCACTGGTGCATCAATCAGTCTTCAACTTAATCGCTACAACTGGTGAACAAGTACTTGTTGAAATTTAAAATCTACTGTGTTATGAAAGTGCATTTGTGGATATCTTCCCTTTAAGAACAGAAAACTTGTTGCACACCCAAAAAAAAATTTTTTTTTTTATTCTCGTGCTAGGACTTTGTTGTCCCAAAAGTCCAAATAGGGGCCCAATTTATAGTCAACAGATATAAAAGTTTAGGGAAAATTCTGTTTTGTGGTTTCACATGACATACATCTGATCCGTCAACATCATAGACCAGCAAAAACAATGTTAAAAGGATATTCAGGTTATCTAAATCATAGATTTCAATGAATTTAATATTTCCATGGGGCCCAAAGGGGAAAAAAATATTCACACTTAAAACAGCAGGTATCCTTTTGTTATTTGTGAAAGGCTATAATGAGGGCACCTCATCGTAGCTATGATGATCTCTTCATCAAATTTTATCCATCTACAGCGTTCCTCCAATAACTAGCGTAAGCATCCATAAAGGGATCCAGAATCGTCTATAAATTCTCATGTTCAAGTGGCACCACAAGCCAGCAAACATGGTCAATAGATGAGGCTATTTTATGACTCATTCCGTCTCCCTTGCTTTGACTAGCTTGTGTCACCATGTGGTAACACATCTGGACAATAAATTTTGGCATGTGAGGTCCACTTGAAATCTGCAGTAGCTGGGTGATACTTATTTTTCAGGAAAAATCGCAGATATGAAAATTTTGAGGGAAAGCTCATGGTGGTTACATAAGGGTGCCATCGTAGTAGCCTTTATGGGTTATTTTAACTTTTTTTTTCATTTTTTTTTCTTTTGGATGGTTTATCTACTTAAGCATTGAAAGTCCTTTGGCATTTAAAATCTATATATACACATGTAGTTACAGTGTCAAAAGGGTAAAGAAGCATTATTTTCCTTGGCTTTCAGGCTATTGTTTTGGTACCAATTCTAAACATAAAAAATGTTGATTTCTCCATATCTGGTACGTGATGTTCCTAGTAGAAACCCAAGGTGCTGATTCTGAGGCCTACACATATAGATAGACCAATTCAATTTCTTTCATACTATCCTTGTATCCTCAAACCACTAAAACCAGACAACCATAAACCATACTTGTTTTATCAACTTTTACCCAAATCTCAGACCAGTAATTTATATTTCAGAGGCTGTTTGTCATCAAGGCATGCCTACCTAGCACAACTTGAGGGAGTAAGCAAAGATTTTAGTTTAGGCTAGGGTATGTCTTAATATAATCCAGCCCAGGAAACACTAAGCAACTCCATGAGCTGGTTTCAACATTAATAACACAAGAAACTCAGTAACTAATTTAAAGTAAAGGTGGATGCAAAATCATGCAACATATGGAAGGATTAGGTACAAGGACAATGATTTAAAGACCCATCACGCATACACTTTCAAAGGAAGCAGTTAAAAAGGAAGATACCGAGGGCAGTAACTCCCAGTTATTTTTTTTAACCTCTGTTGAACAACATTTCTTCTTTATGAAAGCAGTAGAATATTCCCCAATCTAGATTGTTTCCTCTTACAATCTTGACCTAAACCGAAGCCCTCTTGTTTCCTCCTACAATCTTGAATCAAATGCACTTATATTTTTGTAACTTCTTGAGCAAATGATTCTTTTTCTTCCACTTAACTTTATCTTTGTAAAATCTAAAGGTATTGTATGTAGTGAAATTAGTCCATAAAGAATACTAGCTGAGCTCTATCTCAACAGTACTTTTAGGTGATATTTTGTACATATATCCAGTATTTGTTGAGTTAGCATATAACTCACTCCAGATAGGTATAATATCATCATCTACTCATTTTTTTCCACCCGTCAATCTATTACTTCTCATCCAATCTATGTCCATTTAAAAAATTTTTTTTTTGTTGTACAGATATTTCCTCTTAATTGATATTAAGAAAAACTAAAATTACAACAGGATGCCCCCTTGATATGATCCATTGTCCTCATCTCTTTCACCTCCTCGTTAACTGGAAATATCTGACAGGATAGTCCAATCCATTTCAAGAATTCACAATCAATATCATTAAGACTTGATGAGTATATTCATGGTTCTTGCAGTTCTGGTATTATTCACATTTATTTACCACAACCATATCATTTCTGAGTATGGAAAGAGTGGCACTCCATTATTTGCCAAAAACCAATAAATAACGATAATATAAAACAGGAAAAAATAACTAATTATTCCATGAAGATTAAAAAAAAATGCCTGGTTAAAAGTAAATGCTCCAGATCATTCTTTTCAAATAACAAATCTTCTCAGGAGTGTTAGAATGCAAAGTGACAGTGATCAGTGACAAACTAAATAACAAAATATGACGGATATATCCGTTAGTTCAATCCCAAATCCTAAATGAAGGTAAGAAATTAAAGAAGAAATTCCTTCTTGTCCATTGGAACAGAGTGAATATATGTATGTGAAATTTATAAAGCCTTTACACAATGACTAGGACTAAAAATCATAAGAGCTAAAGAAATTAATGAATCCATACCATAAAAGGACTGACATGTAATGGTTTAGCTACTAAATCTGCATTTGGATTGAAAACAAAATTCACTCTTTCGCCCCATGGTGTATTGGTTACCTGAATCAGAAAAAGAAACAGCTCACTAGAAAATAGCCAAATAGATTGAAAGATGACAGAGATTACCATTAGACCAAGAAGCCATCAAAAAGCAATGATAACATGCCATTTGTGATGATATAGAAGCCATTTCCTATTTCCAATTTTAAGCTTTCAATTACAAAATGAGATTTTATCGGGAAGAGAAACCAATGTTCCGATAATATCTCTACATACAAGAACAGACATACAAAAACAGATATGATAAATGATATAATCAATTCATCAATCCAACACACCAAACCATTCCAAAAATTGGGTACCATCTTGTAGGCAGCAAACACGAGATTAAATAGATCTACCAAGGGATATGAACAACAAGGTTAAAGCTAAGAGATGGACGGATACAAAAAGATAATAAAAATTTGAGAGACCATGGTCCATTGAGAATCCAAAAAAGAAAATACAAAAAAAAATGATCTATAAATGGAATCTTAGAGACCATTTAGAATCTAAAACATAGTCCAGAACATTGAATGTAAGGGTACATGTTTCCCATAAAAAGTCTAGAAAGCAACCTATCATGTGTACATGCACTCAACATGGGGGAATATTTTATTTCATAGCTGCTTCCTATTGGACTACTCTACTTCCAAACGAATTTCACATATGTTACATGTTAATGCCAAATTGTAGATCTCGACAATTAGCTCCAAGGCTTCCATGGCCATATGTCTATAGTCACGAATTCAGACAATTTCAGCTGTCCCAACAATCAGTATTTGCCTTGATACTGCCCATCAACTTGGATCCCTTGGAACTTCTCCAGATGGAAACTCTAAATAAGAATAAAAATTGTAACTATGACATGAATTTTGTGTTGTATCCAATTCAAAGGCAGACCTAATATTTAGATGACCATTTTGATAAAACAGAATCACTTGTTACCAACAAAAAATTTAGGTCATTATCTGCATGTATATATACATATATGCAAGTATATACAATTATTGGATACAGAAATGGAATTTTGTGGGGTTGGGGGGAATGAGGGGAGGAAGGAGTGAAGATGTTTCAAAATTTCTCACCTCAGCAATGCATTTCTTCAATTGCTGGTTAGAACCTTCTAAACCATAGCAATAATATACACTTAATGGATTTTGTTCATACCCTACACTAGGCGGTATCGTCAAGAGGAAGCTGTAAAGAATGGCAAAAACAATACTTAGTCAAGTTCTAAAAACCAATATCTTGCCAAAAAAAAATCAGAACTAATAGGAAAAAACCATTTTTTTAAGAAATAACTTTTAACATGTTGATAAATCATTGCCAATTCCAGAATTATGGTTTCTTAAAGTTCAAGAATACAAATTAAACTAAACCTAAACATAGCAATTAAGCAATTGATTAATTTTTAAGCTGTATTTGCTTCATTCTGCAATACAGAATCGACACTTACAGATGGAGTTCATAGGATATGTAGCATCAATTAACAGTAGCAAATCATACTCAAGCACCAAAAATTTAAAAATAAATGAATAAAAACTTCTATTGGCATGTAACAGAAAAATCTAACACACAAAATTCCACATTTAATTACCCCTTCATCATAGCATGTAATATCTATTCGAAACAGAATCTGGGTTTCTATCAATCGAATTTCATGGGATGGGTTTGTAAAATATGGGTCAAACTTTACAGAATTTTCAAGTTTTTACGTTTATATGCGGATAAATGAAATCGAATAAAAAGAAATAGACAACACTCGTACAGAATTGGGGGAAAAGGAAAAACGAAGAAATTCAAGTGTTTGCTTCAGTTCATGTGAGACACTGAGGGAAAGGCGTAGTAAGTACACAGGTCCATCGGTGCCGGTGATTTGGCGAGCGTGCTCGGAGGAGAGGTGATTGCAAGGAAGCGCGTCGGGAGCGTGGTCGAGGTCGAAGAGCGCGTAACGAACCGCGTAGCTGAACTCGTGGTGAACGGGTCGCCGGCGCTCATGCCAAACGACGCCTTCGTAAATGGCGAATTCTTCTGCTTTATCGGCCGGAGGAGTGGAAGGCGACAATATTCGGCGAAGTGAGTGGAAAGCAAGTAGCAGAGAGAGGATTGACGATGTCACCAATGTGGAAACAATGGAGCATATGAGATAGAGTGCCTCCATCTCTGTGTGCTGAGTGGGGTTCCCTCGCAGTGTCGACGGTAGTTCTTGCTTTTGCAGTGATTTGTGTCGATAAGGAAGATAGCGCACGTTTGCATGACGCGCGTGTTCGAGCGGCGGCTGATCCGGTCCAGATGTTCCACAAAAGGTTGGACCGATGCGTGACGCGAGCCATTCCTCTCAGATCTTTTATCATTCAATAAGCATTAAATGAAAAAATAAAAGAGTTATTTACTATACTTCACTTTGATGTGGAAATGTAACAATGGGTTTATTATCTTTATAATATTGTTGTTTATCGTATTTTATCCATAGATTGGAAAAGTTCATAAAGAAAGACAGAATTAATAAAGGAAAATTATTACGAATGGGTCTCTTGAATTGGTTTAAAAATTTAAAATGCAAGGAAAAGCTTGACAAAGGTACGTGTAACAATCTCATTGGAGATTGATACAAGGGACCAATAGAAGTTCCGAGAGAAATTGCTCCTGTGTGACGTGCTTTGGCATGTCAAAAACAGCAAAAGAAGAGAACCAATGAATGGTTGCAAAGTGTTGCTATAGATACGAAACAAGACCACTTTTGGGTCCGGATCTTTTCAAGTAGCAACTGGCAAGAAGCACGTGCAATATTGCATGTTGGGGAAGGGAACAATTACATAACTGACTATTGAGCTTAAAAAAATTGAGGCATTTTTTACCATTATACTCTTTCATTAATTAATGTATCTTCACCAGGGTGTTTATGAGTTGTTATAAAAAGTCTTGCAATTTAGTTTGCACAAATCCCAAGGGGGCATCTCATGCTTTCCAAGGGGCATTTTCCTATTATATATAGTATAGATTCTTGTTTGACTACCATGGATTTTATAATTAAATTAGGAAACTATAATCTAGAATCTTATTTGGTTGACCATGATTATTGAGATTGACATTGCAGTTTTTATATTAATAATTACATGCAATAAATAATTTAATATATTATAAAGATAATATAATATACTACCTGCAAAGTACTATATTTATATATAGTATTATGCAGGTAATATATTATATAATATAGTTGTAGGTGCCTTTTTTGAATCCACATTCACATGTCCAATGTTATATCCACGGTGTCGAAATATCGATGACGTGTCTTTAGATCTCTATTCTGAGTAGGAGAAGTATGTCCGATGTTGGCCTAAACCGCCAACTCAGTAGTCATTCCTGCGACTAAACAGAAGAGGGGTTGGAGTCGATAAGGCGTGAGAGGTAAGCAATGACAAGAATGAAAAACGAGAGATACTCAAGTGTTCTTCACGTATGCCAAGTCAGAAAGCTCCTTTCATGGTTCCAGAAAAGTGTAGAAGACAAAAATCCAAAGATGGACTTAGAGAATTCCTGGTAGACTTGGAGAAGGTCCAAAGGAAAAGAAGTACCGCTCTCAACAGCCAAAGATTCGAGGGGGGGGGGGGGGCCTTCAAATGAAAGAGGGTTTTTATATTTATAGAAGGAATGTGTCTCTAGGATTGTGACACTTGTCATAATCTAAGGCTTTAGGATGTTCTCATGTTTATCATGAATCTGGTCTCATAAAGGTCTAGGTTCAAGATAAGAATAAAATAAGAGATAATGAGGATAAAAGATAGAGTTCTTTGATTGGTGTACTGGGGCCCACATGTTAAGATGTAGAATTATAAATCACTTGACATCTTCATCATTCTAAGTCGACATACCATGGTTCGTCACTGGCTGCCGACGATTCCCACGCTCGAGTTCGCCAGGCCTTAAGGACCGCCGGAAACCCCCCCAAGTGGGCTTTCGCCCAAGACGGAGATCTCCACTCCAATATGCCAGATATATTTAATATAAATAAATCATGTCATATTTTATAATTATTATTTTTGTCGGGTAACAAACGACCCATGACGAGTTGTTCCTGTCGGGTGGCAGATAACCCATGATAAATCTCTTTCTATCATGTGACAAATAATCCATGCCAAATCATTATATAGGTGACGTGTCGAGTTATAAAAATGATCATCTACAATAGTCATATAATATATTATGATATTTTTAAAATATTTAGTATATATTATATTATACTATAATATATATAATATTATATATTGTAATATTTATATAATACGATATTAATATATTAGTTAGAATCCCTGAATCTTGATTCATATTGTTGCATGCAAATTAGATAGCATAGGAACCTGATTTCCTATAATTGAGACACATAATTAATATCATGCTATTGTAATTCCATGTGTCATTATACGGTGAACTAACAAGAATTAACAATTTGGCTCAACCTACTAATAAGACCATAATAAGGTGCCTTATTCTAGTTAATTATGGCTGGCAGCATAAATCCTGTTCTTCCATCCCAACTTCTCAAGAACTACAAATAACTTGTTAACAAGCTCCATTTAAAAATTATTTTGAGTCGGTAATGCACCAAGTTTTAATTACCTCTAATTTGGCTTAGATCCTTCCAAGATAGTGACCAAATCAACAAATTGAGTAAATGATTTCATAACTCACTTACCAACGCAGACTAATATAAACCCAATTTAAGTAGATTTGGGTCCATTATCCATACCTTAGTGGGTGTTTGATGTGCATTTTGGATTTTGGATTCTGATAGAATCTAATTCTAAAGTCTCAAAACAATTTTTATATAATATTTCAGAGTCAGATTATACAATTGGATTCTAAATCGAACCTAAAAGTTAGAATCAATCTCCAAGTGGATTCTATAGATTCTAGATGCTTGCCTTTACAGGGTCCAAAGTCAAGATTACAAGATTCACGTAGCATAATACATTATAATATAGTAGATAATGATAATATAGCATACAATATGTTATATTTTGAAATATATATATATATATATTACATAACGTGTTACATAACATATAATATGTACAATTTATATGATGATATGTATGACAATTAATTTATTATTATAAAAATATATGTTAAACATATCACACACACAAGTGTGTGTATATATATATATAACATATATACAATAAAAATGATACATATTATCTATATTATTCTCCCAGATTCTGGCCTCCTTTTTTTTTTTTCCAACTATTGCCCTATCCAACTATAACAATCCTAAACTATAACCGCCCCACTATTCCTTCCTTTCCACATTTCAATTTAAACCTTACTTATATGCTACAATTAAAAGCGAGACATGCAATATGCACGTGCCACCGCTATATATATATATATATATATATATATATATATATATATATATATATATATATATATATATATATAACAACATTTGATATATCAATAACTTTAATAATAATATATTGTATCATAAATCATATCATAAAATATTATATATTGTATAATGTCTTAACATATAGAGTATCCATTGTATATTGTGATTCATACCATAATATATTTATTATTATAAAATATATGTTATTATATATATAATTTCATATAAGATATTACATTTATTAATACGTATTATATTACATTTATGTAAATGTTAATATAAAAGACTAAAAAATCAATCTCGCCAATTAGGATCAATCAAATGAGGATCTAGATTCTAATGGCATAACTAAATTTTGCGATCTATAGTATCGAAATTGTATTTTTGATTTCAAATATCAACAATTAGAATTTGGATTTTGAGAATCCAAAATTATAATTTTAGTCCAGAATCCAGAATGCTTATCAAACGTCCCCTTAGTTTTCAACACTTAACCTCTTCCAACTGTCACCCAAAAGGGCCAAAACATACTTATCTCATGGGCTTGGTCCAACACAAGCAAAACAATGGCCCACGGATTGCCCATTAACACATCTCCCCAAAACTTCAGTTCCATCAAAATGTTGGTTAGGGTTGGGTAAAGCCGGTGGCCGACGACGAAATCTCACGGGCATACCAAAGGAGAGAGAGAGGAAAAAACAAAAGAAATTAATTTTTAGTGATATTTTTTGAAAATAATTAAATTCTTTCAAAAATATCCTTATACCACTCGTCCACACGACTTGTACAAGTAAATAAATGAGTTATAATTTCTGTCGACAAAAATATCACTAAAACTTAATTATATTGATAAGGGTTTCTGATTGAATTTTAATTATTTTCAAAAAGTATTATTAAACGTTTATTTTCCAAAAAAATAAATTGAAGAATATATAGTTGTGGGAAAGAAAAGAAAAAATAAGGGCAAATTGGTTTTTGGTGATACTTTTCAAAATAATTCAGATTTAGTTGACCAAATCTTAGTAATTGATTTGTAGTGATTTATTCTAAAATAATTAAGAATCGATGTTGCCATCAAAAGACTTGCAACGAGAAGTAAGCAAAATGGGTTTTTAGTGATACTTTTTGGAAAGAATTCTCATTCAGTCGTTCAATTCTTGTATATTGATAATTAGTGATACTTTTTAAACATAATTAGAAATCAGTGTTATTTTTACTATACATAAAGAATATCTTCCAAAAATACCCCTCAAAAGACTTGTAAACTTCAATTGTAACAAAATGAGTAAAAAGGTTTTCAAAGTCTTTTGAGGGCATTTTCGAAAGATATTCTTCATGAACATTAAAATAACATTGATTTTTAATTATTTTTAAAAAGTATCACTAATTGTCAATTTACAGGAATTGGACGGCTGAATGAGAATTCTTTCCAAAAAGTATCATTAAAAATCCATTTTCCCAAAAAAGTATTACTAAAAGCTAATTATTAAGATTTGATCAAATAAATCTGAATTATTTTAAAAATTATCACTAAAAACCAATTTTCCCAAAAAAAGAAAAAACAAAATAGGGCTCTGGCGATGAAAACAAAGCGCGTTTGAGATGAATGGCGTTGGGGAGTGGGGATGGTTTTTGTATCTGTCACCGTTCTCTCAATTAAATCGCCGAAAGTTAGGAGTTCATAGTCGCATGTCTAGACCCGACACGCGAGTGGGCAACGCGACTTCCCTCGATCGCTCCGCCCCGCCCTCTCTCCTTCTCTCGCTGCCTCTCGTATAAGAATCAAAACAACTCGTCTTCGCTTCGTCTCTTTATTCAGAGCTTCTCGATTGATTAGTCTCTGAATCTGAATCAAAAGCTCTTCTTTCTCGAAGCAAATGGCGGCCATTTTTCAGGGAGTGGGAGCTGCGGCTGCTCTTTCGTCTTCGGCTTCTTTTGATTCCAACAGATTTCATCTTCCCGCCCTCAAATTTCTCCCAGGTTTCAGACTGTTCTTCGATTTTGCTTCTAGTTTTTGTAAATTTGATTGTTGCATCGTTTTCCTTTTTCTGGGAAAAAAAATGCAAATGAAGCTCAGTGAGATTTACAGAAATTTATGATGTTGTTTCATTTTTACTTGATTCCAGAGAGGAATGGCAGCGGTTTGGTCGTTAGATCCGACGGAAGGTTGATTTCTGGTCCTAAATCTAATCCTAGAAGTTTCAGTGCAGGAAAATTGATTACCAATGCAGTTGCAGTTAAACATCTAAACCTCTCTCTCACGATATTCTTCTTATAATTGTTTGGAATATACGGTTTTGTGTCTTCATGCGTAATTGTAATTGAGTGTGTGTTCGTTTGTTGTTTTGGTTTAGGCAAAAGCTGATAGTCCTGCAGCTTCTATGGCGTCTAAACCTGGGTATGCTCTTTTTTATTTTTAATATATTCGGTCAGTTTCTTTTATAGCTCTCCGTTTTCACTTTTTCACCTTTTTCATATTGGGTGCTGTTTTAATTTGATCTGGATATTACGTATGTTATGTGAATTTGTTTTTCTTTTTGCTTTACAGAAGCTTGCGTTTGTTTAAGAAGGCCAGTTTTCTCTTGGCAATTGAAAACTTATCTTATTCATTGCCTTGGATTTTGTTGCATTGACGTGGGTGAAAATTCTCAAAATCTTTGCAGAGAGGTGTATCAGACTTGTCTTAATCTGGGGTGTTGGACTTGAAGACTTGGCAATATATTTTAAAATTAAGTACAAAGTAATTACTTTCAGTCAAGCAATTAGTATTATAAGAATGAAATATTAGTCCCTTGCGAAAGATCATAAGATGAACTTGATGATGTTTTCTGCCACAGAGAAACCATTTCTTATGAAAGCATAGATGTGACACTGTCTCAGATGTTGATCAATACTCGGATAGGAAAAATCCAAAGATTTTTGAACCATAACTGCATCAGAGTCAGAATTTCAGAAGTTGATCCATGCCTAATCTGTAGAGAACCCATATAAAATATGTTAGAAAAGGCATTTCTTGTCTCCAAATCCATTAATTTGGACAAAATCTTCGTGTAAATGAGGCTACACAATTGCTAATGAGATTTTACTTTTGCAAAAAGGGCAGGAAAATACAATATTGTGGATCATTCTTTATCGGATATTATGTTGATACTGCTCTTTGGTTGTACTAAGTTGGCAGCAGTATGTTAAAATTGTTAAAACTGATGTGAAAAAAGAATTTTTAATTTACAGAATAAAATGAATTCATGTTAAGTTAGACATCTAAATCTAAATCTATTTTTAGCACTTCATTAGACATGATCATGTGGTGCATGGTTTTAGGAAATCAGCTCACTGCAGTTTCCAGTCTGTTACTGGGGTTGCAGTACTTTATCAAGTCAAATAACTTTATTTAGTACAATTTTAGCCAGTGTCAGTTTATTTTCTTCGTGTACAAGCCACTTGCTGGCAAAGCTCGTTTGGGTACTTCATTAAAGTTGCTTGGAGGCATTTTATTTCATTGTTTATTGACATCCACTTGAGACTACTTTGTATATTTAACTTGCATCCTCTGTGTTTCTCTGTAGCAATGGACACAAGCAGTCACCATAAGTAATCAGGCCAATAAATTGTTTTATGTAAAGAGATTGTTCAGACTTATGGTAATTCCAATTAATGGTGTAGACCTATGGTATTTGCAATTTATTAATGGCATATTTTATGTTGGATATTGGAAGAGAGTCTTTGTAGAAAAAAAGAAAAGAAAGTTCCACTACTTAGCAGATTGTTCGATAAAAACATAATAATATAATTATCTATGTTGTTTTCTTTTATCACTGAAAGTGTCTTTATCGCATCTAAACTTCATAATTTTCATTAGCCACCTCCGAAATCTGGGCTACTGTTTCCTATTAGATTTATTATTGGATAGACAATTAAAAAATATAGTGGAGAGCTTTTTGGTTTTATGAAATTCTATCCTTCTTGATGATTTTCTCAGTTTATCTGATCCAGTTATCCAAATTCAGGGCTAATTATTGTTCAAGGTGTCAGACCATACTTAGATGGTCCACATTTTGTTTATCAATCAGTCACAATAGAACTACAATTTCAATTCCTCTAGCTGATCGTTTCATACAATGCTATCAAAGTGCCACCTAAACATTGCCTAGGTTGCCAATTGCCCAGGTAGACCCAAACTCTAGATCCTCTATGCTTGCATTTGGACATATGCATGCGAGAGCGGCAAGGCAATTGCATGGGTGTAAGTTGGAAATACCCAGCCAATAAAGCTAGGCATGATATGTAGTCCTCTGGTTCATTTTGAAATGTATTGTATATTATTTGACGAAGAAAATGATGACCACTCTGGTAAATAAAATTGTAATAGGACATCTTTCTAAAAATTTTGTTGCTTGCAATGGGGATGTAGATCTTAGATACATTTACTTATTCTTTTGAATTACACCATGCAATTTTTTGGTATGTGGAATTCAGGGGTCAAACTCTTCATCTGGTATGATGCAGATGCCTTGACTAGTGATGTCATACAAGATTACTGGATGTTGAAAGTGTGCTTTATTATTTTGCTAGTGAAATAACCATGAATTGCATGCCGCTTCGCAATGTGAGGTTGACAGTCTCGAGGCATTATGTGAATGCTTATGGTCTTAAAATTGTGAATTGGCATTTGAATTTTTCCCGGAAAATATTGCGAAGAATTGGTTTAAAAATGATTTAAAAATGATGTGCAGTTTCTCAATATTGATTTGGCAATAATAAATAATGTGTTCTACTCAGAATTTCTTATGCTCGCATCTCTGGCTTTTATTATTATCATACCCTGATTGATATATTGAAATATTTAATGGGTGGTAAGCTCCATGGTTGTTATCACAGCATGATTGCCCAGCATGAAACTGTTTCACAGTGTTGTGGCAGAGAATCATACCATGAATTGTTGGAAATCTCAAACAGGATTTTTCTTATTTTATGGGGATTCTCTCATATTTCATGCATGCACCAAAGATGATGTTCTTTTGCCTCCGATGTTTTGCCTGTAGCCTGTGTAGTTGGCATGAAATATTTATGGTAATGTCTATTGTGAACAAACACAATAAAATGAATTACTGGCAACTTTATTTGTTTTTAACTTTGCCATTTCCTTTTTTCTTTTCTTTTTTTCCTTTTCTCTACATTGAATGCTGAAACCGTAGATATAATTAATATTCTGTTACATGTTGCACATGAAGATGACATGACCTTTTTGATCTTGTAGAAAAAAGGTTTAAATTATTCTAAAAATAATTAAAAAAATCTCATTCTTTGAGATATATATATTTAAATGTAGCCAAATTTAGAGCTCGATAGCAAAGTTGTGTGCTAGAAGATCTGTATCATTGTATGTTCAGTTGTTCACCGAGAGAAGTGCAGTGTATAGACAACTTTGCTAAAATGTCAAGTGCAGTTGTTATTAATTGTTTGAAGTTATTAATTGTGCATTGGTTAATCATTTTTCAGATACTGGTCATTGTAAATAAGTTGATGCCTTTTTAATTTGCTTTCCACCTTATTTCTCATTCTCTTGTTTATTATTAGAAATTTATAGAGTTATTTCTTCTCCCTTTCACCTTGTTTTCTCTTCTTTGTTTTCCTTTTTTTTTAAAGGGTGTTGGATCATTTCAATGAAAAAAAAAAGGAAGGGCAGATCCCTGGATAATCTTTTTTATTGAACAATTTCTTACACCAGGTTCCAATTCAAAGATATGTAGCTATGCCAATTGCTTAGGCACGGATGATTGCTTGAGACACATAATTTGATGAAACGAAGAGTTGAATCATGTACGAATTTTTTTTTCCTAACGGAGCATTCTTGTCTAAACTGAGCAGTGTGCAATAGGCATCCATCATCACAGCCAATAATAGTTGCTGTTCTGAGACACCTTCATTTAGAAAAGGAGGATAAGTATTAAATTCTTATTTGCCTTCTCATTCTAAGAGGTTGATTTAACTGCAAAAATGGAGAATGCTAGGGACTTACAACTGTTTTGCTATATGGTTATCTATCTCTACCTTTTACCTGAAATGCCCTTTTATTTCCTCCGCGTCCTTAGAATTCCTTTAGATGTATCACTCCAGTTATTCTTGATGTGTCTGCTTTAGAGTCTGTAATTTATCAATTATGATTTTCGTCTCTGTATGTATCACGGAATTTTACTGTATCAACTTGATCTTGGGCGATTAAATATACCCCTCTCTTCATGGTTCTTATTATTTCTATTCTTATAGTCTAATGATGTGTGTGGAAATTCTTATGTTCAAATTGTACGCTTGGACTCTAATGGATCTGCCCTATCATATGCAATCAAATAATCTCCTTTCCTCTTCCATTGGTGCTTCTGAATGAAAATCATGTTATTGTCCTCTTCACTTCTAACTTACAAGGCTCAGCAATGCTTTGTACAACTTTATGGTATTATGGTTGTCCCTGATATTTCCTGTTAGCAACAAATTATCTGAATTCTACTTTTGGCATCCTCAGGCATGAGCTCTTGCTGTTTGAAGCCCTTCGTGAGGGGCTAGAAGAAGAGATGGACAGAGATCCACATGTCTGTGTTGTAGGGGAGGACGTGGGTCACTATGGAGGTTCTTACAAGGTGACTAAAGACCTTGCCAAAAAATATGGTGATCTTAGAGTGCTGGACACCCCAATTGCTGAGAACTCTTTCACAGGCATGGCTATTGGGGCTGCCATGACTGGGCTGAGGCCAATTATCGAAGGAATGAACATGGGATTCCTCCTTTTGGCTTTCAATCAGATCTCCAACAACTGCGGCATGCTTCACTACACCTCAGGTGGCCAGTTTACCATCCCAGTTGTTATCCGGGGACCTGGAGGTGTTGGACGTCAACTTGGAGCCGAGCATTCACAGCGCCTTGAATCATACTTCCAGTCAATCCCCGGCATCCAGATGGTGGCATGCTCTACCCCTTACAATGCCAAGGGCCTGATGAAGGCTGCCATCCGAAGCGAGAACCCTGTGATACTGTTCGAGCATGTACTTCTTTACAACCTCAAGGAGCGGATCCCAGACGAAGAATACGTGCTGTCACTGGAGGAGGCAGAGATGGTAAGGCCTGGGGAGCACATCACAATACTAACCTACTCTCGCATGAGGTACCATGTGATGCAGGCTGCCAAGACACTAGTAAACAAGGGCTATGACCCTGAGGTAATCGATATCAGGTCATTGAAACCTTTTGATCTTCACACAATTGGCAACTCAGTGAAGAAGACGCACCGTGTTCTTATTGTGGAGGAATGCATGCGGACGGGTGGTATCGGTGCCAGCCTGACAATGGCAATAAACGAGAATTTCCACGACTACTTGGACGCCCCGATTGTTTGCCTTTCATCGCAGGACGTCCCCACTCCTTATGCCGGAATATTGGAAGAGTGGACTGTGGTTCAGCCCGCACAGATTGTGACTGCTGTTGAGCAGCTCTGCCAGTAGCAAGCAGTGCAGTGCCAAGGTTTTAGCTCCAGAAAGGATTATACGCCCCTTATAGGCTAGTTATCTTCTTTTTTTGCATCTTAATTTAACATTTACCATTAAATTTCACACTTTTTTTTAGATGTTTATGTTTTCATTTTCAATTATTTATTTCGTTGAGGCGTTTTTCTTCTTTGTTTATCTGATGGGTGAAGATAAACTGATAATATATGTGTCTAGTAGGCTAATGGCTTGTTGAAGAGGGTCTGCTTACAATTTGATGGCTTGGATAATTCTTCTGGTAATTATGGAAATGTCACTTGGGGCTTGTTTACAACCAAAATATGTTTTTCCGATTTCAGCTATGAAGCGGCACGAAATAATTGGGTAGGTCTCACGATTTTGGCCAAATTTCAGCGAAAATTATGATCCAAACCTTGGTGATTTAGCTATATCATAGTGTCTACACAAATAAGTGCATCTTAAAATGTAAAGGCAATACTCTTTTCGAGGAAAGAATTGTGCGTCATATACTAACATGTAAATTGGTGCTTTCCAAGTTTCCAACTGGACGATTTACTTGTAAACTTCATGAACAGTCATTTTAAGAAATATTAGTGTGTCTAACATGTAAATTAGGACTTGAAATCTGCCGGAGCTCTTGACTGGAAGATCTGCTGGTCCAACGGTGATGTATGTGTCCACATATGTGCATAAAGCCTATTTGTACACACCTTCCACCGTTGGACCAGTAGATCTTCCAGTGTGAGGGACCAGCTGATATGGCCTTGTAAATTAGTGCATCTAAAATTTTTAGGTACATTTATAGAAAAAGTATTTTCCGAAACCATAGAACTGGATATAGATAATATCAAGTTAAGATCCTTGGATACGTAACTTGAAATCAATAAGAACTTACCACATTATAAGCTTGACATGATTGCCATAAGCTAGTGAGTTGGATTTTAAATTTATTCATCTCTATTTCATTGCCCAAATCAACTGCCCAGCCTTTTTTTTCCTTTTTTGTGAACCCAAAAAAAAAGAAATCTTTTTCTTAATTGCTATCATATATAAAAGTGTTTCTTAGAGCCCATATAGCTGTTTACCAAAATCGATTAATTGGTTTTTGGTCCCACTCTTAGTGTTTGGTGGGCATTATAGAATTTAGCTTCTAGTAGAATTCGATTCTACAATCCAAAAAGTGCATTTGGTTGAGATTTTGAGATCAGATTCAATAAATCTAATGTTATAATCTAGTCCATAATCAGAATATATCTTAAAGGTAATTATAAGGATTATGCATGTTGGTGCATAAATTTCTAAAATTAGTGATTCTAAATATTATACATAACATATTATATAATACATATTATAATAAATAATAATATCATAATACAATAGAGTTTGTTATATTATACATTAGTGGCAATATTATATTATACATAATATAATATTATTATATTATATACTATATAATATAATATATTTATTTAAAATTACATATAATATTCTATTATATTAAACAAAATACAATATTTATACATTGTATATAATATATATTATATCATATAATGTTATATTATATTATATAATATCATATAATATAAATATTATTTATATTATAATTTAATATAATATAATATCTGATGGTAATATTACATATATATTATATCATAATATTTTTTAATAATATATATTATAAAAAATTCTTAATATGAATATTATTTTTAATATATTTAATAATATATTATCTTAAATAAGATATTAATTTTTCAATATACATTATATTGTTTGTGTAATTTTTAATATAAAAATTCCAAATTTAATCTCAATAATCAATTTCGACCAAACTAGATTCTAGATTCTAATCATATAATTAGATTTGAAAATCTATGATATTCAATCAAGATTAAGGATTTTAAAGATCAATGATTACAATCTGAATTATCTAAATCCAAATTATGATCTATAATCCATAATACATAATGCCAACCAAACGCCACCTTACCGTAAGGGCGCTAAGCAGCAACGCGTTTTAGTGCAGCCCTCTCTTAACACCGCACAGTACCCACAAGCAAATGAACGGAAAACGACAATGGAGACAAAAACCCCCAACGGTTTTGTTACACGCGCAACGGAACGCAGAGTGGAGACAAACCAACGGTTATGCTACGAGTGGGAGGGAGATACTCCACAGAGTTCACGTCTTACAGAGAGAGAGAGAGAGAGAGAGAGAGAGAGAGAGAGAGAGAGGGAGTTTCTAGTCAGGAGTACAGGTTGATACAGAGGAAGTTTCTTCTTATTTTTGATACAGAGGAATCCCTGAGTCAAGAATACAGGTTCGTCTTCTGGTTCAAAGAAATTTCAATTTTTCGTTTTCTGTGAACGTTTACATCCGATTTATTCATTGATTTATAGTAAAAGAAAGTCCATTCTGTTGGTTGATGGTCTGGACGATTCTAATTTGCTTCAGTTTTTTTTTCTTTTGTGTGTGATCTAATAACTTTTGCGTTTGAATGACTGAGATAACGGGGGTAAAAATAGGTGGAAAATTAAATTAAAAAAAAAGGATGGAAGAAATAGGGTTTTGACGGTCTCACTGTTGAAATCATGATTGTCGGTTGGTATCTGATCAACCTGGAATCAAGTTTGGGGATGCAGTTTAAAAAAATGTTCATTCTTGGTCTTATTGGATGTAAAAATAAAAACGTTATCTAATGGTGTGGAAATCAAGGCAATCAGAAACTTTTTAATGCATAAAAAAGTGGCTGAAAGAAGCATATTAGATTTCATATCATTGTTCTCACCATTATTTATTTCTATGTGTTAATTAATATCTAAATCAATCATGCTTATTCAAATTTAAACCAAGTTCAGGATGATTTTGAAATTATTTTCCTGAGCCTTTCACTGCTTATTTCTGTTCCTAAATCCCTCACTCCTATCTTGTTTTTTTCAAACTGCCGCTTGATATCATCGAAGGAAGTAGCTAGTTCGTCTTCCTCCCGATGATCCAAAATCTTTGGCCATATTTGTGTTTTCACCAGAAAAAAATGCATATGCACTCTTTTCCATAAGTTTTAATAAAGTTATTTAGAGACTATGTTTCTTTTCATAATTAAAAATTAATCTATTTCATATTTACCTCACCAGAAAAAGCTATGTATTTTTAACAAAGATTTCAATGAAGTTGTTTGATTATTTTCTTACAGTATTTATATGATTTGCGTTATTTGTAGTTTGTGTCACTGTTTTACTATATATGATTAACGTTGGTTTTTTTCCTCCCTATTTTGGGGCTAATTTTTATTTTTACTAGCAAACACGCACGTGCTTTGCACGTGATAAGTTTCGAATACAAAAAAGCGAAAGTATAACATATGTAATGTTAAATATGAATTTTTTTTTAATATAAGATATGTAGTTGTAACCTCTCCTAGAGGTGATTCCTATACATCTCCACGAGGAGTAATGTACATCATTAATCAGAAATCCTTACACATGAATCCTTGTCGATAACAATAAATCCTCTGAAAGCTTCAAATCATGATTGACAGAAAAATGCCAGAAGATCATCCCCCCAAAAAGGCTAACAATCAATCTCTCCATTCTTAAACTAGCGCTTAATCAAACCCGGATTGGCTATCATAGCATACTTAGTATTCATATTCTGTCTTTTACTTTTTCCTTCACTGAATAACATCACTCAATTATGCAAAAACATGAACTTCTCTACAATTTTAGAATATATGAAAATTCGTGAAACCGAATAAAATCAAGAATAAAATTATGCAGTATACGCAACATGAATCAACTATTCAGCCCATTTTATCTCATTCTTTCTTGAACAGTTCAACTAACCATAACCCATTAAACATAATCATCCAATTGCGCAAAGAAAAAGAAAAAAAAAAAAGAGTTCACATTACAGCAGAAAAGAGAGCCCGTAAGCCTATTAACATAAATGATAGAAGATAGACGGTCAATACAGGTGAATCGCATGAAAGATACATTAAAACAGAAATATAAACCATATGATACCAATTATCAAATAACAGCAATTGTAGAAGAAGAGGAAGAAAATACCATTGATGCTGGTTGAAAAACAGACCCCAAAACTCCGTTGATAATGAAGATGATAAGGAGTTCTTGGAACCAAGAGGATCAGAGGAGATGAGGAGAAGATGAAGCAACTTCTTTCTTGCGATCCATGTTTCTCTTTAATCCTTTCTTTTCTCAAACAACAAACAAAACTACCCAAAATTACTTGATCTCGATAACACCTACCGTCCTAGGAAAACCCAGTATTGAAAGTCGACAAAAATATATTTGCAGCGAAACAAATAGAACAGTTACAGAGCAGAGGAAGAAACAGAAGAAAGAACATGTGAAGTTCAGACTCTGGTTCATCGCCATTGGTGGTAAGAATTCCTCTTAAACTTCTATTCATCTCTCTGACGTTCCACTACTCCAAATCATTTGTTTCAACTGATTATTCCAGATTCCAATCTTGCCGTGGCTTTAAATTTTCTGAATTCACACTTTGGTTCATTGCCATTAACGTTTCTGTCGACTTGGTAGGCATCATTAAATAAGTAAAAGGTAATGAAGATTTCATTTTTTCCTTTTTTTTCTGGTATAACTTTCAATAGGAAATCATGCAAATAATGGAAATGAATCGTACTCCATAGATAGCATTGTTGAATATATACAAAATAGATCCATCGAGAATAGCAAAAACACACTCACATCAGCAGCTAACTCCTGTTGTGTTAAAGGAATTCTGCCTTCCAATTTCTCACCAAACGGTTTCTAACTCGTTGGGGAATCCACTTTCAAATTCTCTTCGTCCCTCTGCCTCCCACCATCACCAATTAAATTCCTCAGAGCTGATCAATAAGAATAGCTCTGGAATATTTATCCTTAGTTACAGGAAATCCCTCCATCAGTGGTGCGGCATCCGAAATCAAAATGCCGCCACACCATATCCACAGTCCCCAATCTCACAGGGTGATCGTCTCAAAACAGATCCAGCAATGAGCATCGCAAGAATTGAACAGAGAAAAATTATTGACCTCCAAACAGATCCTTACCCGTATAGACCGTAACAGTTTCAGTCAAGATAGAAAGAAATCATTCGATCACCTGAAATGTTGAAGCAATATCTCTGGATCCCAAGTCCCAGAAAAAGGATTCAAACAGAGATTGACACGGTCTAAATCTTTTATCGTGACTGTTCCCAACAGTGGTGAAGATTTCACTTTCTTTTGATCGAACAGTCTTAATTTTTTATCATGACTGTTCCCAACTGGTGAATAAAATGCACAGCGATTTGTTTTTAATACGAGGGTGTTTTTGGAAGATAAAAGTGGACAAACACTAAGGGTCTTTGTACCTTTTATAGTAGTAAAGATTTTTCCTTTCCTCCTAAAAAAATATCTTATTGATGCTTTTTTCTACTTCATATGCCTGTGAATAATGATATTAAAGATTTGTGTTACTTGTTATCTACTAGTAACTATAAATAATCTATTAACTTCTAATTTATGTAACTGTACATTATCTTTTATTTATCTCTTATTTTGTATTTACTTTTCATTTAACGGACTAACTTGTTGATTTTTTTTCCAAATATTGCTTTTGATTAAGTAATAAGTTTTCTAAATAACCTTTTTTAGCAAGTTTTGGATAGTTTTTATGTATGTTGGAGTTTGTCTCATATGGTTTCTTGCGTCCATTTTAGAGCAAGGTTTTACATTTCAGTTTTTTCTATCATTTTGCTAGGTGGACCTGGCCCACCTGGAGAAATTTTGTTTGCATGGTAGAAAACTTCATAAGCATGTGGAAAGTTTGTTAGATTTTTAAAAATTTCAAGTAGAATTTTTAGAGGTTTAGAGGAGAGCAAACTACCCTATAAACCTTAAAATCAAAAGAAATATATGCCCAGTCACTTGCACATAGAATTTTCAAGTAGAATTGTTAGAGGGTTTGGTGTTTAGGTTGGTTAGGAACTTAGGACTATCTTTGAAGCTTCCTGAGAATGTAACCTCTGTGAGGAGCCTGCTAGGGGAGAGGGATAAAGGGGGTTGGAGTGACTCTTAAATGGTCTAAACCTGGTGGAAGGCTGTTTGGAATTGCTAGACTGATCCTTGTGGCTTCTGATGGTGATCCTAAGGTGCTTCTCCTTCTTTGGATGCTTCTATGTCGGGAGAGGCTCTCTAAGCAAAAGGGAAGAAAGGGTATAGTTGCTGAGGTTGCGGGGGTGCTCAGGGAGAAGAGGGGTTCAAGTTAGGATTGGCCAAAAGTTGCCTTGAACAACAGCTGGAGCTGCTTTTATAAAAAAAACCAGGATTGTACCTTGTACTCAGAATGGTGCAATGCAAAACAATTTGTACCATGTATGGCGCATGGTATGGTTCGACTTTATCTTTTTTTCGTACCATGCACTGAGCATGGTACAACTCGAATCTGATTTTTCTGCAGCCAGCTGCTGCATGGGCCCTGGTGCTTTCTCAATTGGGGAAAGTCTTCCCCCACTTCTTTATGCCTAGGGAGACCAAAAGGCTTTCTCTAGGGTTTTATAATGGATGAAAACCCAATTCAAATTTTAAACTCTCTCAAAAAGAAAATGAGAATTTATCTATTTTGGTGTAATGTTTAAACCACTTGAAGGTTCAAAATTCCCCTGCCGTCAAATGGGGAGCCATGTTGCAGCCCTGTCTATCCAAACTTCGGTCATGTAGCCACATGTCTCTCAAAATTCCTAAATTAGCCCTCAAACTTATTTCACCCATAACACATTCATTTTAAGTCTGATTTGAGTGTAGTTTTTGCACTGCGCTCGTCTTGATGTCCATCTCATGGAGCAGTTATTTTTATGAAATTAGGCTGCTATCATGACCTTTATTTTTGAGTCCTTACTTGAGTGAGTTTAGGGTTTGCACCTCTGGTAATTTTCAATGTGCAAAATTATGGTTCTTACCCAAGGGACCACTCTGGAGTCTGGACTGATCCTCCAGTCTCATTATCTCATACTAATTGTATCAAACCTTATGTTTTCTCCTCCCTAACAATGGACATGTTACTATTTGTCTCATAATTATTTGCGTTAGCAAAATACAGACAGCCACCATCAGAGTTGTACAGGGGAAGTATGACCCTGATGGGTTTGTGGTTTTTTGTGCAACATGATAATTCCTATATTTGTGCCACAGGTTCTGACCTTCATCAGTGATGACGACTTTGTTTTTCAGGTTGAACAAGCACAAAGGACCACCCTTGTCTAGCCTTACCATCAATCTGGCCCAAGATGTTAAGCAAACTAAAGATCTCATTGCCCTCTAGAGGATGATTAAATATCTGATGGATCTTTCATATAAGTTATCGAATCTGAATCTGAATATATTTATGAAATTCGTACTTGAATCCAATAACAAATCCGAAATCTGATTAGAACGATGTTTATTTCTGTCCTAAGTCTACAAATAGTAAATCAATTCAAGTATGGTTTCTTGGATTACGTTTATGGTTACATCTTTTATGTGATGCCGGTCTGAAGCCTAGATAAAGTAGGAGGTTGCATTAGGTTAGTAACCAATGTAAAATTTTAGCTAAAGTTAAACATGATATGAATCTTGAATTAGAATCCGTGTACATGCTAGGGCATCGCTTGTTTTATGCAGCACGTTGCAACGGAACCCGGTTGCAGTGAGAAATAAGCAAGAGTTGAGGATATCCTCCGGAAATGATGCGCTGCAGCGCTACTTGGTTGCAATGAAAAGTCATCAAGGTTTTAGCATCAAGTTAGATGAATGCGAGTAAGAAATTTAGTCAAAGAGAGTAGGATATGCTTAGGTACTTGGAATATAGGAACCTTAACAAGAAAAAAAAACTAGAGTTAGTAGATTGTATGAAGAGAAGGCAGATAATATAATGTGTTTATAAGAAACTAAATGGAAAGGGGATAAGGCTGGGGAGTTTAATGAGTATAAGGCAATAATCGAAACGGGGTAGGAATAATGGTAGATAAAACTATAAAATATAATGTTATTAGTATTAGGCTAATTAGTGATAGAATAATTTTGCTTAGGTCAGTCATAGGTCAAGAAGCTGTAAACATTATTTGCACCTTGTAGACACCCCGAATTGCACTACCAAAATGAGAAAATAAAGAAAAATATTTAATTGGATTTGAAACAGGTCAAAAAAGATGAAAATTTGGTCAAACCTGTTTTGTCCGCATAAGGTATGCGGACAAGCTGTGTCCGCATATCAAATGCGGACACGCGTGTTTTGGGCGTTTTTGTAAAATCTCGATTTTTGAGCCTTGTTACTATTTTGATCTTCTCTTTAGGGTTTCGTTCTGCCGTTTTTGCTCTAATGCATGTTTCTAAAACTGAATTAGAACATTCTAGAACCTCTTAAGACCACCCCTGCCCTTGTTCTTGCTTATAAATAGGAGGCCTCTCCTCAAACAAATGGCTGTGAAATTGTGGCAGAAGATTGTGGCTGAGAATTAAATGCTGGAAGTTAGAGTTGAGAATTGAAGTCTAGAATTGTGGTAAAGAAGAGAACCCCTGCCTCTTTGCTTTCTCAAGTCCAGGTAAGCTTCTCAACCTCTTTATTTTCTAGTTTTTAATTTCTAGGATAGTTCTAATCTTCTCCCTTTCTGTAATATAAGGTCTGTATGTGATTGTAACCCCATACCTTAATCCAAGTACCTCGAGTATCTTCTCTAGCCGTAAAACGTGAAGAGAGTTTTAGGGGAAAGGAGGACAGGAATGGATCCGTAGGGCAGACCCCCATGTGCCGTAATCTTAGAAATATGTGATTGTAGTATTTTGTTTAGGTTGTATAATTGATTATTGATGAGATATGAAGGAATATCATGGATCTAGGCTGTTTACAGCATTAGATCTCTTTTTCCTTCTAGATTCTAATTTTTTACATTGTTTTCACCTTTTTTTTTTTATGTTTTTTGATGTTTTTAGTCGTTTAGGCTAAGATCTTGGATCTACCATTGTCAATATGGTAGATCTGGATTCAGAAGCCTTCAAGTAATCTCTAAGGTTTCATGATGTGGTTTTTGAATTATTTTTTATTTTTGAGAGAAGACCCTACGGTCTAAGCTCTCCCCTTTTGATGTTTTTCATTAAAGTGGGTATTTTTGGTTTAGATTTTTTTATTTAATGAGAAATATGTGCTAGATCTATGCTCTGGATTGTTCAGATTCAATTCTTCAATATTTTGTAAAAATAATATTTTTTTATTTATTCCTAGATTTCAAGGATTTAACTTAAAGCCAGATTTTTGAAGTTTTTACTTTAGATTTGTTTTCTTTATTTTGATTTCAGTCAATCATGAAGCCCCAGAAATGGCTCTTGTTTTCATAAGAAGGATCCAAAATTAATTGGATCATTCACATGGAAAAAAATCATACATTCTTTTATTTTTCTTTTACTTTTGTTTTGATTTCTATGAGCAAGCATTTTTAGAAACATGAACAATACTTGGCAACCACCTTGTGTGGATGAATGGGGGTACCTAACACCTTCCCTTGTTCATAACTTAATCTCCTTACCCATCTCTGGTTTACTTTTGGAATTAGAGTTATTTTTACTCTAATTTGTTTTCTTTTTTTTATTTCTTCTATTTGATTATTTTGGGTGTCCATTTACACCTTAAAAAAGAATGGTGGCGACTCCTTTGTTATTGAGCCCGTGTGATGATAAAGGAAAGTCATTAAATTGATTTTTTCCCCATGTCTCACACACCTATGAAAAAGC
Source organism: Buxus sempervirens (assembly GCA_947561395.2). Lineage (NCBI taxonomy): Eukaryota > Viridiplantae > Streptophyta > Magnoliopsida > Buxales > Buxaceae > Buxus > Buxus sempervirens. The sequence continues at coordinate 13,616,587 of OX387186.1, read as the reverse complement.
ATTATGGGAGTGCTTGCGTGTCCCAGATCTCTATGTACTTTAACACAAAAAGTAGGATTAAAATAAAGATTTCATAAGACCACAATATGGTGAAAAATCCTAGCAATCCAACTAGATAAAACCTCGGGTCTCTTACGGTGACCACCCCTAGAAAATCAATTCATTATAAATAATGTGAATATAAGAGTCTACGAGTTGCAGACCTCCTGTCCCACAAAATCACTTTTGCTTGCTTCCTACGATGAATTACTCTTAAGTGAATTAGTCCCTTCATCACTTGGAGTCCACCTTGAGATCATGAACAATACTTTAGAGTCCATCAAAGTGTTTTTCTCACTCTTAAGAATCCAGCCAAGAGCACCACACATCTGGAATCCACCAAACACCCACACTCTATCGAAGAAGCAATGAGGATCAAGATTGTCTTTGCAAGCTTTCCATGAAGCACAGAGGGTGTGTAGTTAACTCTCAATATGATCTTCAAGCTCCAAAAGTCGGTTGTCAAAAAACTCCGAACCCTACTTACACAAAAACCCTAAAATACTATTTATATATGAATAGCATAGTTATTAAAGGCGGTCACCTAGGCGACCAGGCGTTCCAACAAGGTCCAGGCGTGGTGTCGCCTAGGCGACCTGTGCCTAGGCTACCTAGGCAATAGCCTGGGCAAGAAGGTGACCGCCTGTTCGCCTGGGCGAGCAAACATGAAGATAAAAAAAAAAGTGTTTCCCTCAACGCATGTCTTCGTTGAGCTTCATCAACACGTAAGAGACAGGCTTCGTCAAGCTTCTCCTCCATCGTCTTCGTCAAGCTTCATCAACGGAAGCCGCAAGCAAGATATGTCTTCCGACAACTTCTCCTCTTCTTCTTTGTCGAGCTTCGTCAGTGTCTTTTTTTTCTCTTCTTCTCAAACGAAACTTTCTCGCTCTCGCCGACTCTCCTCTCTCGCTCTCTCTTTCTCTCTCGCTCTTTCTCTGTCCTAGCAAATTTGAGTGGTTATGTGAGAACAAGGAAACAGGGCCTGTATTTTTATTAGTTGTTATTGTTCTTTTTTAAAATGCACAATATTTAGGTCTTTTTGATACTTCCATCAACAATGGATGATGAACATATTTTGATTATTTTAAAATGAAAAAATTGTCGCCTAGGCGACCGCCTAATCGCCTAGGCAGTCGCCTAGGCTACAGGCAGGTCTATCGCCTGGCATCGCCTAGGCGTTTTCACAACTATGACGAATAGAAACACACTATGCGGGCAGCTGCGCCAGGTTGCGAGCGCTTGCGCTTGCCTATGAAGCCCAGAAAATCTATGAACTTTTTCATATCCTGAGACACGCGCAGGTGTGCCTGCCAATGCAAGCCTGCATGTCTCAGGCTCTTCGTTATGTACAAAAACCCAAGACCAAGGCACAGCTGCGTGAGCCTGCGCATGTCAGGGTTTTTTATAAAACCAATTTCGGAGACCAAGGCGCAGCTGCGCGTGCTTGAGTGCACCTGCGGTTGCCTGCTCACTTGCTTGACTTAAATTTTTCAGCTTCATTCTCGTTTTTAACACACACTTGAACACAACCATTAGTCTCCAAAGTGTTTTGGCATGCATTTGTCATATGAGGTGCAAATTTTGCACTAATAGCCTATGCACCTCAATATGAAAGCATTAATGGACTTTTTCAGGAAGAAATGGATATGCTGATACAAGGCATATTAGTAAGTGAAAGAATATTTATAGAATGGGATTTAAATGGTCATATATGAGATGAGAGTAATGATTATAATAAAACCCATGGAGGAATAGGCTTTGGTCAACGGAATGAGATGGGAAGATTAGTTATTGAGTTCGTAGTTGCCTGTGACATTGCTTTAGCAAATACCTTTTTTTAAAAGAGAATTGAATATTTGGTAACTTTTAAGATTGGATTAAATTGGAGTCAAATTGACTTTTTTCTTCTTAGGAGGACTAAACTAGTTACTTGTAGACTAGAGATTGCATGGTTATTCCAAGCGAGAGTTTAGCTTCACAACATAGGTTAATAGTGATGGATATTGGTCTTAAAAAGTGGAAAAGAAACAAATATACTAAAACAAAATAAAAATAAAGTGGTGGAAATTGAAAGGAGAGAATTTAGTAATTTTTAAGAATAAGTTAATGAAACAGAACAGTTTGGACCTTATGGGAGATCCAACTAGCATGTGGAATGAAATGACCAATTGCAGCATAAGACTTGGAAAATAAGTATTATGAAAATCGCAAGGTAGTATTCCAGCTCATAGGAAAACTTTGTGGTGGAGTGATATAGTCCAAGAGGTTATCAAAGAGAAAAGACTTTATTTTAAAATTTGGTGAAAGAGTAAAACCCAAGAAAACTTGGAATGATATAAAATTGTAAAAAAAGAAACCAAGAATAAAGTCAGGCTAAAAACCATATATATGGCAACTTATATGATAAGTTAGGTACTAATGAAGGTGAAAACTTTATTTATAAATTATCAAGATTTAAAGAAAGGAAAACGAGGGACTTAGATCAGGTTTCATGTACTAAAAGTGAAAATTGAAGAGTTTCGGTAAAAGATGAGGAGACTACAGTAAAGTGGGAAGAATATTTTATGAAATTATTAAATGGGGATGATGCACAGAGATCTTGATTATGCATGGATGATAGTAGTAATAAAACTATAGAACAAACTTATATTGGTAGGGTTTGATTTGTAAAAGTAAAAGATGTTCTAGTCAAAATGAGAATAGGAAAAGCCTTGGGCCCAAATGGCATTTCTATAGAGGTGTGGAAGTGCATGGGAGAGATTGGTGTATTTCAGTTGACTAAATTGTTTAATGAAATTTTAAGGATTGAGAAAATGCCAAATGCTTGGAGGATTAGTACAATAATACCAACATATAACAATAAGGGAGATGCACAGGAGTGTGAAAATTACCGTGGCATTGAACATATGAGTCAATATGAAATTGTAGGAAATAGTGATTGAACATGAATTAAGGCTAATAATTAGAGTGACAGAAAACCATTTTGGAGTTATGCCTGTAAGATCCACTATCAAAGCTATATTTTTCCTTAAACAGCTAATAGAAAAGTTTAGAGAAAAGAAAAGAGATTTGCATATGGTTTTTATTGATTTAGAAAAAGCATATGATAGGGTTCCAAGATAATTAATTTGGTGAACTTTGTGTATAAAAAGTGTACTAATGAAATATATTGATGTAATGAAGGATATATATGGGGGAGCTTCAATTAAAGTGAAAACTGTTGGTGGTGTGATAACTGATTTTCCGGTTTAGATAGGTTTTCATCAAGGGTCAGCTAGCAGTCCTTATCTTTTCGCCTTAGTTATGGATGAGTCAATGAGTCATATTCAAGATGAAGTGCCTTGGTTTATATTATTTGCAGATGTAGCATTTTTTTTTTTTTTTTGTAAGCTTTAATTGAATAAATATTTACAATGATAGAGTAGGATGAGGAAGACCAATCATGGTTTCCCAAACATGATCCACCTGAGCCATCTAATCATACACTAAATTCACAAATGCACATTGTTTTTGCAGTACTTCCTATGCCCTGGTCCTTACGAAACAAATTCAGTAGTGAACCCCCATTTAGTCATGAACTCTCTATTTAGCGGGTTGTATTTTGTTCTTGCAGTTTCAACTGAGTATTTGTGATAGATGTCCCTTCTAATACCACAAAGAATGTCATCTTTATGCTTATAATCATTCGTAAATATCCTGCTGTTGCCTTCTAACCAGATATGCTAGACAGTGGCAGCAAGAGAGGTCTTCCTAACTATGGTTGCAATCTCCTTATCCTTGAATTTGTCAACAGCCCACTGAATCTCTTCTTGCCATGCTTTGATTCCTCTGTTGAGATTGTTTACCTTCAGCACCTGTTCCCAGATCTGGTCGCTATAGTTGCATTCAAAAAATAGATGTTGTAATGATTCGTGACTTGCTTGGCACAAGACACATTTGGATCAAGGGAGAATTCCAACTTTACGCAAGTGATCTTGTGTTTGTAATATCTGTTTGGTTGCCAATCAAAGTATGAATGCATGCCTGGGTATATTGGATTTAAACAAAATAAGGTTGCACCAATTCACCTTCAGCTGTGGGTAGCAAATGCTATTATAAGCGTCTTTGATAGTGAAGCACCCAGAAGAAGCAGGTGTCCAAGAAATCCGATCAGGTCTACTGCAATCTGGTTTAGGGATTTTCTCCAATTCTCTCCAAATTTCCAGCAGTTCTATAAAGCAGCCATAGGGACATTCCAATCCTCTAGGTGGATGATGTCTTCCACTCTTGCCTGAACTCCTAGAACAGAATCATAGATGATTCTCGTGTGATATTTCCTGTATAAAGGGCCACATGGAAGTCAATTATTAAACCATAACCATATTGACTTACCGTTTCTGATAGAATGCTTCATGAGACCATGAGCATGTTGTCTAGCCTTTAGAATTTTCCTCCACACGCAAGAACAACAACTAGGGGTCTTTAAATACTATAAATTTCAGTCTTTGATGAGGTGTTTTTGGACCCAACTGATCCACAAAGTATGTTTGCCAGTAACAACTGCCATGCCTGCTTCATGATCACTGCTTTGTTCCAGGCTTCAATGTTAGGAATGCCAAGGCCTCCTTCCTGTTTAGTACACAAATTTCTTGCCAACTTACATGCCCTATCTTCTTATTCAAGTCAGATCCAGCCCACAAAATCTACTGCATAGCTGATTTATTTTTAAGAATCTTTTTGAAGAATGAAATGACTCAACCAATGAACCTGGGTGGAAAATATAACTGTATAGATAAGTTGAACTATACCTGCATAAGAACCAACATTTCCAGGATTGTACCTTCCCTTTGGTTCAAATGATGAGGTTCTCACAATCATTTTGGGAAAGGGTCCTCAGGTGTAGTGTTGGTGGGCCACGCTAGAGAAGTAAATATTAAGCTAGAATTGTGGAGAGATATTTTAGAATCAAAAGGTTTTAAAATATGCTGTGCGAAGACTAAATATATGAAATACCCTTATAATATAAATAACAATATGACTAAATGAAATTATTAGAATTGACAATCAAGATATCCCTTTAAGTAATATGTTCAAATATCTTGGTTCAATGGTACAAAAAGATGGAGAAATTGATGAAGATATTGCCCATTTAGAGCTGGTTGGCTTAAGTGGAGGGGTGATTTTAAGGTTTTGTGTGCACGTTCCACTAAATTAAGGGTTAAGTTTTATAAGACAACAATTATACCGGCTATGTTGTATGGTGCAGGATGTTGGGCGGCAAAGAATCAACATTTTCAGAAGATGAGTGTTATTGAGATGAGGATGCTAAGATGGACTTGTTGCAAAACTAAGAAAGAGAAAATAAGAAATAAAGACATTCAAAAGTGGTTAAGTATAGCATACATTAAGGATAAAATAGAGGAGAGTAGGTTAAGGTGGTTTGTTCATGTAAATCGGAGACCAAGAGATGCACCTGTAGGTTGTAATAAGGTGGGAGAGGATGCATATTGAAAGGCTTAAGAGATCAAGAGAAAGACCTAAAAAGACATGAATGAAGTTAATAAAGCAAGACTTAACAAAATGTAAATTGACTAAATATAGGAGTTTTGACAGAACCGGATGGAGAGAGAAGATTCATGTTGCTGACCATACTTTGGTGGGTACTGGCTTTTTGATGATGATGATGATATACATCTTAATCGGATTTGGATCTTAATTGGGGTCAAGTCTGAATCCGAATATAAATGGATATTTTTTTTTTAAAGATCTGAATCTGATCCGACGGACATTTAATCAGATAAAAATCCGATTAATTTGGATAATTTAATCGGATTTCGGTCAAAATTGGATATTTATCCAACCCATTGACAGCCCTACTCTGGTATGTAAATTTACTTGTGAATCTTATGGGAGAAAAGTGGTAGACAGATTGTCATTTAATCATTCATGTGGTTCTTTGATTAACACCAACATTTGACCTTTAACATTGGACTGCAGTTAGAATTTTTCTCAGTGTTAATTGAAGTATAATTAATTCATTGGAATTATTTGGAATAAAATCCATTTCTCAGATCGTCGATTCTACTTTATAGGACCAATCTCAAAATTATTCTTTCATAAGCTTGTCGATAATTGATATTGTTAGCTCTCAATGGGCCCAATGTCTTAGAGCCACCATCAGACCTTTTGCCCGCTAATTTCCTAATAAGACCTTGCAAAGGACATCCAGAGTGTATTTACTTAGCCCTAATATTCATTTAATTTGTTTTAGCAATGAATGCCTAGTATCTGCTAATGATATACATTCAGGCAACCATACGGGAACTCCCAAAAAGCTTTTTCTCATAAGAATTGTTTATGATAAGTTCAAATTTGAATCATAATTTGTGTGAGCATCTTTTCGTCGTTCTTAGTCAAAAGTAATCTGGTCCTTTAGCCACTTTTAAGTTATTCTGTGATAGTTGTGCCAGTGTCCTCATTTTCTGAGATACCATATATTTAAAATTTCCCATTGTGGAGAAAGTGTTGGAATCCTTTCTGCTATGAGCTGTAGAAATCCATTGCAAAAAATGGGTCTTGGGAGTGAAAGGGTATAAAAAGGAAACCACCACAAGCTGATGACTCATTAACTGACAGTGTTTGATTTTTGAGGGTGATAGGTAGTTTTATCCAGTATAAGCCATGAGGAGAATTACAGTTTTTGCGCTTTGTTCTTCTTTCCTTTTTTTTTTTTGGGTGCTAATTGAAGTGAAGATTTTATTAAAATTAAAAAAAAAGTACAAAGGGGTGAACCTTGCATAAGAGAATTATATATATATATTTTGCTTTTTTTTCTTTAGTTTTTTTCTTTTTTCTCAGTGTTACTATCTATAGTAATGTTAGTTTGTTTTATTGGAATTTTTTTTTATCTGAAGTTATTTGTCTTTCATGAATGTCTGAGAGCCTATCATTCCTACTGTAATGAGGTCTTACAACATTTGCAGTCTGTAAGTGGTTATATAAATGATTTTCATTAATATGCTCTTTAGATTTATTCTCTATGGAAGTTTCTTTACTTTTATATCTATCTTAAGCAATCTGCCTCAACTTATTGCTGTTGTTGTGCGGATGAACTATGGGGAGATAAGTGGAACTGAAGATAAATTGATTGGAGTATTCTAACAAGGGGTGAAAAAGATGATCAGAAAATTCTGTTTTGAGTGAAACATTATTTATTGTGTCATCCTTTTGTGTAGGTTTTAGATATTGCTGTCATCAACCATGTAACTAGGCATGGCTGGTGACACGTCATTGATATTTTGACATGCATGGTGGAAAATTCCCCCAAGCTGGCGCAAAAATTGTGGAAATCATCCCCATATGGTGGAGTTTGAATTTAGTCTGTTTTTATGCATCTATAATTGGAATATGATAACAAGATTTATATTTAGTAAATATACTTTAGGACAGGTTCATTTGCACATGATTATGAAATTCTTCTATGTTATATGGTGACAATTGCTAATTTAGACGACTTCCCGTGCTAAGCCATCTTTATAATCCCTGAAGTCTAAATGTTCATTATTATATTTGAGTTTATTTTTATGCATCTTTTAATAATTAAAGTATTAAATTGTTTAGATACCAAATACTAATTAAAGAAAATTTCTCCATTTTTCTCTTAAACTAGGGGCAATTTCCACAATGTAGACGGCAATGGGGAAAATTAACAGGCTGATTTCTCTCATTCTCTCTCTTCCCTGTACCTGAAATGACCACCAACATTTCAAATTGTGCTTTTAGTGTTGACTAGAGGCATTTTTGTCTGTCATAGAAGGAATTTGGTGAATCTTTACTTCAGACCAGTAAAATAATTTATCTTGTGATAAGGTGCCTTAAGATCTCTGATTAATTGTTTACGGTATATTCTTATACATAGAGTATTAATGTGTATCCTTAAACAGGCATATAGGGATAATGGAAGTGTTGTTTTCACATTCTTCTGTTATTATATTGAGTAAATTATAGAAACCTCCATTGAGGCATGCACTAATCACTCCTACCTCCATTTGCGTTTCCGAAATAACACTTTCCCCTTGTCAGAACATGTTCCTTATTAAACTTGAAGTTTTATTTGTTCTTACTCAAAGCTCTTCGTTACCAGAAAATTACCTTCTTTTCTTCTTTACTGTCCCCTTTCTTCATCAGAAAATTACCTATTCTCTTTCTTTACTCCCTTTTTAAACTCCCCAAAAAAGTAATTAAAATGATAATTTCATCTTTTTATACTTTAAGATTGCTGACATTAGGCACCTTGGTCAAGAAGTTGGACGAAACTCAATGGAGAGGTGGTTAGTGTGACCTTCTTCAAAACCTTAAGAAGAGAAGAAGGGGGGGGGGGGGGGGGGGGGGGGGGGGGGGGGGGGGGGGGGTGGGCGCGGTGTGTGGTGGGGGTTGTGTTGTTTCAGAAATGTGAGGGGAGGTATGTGAAATTGGTGCAAACCCTAAGGGAGGTTTCTGTACTCTACCGTATGGTATTTGACTTGATAATCACCTCATTAAATCTTAGTGTGAATACTGATTACTACTTCTAATCATCTGCTTTTGTTTAACCTGACAAGAACAAGAAGTGGAGCCTTGATGATTCGTGCTTTTGATGTTAGACAAATGGTGGGGCTAATTGATTCGAGGCTAAGTGTGATACAGGTCAATTAATTTTAATTTTTATTTGTGATACTAATGTACTGGAATTTCTTCATATTTTTTGGGCTGATACGAACCAATAGGAATTGGCCTTTAGGAATCTATTGGCAAAGTCCAAAACCCAATTCAAAACTGAGGCTTCTTGTGATAATATGGAGAGCTATGGGTTTCTATGCTCTTTAGCATGGTAAATCTGGACCTCTTTTGGTTTCATTTCATTTTGGATTATTACATGGACTTGCATGTGGGCGAGCCTTGGCGCAATGGTAAGGGTCCTCCGTTGCAGCCTAAAGGTTGTGTGTTCAAGTCATAGGAAACAGCCTCTCCGCTTATGGGGGTAGGGTTGTGTACATTAGACCGCCACCCCACCCACACAAAGACCCCGTGCAATGATGGGAGCCTCGTGCACTGGTCTAGCTCTTAGCCCTTACATGGACATGCATATGTGGGTCAGTAGCATCTCCAAATTCTGAGTTTATGAACCTATTTTCAGTGGATGTAGTTGCTCTGCCAAATTCCTATTAGAAAAAAAAAAGGAGCAATGCCAAAGGATGTAAATCTTATTCTGTTCTTTATTACTGCCTCACAGTTTTTTTTTCCTTTTAATGTTGTTAGATCCTTGGGTTTGCAGTCACTGCCATGTAATTTGCAAGTACACCAAGAAGTAACTTTCTGGTGCTTATTTTCCTGCTGTCTGCGCCCTGCAGTGTGGGGAGGTAAGTATTAATCTATATACGTAGACATTATTGTTAGCATCAAAGCTGAACAATGAGCATTATTTTTGAGTATGGGTTTCTCCCCTCTGAGAAGAGGATAGCAGACCTTCAGCCATGATTGTTGTTGTCCAATTGTGCATTCAAATCTACCCACTTGGAAGATGTGTGTTATCTAATCAGATTATTCAAGGTTGGCAGTAGATACTTCTAGAGGTGATATACGTCATCTTCTTAAGTTCCAATTTTTTGGCTTTGTAATCCATAATCCAGCTCATATAATTATGCTTTCTTAATTCTATTTTTATCCTGTTCTATTTTATTTTGCTTTTATGTCCCAATTTTGCTTGTATTTGTTTGGGTTTAATAAGTTGCATGCTTTCTACCTCTGCATATATCTTTTATTATACATTTTATTCTTCCCCAGGTGAAATACTGTACAATAAAATATATTAGTATCTGGTGGTCCTTAATCTGCCATGTTGAAGCTCTATATTAATTTACTGTTCTCAGGCCTCAGCAGCATCATACATACATATATATATATATATATATATATATATATATATATATATATATATATATATATATATATATATATATATATATATATATATTCAGTGTGCATGTTATGGAAATAAGTAGATAGAAAAGTGGAAATCTATCTTGAATCACACATTGTAGTTTAATATACTGTACAATGAAATATATTAGTATCTGGTGGTCCTTAATGTGCCATGATGAAGCTCTGTATTAATTTACTGTTCTCAGGCCTCAGCAGCATCATACGTATATATATATATTCTGTGTGCATGTTACGGAAATAAGTAGATAGAAAAGTGGAAATCTATCTTGAATCACGCATTTGTAGATTAATGTTGCAATGTAAAGTGGGTTTTTTTGTGTTTTTAATGTTGGAACTGGTGGGTGAGGCATGCTCTGAGGTCATCAATATGCCAAAAGGTAGATCAACAAAGCTGATGTATATTTGGATGGACCAATGGGATGTAAACACATAAACCTGCCCTGAAAATGACCCAAAAGTTCCCTTTGATTAGTCAAAAAAATTTTAGGGACCGCATCCTCTGCTTCTGCCACGCATAACCCTCTTCCGTGCATTATTATTCTCTTCCCATGGTGGACCAGATGCAGAGAAAGAACCCAAGGCAGCCTGACCAGTCCTGTCCAAACCAGTGGGCCATTACAGAATCTTTTATTGTGATGGTAGTGGGTTGGACCATCAAAATCTTTTAGGTGTGGTACCATCCCGAGAAGGGTGATTTTATAACCTTTTAAACAGCATCAGAATAGGCCATTTTTTTGTTTTTTTGTGTGGCTTTCATCTGACTACCACTTTAAGATTGATGTTGAAGGCCGATGGTGAGAAGTGAGAAGGAAAAAGCTTAAAACGAAACTAGTACATGAGAATTCAGTGATTTAATACTTCTGAAGGATAAAGATGAGAATGACGTGAAAGTAGAGTATTCCCTCCTACCCGTGGTGCATGGTACCACAAAACATTTACTATGGAAACTTTTTTTGGGTTGGTTCAGCCCGCCTGGTCAGTAAACCACATAGTTTCATTCTAATTTCATTCTAATTTAAAATATAGTTGTCATCTTTGCCAGTTATGACATAAAAGATTGTAGAACAGTCTCTGTTTGATTCTGAGAAAAAACTATTGCACTCCTCGTAAGTTGGAGGCTTGAGAAATAGAGCAAATCTTTTTGTTAGACTATGTCAGTAAACCTATCTGACAGGGGGAAGATCTTGGCCTACCAGAGCTCCGAGTGACAAGGTGACATCACTTTTTCAAGATTTAGTAATGAAGTTGGTTACTTCATCAGCGGAAGTCCTGGGAAATTCAACGTGGGTATGCTATCATTGTAAGCTGCTTATGTTTCATATGCACATGTTTTCTGTTCCGACCAAGCGAAGTCTTTTATTATTATTATTATTATTTTATATTACACCTGAAATATGGGGCCTGGGACGAGGTGGGACTCCCACCTGGAAAAGGATTTACTAGTTCTAGAGTCTTCAAAACAAAGAGGGAGTGGTGGTGTTGATGCTGACTGCATTGCATAACCTGTTTGATGAATCACGCTACATGCATTGCATCTGTTCACAATTCTGCTTTTTATTAAATGATTTGTTGTATGCTTCTTTTGTCATCATAAATTATATAAAATTTAAGACACGATGATATGTTGTCAATGTAGGTAGAAGCTATTTGGACATATTGCTAGACTGTTTTCTTCTGAATTATGATTTTGAACATATATTAAGAAGGGAAAATGGAGTTCATTTCTATACTGTTCAGGAAGATAGAAGAAAAGAGAGAGAGAAAAAAAGAGGCAGCATCTTTACTAGGGATCATTTCTTGTGGCAAGTAGCATGGAGTTTGATTATTGCTCCTATGATTTGAAAGAAAACTATTGTTAACTCTTGTGTGGATGCTTTGTGGGAGATGTTAGGTAGATTGGGTTAGATATGTTAATATTTGACCGACCACACGCAAGGCACACTTGGTATTTCTTTTGGGTATTTTAGTTGCTGGGTGTTTTGTCAATGCCCACTAATAGGGGCTTGTTTTGTAGGGTTTATTTTGCTTATCCCATCAGACAATAGCCTCTCTAGAATTTAATAGCCATCCAATAAAAGTGGAGAAGGTGAGAGTGGCCACTTCTCCTCTCCCTGTTTGTATCTCTTTCATTACTGCCTCCCCCCTTCTATCCCAAGGTTGAAATACAAGTTTCAAGCTATAAAATCAAAAGCAAAAGTGAATAAAATATTAAAGACTAATAAGATATTGTAAACCCACCAGAAAGTTTGAAGTTTTTTGCAGGTGACACTGACCATGACGAGAGTTAGGTAGGTTTTGTTGTGACATAGGAAAGGAAGTTTTGTCTTTCTCGTTTATTAGGTTCGAAGGTAGTATTAGTGTAGCCTAAACCCAGGAGAGAGAGAGAGAGAGTTTCTGTTTTTTAAGCAAAGAACCTACAGAATGCTTCCAGAATTTACTGGTTATGTGGACTCTAACTTTTTAGTGGGGAAGCTAATATAAAAACTTGTGGTTGCATATGAAGCAGCAGAAACACATCATCTGGTTCGTCATGCCCCATAGTTTTCAGGGATTCTATCTCATCATAAAATATTTCCTTCTTTTTCCTTTTTCTGTTTTAACTTCTCTTTTTTTGTTTTTGCTGATATGAGAACATGTGAAGTAAGGCACATGTGATACGTAGTCAGGGTCCTCATGGACTTGGGGTTCCTGACATTGAGGCATTTGGTCTTCATCTCTTCTTCCAGTTGTGTTCAGGCTTTGCCCCTGCTCTGCCTTCTCTTGGTTGGCCTTCTAGGGTTTGCTTTCTTGGACACTAGCTCTGGTTTAACGTTTGCAATTTACATGCATCATATGGGTTTCATATGTTTCTGTACAATAATTGTTTTTATGTATTCTGCTTGTCTGCCCCCTTGAAGTTTGGCCATAATGCATTGATGGCACCTCAAACCTTGAGTGAGAAATAGATAAATAATGAAGACACCATCCCAGCAATTAATAATTTAGAATTATTACATCTATTAAGAAATTTAGAAAAACAGTGGACAAAGAAAAAAAATGTAAAGAATAAAAATTACAACAGCAGCAATCACAAAATGCTTTATCCAAAACAATTGAGGGTGTGGGATTATTAAAATTAGTAAGAACTTTAGAAAAACAAAAAGCAAATAAAAAAGAAAAAATAAGAAAAGAAAGCAATAGTAGAATATGTTTTATCAACTAGACTTAAGGGTGTCAACCAGCAATTTAAATTTTGAGTATATTTGTGCTGTTATAGACTCCACTCAATAACTATAAGTTTGCTGTTTGGTGAAATTTAAAGAATTAAAGTGGAAAATTCTCTACTAAATTATAGATCTATTCCTGTATGGTATTGAAGATTTATGTCCTATCATTTATAGATGTGAAATTCCCATTAAATATTTTTTATTTTTCTATTCTAAAATTAGCATTTGATAAAGAAGACAACCAATGTTGAAAGAAATAGACTACACATGTGATAGCATGGCACAGCCCCGAATCCTTAAAAGGCAAAATGTGTCCACCATAGGATGGACTATGGAGAGGTTAGCATACATGCTTCATACTTATGATGTAGGTGCAAACTGTAACACAATGAAGAGTGTTGACATGGGGTGATAGGTCATATTTGGTCGGTGGACTTTGCTTGCTCTTGAGTGTAATTTAAGCAATACGTGAAAACATGGCTTCTTTTAAGGAATAGAAGTGGGTTGGAAGAAAACAAAGTAAAAGGATGAGGGGGTGCTGTTGTTGGATAAAGATGTGTAGTGATTTTTTTTTTGGATGAAAAGATGTTTAGTGATTTTTCTACTCCAAGGGGAGGGCTGGAATTTTATGAACATGAGACAAACTCAAGTGGGACTCTCACTATCTCTCTCTATGGATTTGACCTTGTTTGGAACTGTCTGCTCTAACTGCACCATTTACTAAGCTATGGATGGCATCGACCTTCCGGCAGAAGAAAACTCGATTTTTGTCATTCCCAAACAGCTGACAAAAACGTCAGTTTCTCTCTCATCTTCCTTATTGTATGTTTTCTTTTATTAGAGTTGCGGCAATTAGAAGACTGTTTGGTATAACTTTTCAAAGTTACTTTTTTATTTTTCAAAGATAGAATTTTTAAAAAAATTATTTTTAAAATTTTCAAAGTTATTTTTAAACTTTCCAAAATATAAAAGTTAAAAAAATTCTACCAAAACTTTGAAAAGTTATACCAAAAAATTCTACCAAAACTTTGAAAAGTTATACCAAAGAGCCTTTAAATTGCCACACACTAATTAAAAGGAATCATTTTGTCACGATACACTACAAGTGAGTCAGCAATCCTCGACATTTCGCTTGTTACTTTGACTGTCTCGCACCTCTCTCCAACTGGGGATCGCATCCTTTTACTTTTACCCTGCATTCTTTGAGAGATGCTGTCACGGAAAAAGAAAAAAATTCCCAACTTTCGAGTGCAAAGAAATGAACCTTCATGAACGAACCTACGTGTATCAATTAAGTTGGAGTATAACGTTAGGAGGAGGTTTGAACCCAAGTTGTCCAACCTGGGCGGCTAAATTTGGTTGAGATCTAGTGCTGACTGATCTTCAAGGGGGCAATCTATGACTGACTGGGCGGCTAAGAAAGAAGTATAGAGTAGGAAAAGAGTTTCTAGAACTCTCTTGGTCACTAGAAGGCAAGCTTTGGTTATTTAAATTAATCAATCTTATCAAAGTTTTGTCTTGACTTATTGAGACTTGCTAAAATATCATGGCATGCAAAAGTAAGATATTTGCCTTGATATTTATTGTCTTCCAATTAATTAACAATATAATGCAATCTTTGACCTACCATATATTGTATTGGATACTGCTTAATTTGTTTATTTTACCTGGTTTCTTGCTCTCCTATTATTTTCTTTGTCATCTAATGCTTGGAAAAAAATATAATATATATATATATATATATCTTCATTGATTTACACATAAGAGGAAATTAAAGGATATTAAGTAGGTTCTGTTTGCATAATTAATTGCTTGCCCTTCCTACATTATTGTTATATGTATGTACATTTTGAGCTAAAACTTAGTTTATGAAGCGGTTTAAAAGATCATTAGCTAGCATTTGGAATACACACACATACATATATATTATTTTTTATCAGTAATGGACCATGTATTGAAATATTAAAACCATGAACGTTAAAAAGAGCGATAGCATCCCATGAGAAATAATCTAAGAACCAAACAAACACAACCTACAATACCCACAAACTATATATATATAGAGGTTCATTGGTTGTACAAAGTGGGAGGTGTGACATTCACGTTTGTTTGCTTGTGTTATCTCGTATATTAGGCCCTTTGGTATACATTGTTACCTTATAATTCATAAGATTAACCTTTTCAGTTTATTATTTGTTAACAGTCTCTTTCTCTCTATAAAAACATAAACAGTAAACACTATCATTATTCCCCCCCTCTCTCTCTCTCTCTCTCTGAAAACATAGTAATCCAACTGCCATTAAGTCCACATGATTTCCCCCTTTCCAAATTTTATATTTGTAAGAGACTAACCCCAACCACCATCTACGAAACTTCCATCAGACGCTTCATGTTACGTGTCAAAAAAGGGCCTTCATGGATCATCTCACTCTCTCTCTTATAGTTTTTGTCATCACCAACCCCACTTTTCGGTTTCTTCAGCAAAAGCTACCGGTAGCTACCGGCGGTTACATTACACTGGTCTAGAGCTGAGTATATGACCGGTGCTAGCCCAATTAAAAAGAATCCTATCAAGGACTCAACTAGAATTTAATTCCTACCTGAGCCCTTCTCATTCTTCCACAAATTCGCAAATACTCCCAATTTTCATGGGTGCATTTGCAAAGCCATTAATATAGTAGGATGTTTGTGAAAATAAAGCAAGACATGTGGAGCCATAGAATACAAAGAAATTAAACAAAGAGAAATTCTAGAGAGAGAGAAAATAAGGTGAAATTCTTTTACTATTCACAAACAATGAGAGAGCGGAAGATCTGAAAGACCTTCTCAGTTCTCACTCAGTTACAGATCACAGACAGATGGACATGAGAGACATGATATATATAGTAATACCCTTTTCATGCACAGAAAGAGTAAAAGAAAGAATAAACAGAAACCAGCTGAGCTCCAGCTCTACCTACAAGCCAACAAAAGCTGCAAGCTGGTTCCTCAAAGGCCTAACAAAATATAATATAAAACAAACAACACCCATCAAGAGGTTGTGCGATCGATCGATACTAAAGTAACTAAACAGCTAGGAGACTCCGGGGACGTATCTGTAAAGCATCCCACTGGTAGTTTCCTCTGTAGCTTCAAAAACTAAGTAGAAGAAGAAGAAGAAGAAGAAGAAGACTTGGATTATACCCAGAAAGCTAGGCCTGCATCTCCAAGTCCTCGGCGTTTATAAACGTTCCATGAAACCCATATGGAACCCGAGAGGGGAGCTTAACTGAAGCTTCCAGTTGAAGATTCATGGCGTTTATGATCAGTAACTCCGACTTCGAAGTCTTCTCGTTGTGCATGAAAGAGAGGATGTAGCCATCATCTTCTCTTTCTGTGTTGGGGTCTCTGGGAACAAAGAAGGGCTCCCCTCCATAGCATTGGTCTCCATAGATGAACTTGTTTACTTCTCCGGTCACGAGGTCGACCTTGGCTATGCCGGACACCTTGGGCCAGGGCTCAGCAATTGCCAGGTAGGCGAATTGGGTTTTTCTTCCCAGTCGGTTTCGGTTCACCATTCCGGCTTCCAAGTTGACCTGCTCCGAAGGGGCAATGATCGGCCGGCGAGTCGACTTGCCGGTCTTCAGGTTGAGTCGGATTTCAGAGAGAACACTCTCAAGACCCTCGTCGCATTCGTTAAAAATGGAATCCGGCGGGGTCATACAGGATCCGACGACGACTACCTCGTCGGTCTCCGGCTCTTCCCAGGCGTTCCAGAGGTGGAAACAGAAGCAATCGGGCACTTCGACCCATCTGATACCAGAGCCATCGACGGCATTCTTGTCCAAGACACCGAATCTTGAGGTCTTGTTCTTGTCATACACGACCGGAGAGCCACCCCTTATCATATCCTGTAGCTTGAACACAACTTGCTGATCTGGGACCACGACGAAATTTTCAGTAATTGCGAAGTCGTGCATCATTGTAGGCTCTGCAAGGGGGATTTCGATGTCTGGGGACTTGTTTCCATCTGGTGAGAAGCGAAAGTACTTCAGATATGGCTTCTGAACCACGTCGTAGCTGAGGGCGAAGAGCTCGCCGGAGACGGGGTCGACCTTGGGGTGAGCAATCATGGTGGACTGAAGCTGCCCTTCGAAGTCGTATCGGCCTGCTGTTTCTAGGTCGCCGGAGGGGGTGATCCGGACATGATAGGGGATGTCGTCCTCGGACATGGCGAGGAGGCAGCCATTGAAGTAGACTAGACCAGCGTTGGCGACGCCGGTTCCATGGTTGTGATCGACCAGGCCGAATACGCCACGAGCGTAGAACAGAAGAAGCCGAGCGATGCCCAGGTGTCCATGGAGCTCGCCGATGGCCTTGGGGAAGACGGGACGGCCCAGTGCACGTTCCTGCACGAGGCGCTGTGTCTCGGTGAATCGACAGGCGTAACTAGCAGAACCTCCATTAATGCCCACTGCGTGAACCATGCCATCTCCGTCAAAGAGGTGGTGGCCGGCGACGGGCTCGAAGAGGGGATTAGCCCCGTTTCGTATGTAGACGCCTTGAATGCAATCGGGGATGCGACCGGAGACGGGGAGGGAGTGGCGGACGGGCTGTTCCGGCACCGGAGCAAAATTGCCGGCGATCTGGACTCTTGGATCGGCAGTCTTGGGTAGTGGGTGCTGACGCTCACTTGATACCAAGGCACCTTCAACTGCATCCAGAGCCATGGCTGCAGCCCTTTGGAGTAGGTTCCACTGGGGTAGTCGAACCCAATCCGTCCATGAGTCCTCCTCCTCGTCCTTGGATGGTCTTTTTGTTGTTGTTGTTGAAGTTGCTGTTGCTGCTGCTACTGCTACTTCTACTTTTGGGAAATGGAGCTGGACTGAAGGAGCTGTGTTTAGAGAGCAATGGATGTTGGCTCTTCTGTGGGACCTCTTTAATAAGGTGATGGACTTTGGAGGACATGAAGAGGAGTTAGGATGATGAGGCAATTGGGGTTTAGCCCATCTAGTAGAAGTATCAGCAGCTGCTGTAGTAGTAACCATGGTGTGTGATTCTCTGATCAATAATGGTGTTGTGGGGTTTTGAATTTTGGCTGTGGAATGAATGTTCTTGTATTGATTTGGGCTAGCTTTCTAGAGAAAAAAGGGAGATCATGGAAGAGTGTTTTCTACGAGTGATGAGTTGAAGAGAAAGGTAAGCAATTAAGGGATATATATAGATGGGAGACATGAGAGAGAAGACTTTGGAGGTCCACCTCAACATCCAAGAGATGACCACGTGGTAGATTTGCAGAAAGGGCACCGAAGACACGACCATCTTCGTCGGAAGAGAGAGAAAAGACAGAGAAGGAGAGAGAGAGAGAGAAAGGTGGGGAAGGAGGAGGAGATATTGAAGTTATAACAATAGAGAGAGAAGCACCCAAAATGTATTAACTTGAGTTTGACACGCTTGCACGCACAAGACGAGACACACTATTGGTTGTGGAGTGTGTAGCAAAGAGAAACTATTGGTCCGTTTCCACTCTTAAACGGTCATCCACCCACGTGTCCGTTTTCTCTTTCTCTTCCCCAAATTCTTGGTCATCTCACTACCCCACACGCTTCTCTACGTACCTACCACTTCCCTCTCTACCTCTCTCTCTCTCTCTCATCTCCTAACTTATCACTTTAGAGGCTTCTTAGCCTTTCTCACCTTAGTCTGCCAAACAGAGATTTCAAATCTAAAATTACTTAAAAGGATATGTATTAGCTTAATACATATAGTATGTGTATGTGAATATATGTGCATGCACCAAAGGGGCTTAAATACGAGTATTATAATATTTATATATACGTCATTGAATTTGGATAGTGCAGATTTATTTCAGACCGACATAATTATGAGAGCATTCTATTGGGTCCCCAGATGGCTTTTGCTCATAAGATGTCTTACAAATTATGCTCTTGGTTTTGAAGTTTTGGTCAGGGGTTTGAAATTTTATTACCCATATGTCAAGGCACATTACGAGGTAGTAATCTATCTGTGTGGATACAATACATGGCTGTCGCTTTCTGTGTAGTTTTCCTTAGATATATGCCGCAGTTGCTTATACCAAATTCCTAGTGGATTGGCCACCCTAATTTCGTTTCTTTTTGGCTTTTTTTTTTCTTTTAAAGGTTTATCTTTTAAATAAGGAACAATGTTTTATGGGGAGAGCCAAAACCCAAAAAAATGAAAAAAAAAAAAAAGGACAAAGGAAATGTAAGAGTTATACTAGGTTTTTGATTAGTGGTTTATATTGGAAACGGTGGTTTATATTCTGGGTCCAAGGGAGAGGGACTTGAGGGGACCTATGGGTGGATTTCAAAAATACTGGATTTAGGATTGGTATATGTATCATGTTGTAACCCTAATTGAAATTTTTAGAGGAATATTTGTTGCACACAGTGGATGTAGGCACATTGCAGAACCACCTGTGTGTTCTTGTTCTTTTTTATTTTACTATTCGCCACCTGTGTGTTCTTGTTCTTTTTTATTTTACTATTCGCGTTTCACTATTTGTAGTACATATAAGTAGAAGGAGAGTCTTACTCATCCAATGGGGTGCAAAGGGATGGTTAGGCGCCCTAAAAAAATGGCAAGTAGATCTGTTCACATTGTCATTCTTGTTAGCAAATCTCTTGCACAAAGATTTTATCCATCTAATAATCTCTTTTCTTTTGTTTTTTTTGTTTTTTTAATGTTCTCAAGGTAGGTGCAGATTATTTATTCTCACTCCCTATCAGTTGAGTGTTTAGATTAGTTAATACAAAGAGGGTCCTAATTGCCAATCATCGGCTAACAAGCATGTCCATCTTTTACATTTTATACTTGAAATTAAGTCTCTCTAATGTCATGGATGACTTCAACCACATAAAGGGTGGAATATTCTTTAATATTTCTAATTATCAACCTACATTGAAGCTTTTTTGGGAGTTGACCGTTGGATCATGTTGGCAAAACTTATCTAACATTTGTTAAATTTATCCATGTGTCTACATGAGAGGAAAGATGCACTTGTTTGCATAATATATTTGTTTAGAATTAAGAAACTTGGTTTTGTTTTAGAAGTATATTCAAGGACTCCAACCTTCTGCAACTTTTTTGCTTTTTCTTTCATTGTTAATTTATTTGTATCCTTTCTTTATTCTTTTGCATTTGGATAATAAGTTGGAAGCCATTGTTTCTCTAATCTATAAAACCCCTTTTTCAGATGTAAACATGGAACGGGGGAAAAACAGGAAAAAAAAAACTCTCATTAATTCCCACTACAAAAGATCAAAAGGAAGATGGTGGCAATACTGTTGGATCAAAACTTATCATCCAGCCCAGATTCATCCTATAATCAGGAACATCAGAAAGGTCAGGGTGCCAAAAAAATCAGACTTGGGCCATGTAATTAGACCTTGTTTGGTAATTTACAAATGCACATCAAAATAGTCTCTATATAAGTAATTTTTTAATACCTAGTTTCTCCTTGAATTAGGGAGCGATTTCTATGGAATGCACTTTTTGATTTTTGAGTATTGCAAGCATGCCACCATAAAGGTGGGGATTTGGGGCTTTTTAGACAAGAAAAATCAATAAGGTAGAATGACCTGTTGTGAGTTCATTACTCATAAATGAATTTCATCCCAAAAACCAAATAGCATTTTTAGGCTAGAAATGAGTTCCAAGGCCTATGATAAGTAAAGATCATTCCCACAATGAAAATCCAAACAAACCCTTATTAGTTAAACTTTGATGTGCCAATCAGTGCCAATGTCAAATGGGTCTCCAAAAGAAAGAGTTCAGTTTCTGACTTGTTGTTTGCTCAGAACAGTGACCTCCACCTTTCAATATACTTACTTTTTAAGCATGTTAAATCCCATAAACAAACCAAAACAGCTAGCAACATGGTACCATAACATTCCTTCAAATTTGATCCATAGCTTCTCAGCTTTATTTGGCTACAAAACACTCTGTCAGGAACTATGCCCTCCTTTTGTAGCAATCGCTTCAAATTATTTGTGCTCAATAATACTACTGAACGTACATGAGCTGCTCCCATAGAGTAAATATTTCTAATCAGTGTTTCGTATGTCCTCCATTTACAGAAAAGTGATAGCAACCTGCTGTCAAGGCTATACGCTACAACAAACAAGTGTTTCTTGGCATTCAAAATCCAAGAACAACTTGAATGATAACTTGGTTTCAAATTGATAAAATTAAGCTTTTAGGGTCTCTCTTTCAGCTCCTGTCACAAAGTCTGTGTGTAGGCAATTATGAGAACTATGAGGCTGTCCCACTTATAGCTAGATGTGACATATGAATAGTATACTTGCAATATGAATCATGATATTGATCCCTTTTATTGTCTCCCTTGTTTCATGTCTCCTTTGTGTATTTTTCAGCAGTAAAAAAAATAAATCTAAAAGGAGCATGATTGGTTTTAGGGAAGTAAAGTCAAATGCTCCAATAATATGTAATTTTCAATTTTCCTTTTTGTACCACCACTACAGTACAAAAAGGCTGCTCCCAACTCTAATTTGTATTAATGTGTTTTTTCCAAAAATACAAGTGGTTTAATTACCATATAATAAGTAGAAAGAATTGTCTCAACACCCATGATCTCTGCAAGACAGAAGACCCACATGTTTAGCACTCAAACCTAGTTTGTTTAATCTCTTGCTAACATGGGGAACTGTCAATTAATTATGATTTAAGGAAATTCTTATGATTGGACATTTGATAATGTGGTTTGGTTATTTTTGTTACAAACAGTAGACACTTGAGATAAAGTAACATAAAAAAAAAAGGGCATGCATTAACATGCATATATTCTACTGGAGCTCTTTGGGTGATAGTTTTTGAGGTGGACATAGGTAGTTATATATAAGTTTAAGAATGTTTGAGCGGGTGGTTTCTATTGGTTTCGAATGTGCAGCGCCATGTTCGGGATGAATACTAATTGATTTATTGATTTGTGTAGGGTATTTAAGGGAAGGAAAAGGGCGGGCCGGAATCTCCAAGGAATATTCCGGATTGGCTTTACTAATAATACAGATCTACCAAATATATTGGCATTTAATAGCTCTAAAAACACTGTAATGGAAGATAATATGTTTAAATTATAGAGAAGTCATTTTCCAGCATTGTTGCTATGTTTAAAGTATTATTACTAGGATAAATATCAATGGTGTAGTCTCTTCTCCTTTCATTTAAGCATCCATGGAACTAAGATGTTGGTCTTAATAATGGATTTAAGGGATATCAATCACTCCTTCAGATCAAGCAATCAATGCCACCCATGTGTTGCACTCAAAACATGGTTAATTATCTAATAGGCTAATATTCATCCAAATTATTCACTCTAACAGAAGAAACTATCCACTGGTGTTTTAAATTAAATACTCCTCACCTACTAATTAAAGCATTTTCTAATGGTAATAATGTGGTCTTGGAAGGTAAGATTTGGAGAATCAGATCTTATGTATTTGGTAATATTTTGCTCAAAATATCACACTACAATATTCATTAAATAGTAATGTATGAGGATTAGGGTGCAAGCTCATGTGATCCTCTTCTCTCTCTACAATTAATGTTAACCAATATCTTTAACTTTTGTTTTCTTTATTATTTGATGCTTGCATGTGTTCATTGATAATTGGTTGGCTGGCCAAGAGACCTGACCATCATGTGTATTATCAAATAAAAAAATATAGGATGACCCAAAAGACCAACCTCCACCAGAAAAAACTACCAACTGCCATGAGGCCCTAAACATGCACCCATATATAATTATGTTACTAAATAATTGCAAGATTAAGATTACTCTCTTGTGTGTTTTCAATGTGAACATGAGAGGCTACATGAGAAAATGGAGCCTCTTCTTTTGATTTCTTGTCGGTTGTTAGTTTTATGATTTGTCTATGTACATACACTTACTTCGAGGCAAAAGAGAGTCAGTAACTTCCAGAGAACCAAAGTTTGTGCAGCAAAAGCAGTTAATGTAATCAGGTCTAAATGATTCTAATTAACTAAACTATATTATTATAATAAACAGACTTTAAACATTGTTCAAGAGATGGGAATGCGTGTTGAACTTAAAGACAATGAAGGTAGGCTCCTCATCTCAATAAATAAATAAATATATATATCCCTTAAATTCCCACAATGACATGAGATGGTCTCCATGCCATGGCCCATATGATAAGACCATGTTGGGTGGCACATGGAAGGCATAGATCATGGGGAAATAATATGCGTGGTTGGATACTTCAAATGAATGCATGGTTTCTCTAAGCAGGGATTTCAAAAAGAATAAAAGAATCCCACTAAGCCACTAACCATTGTTTGAGTGTTTGTACGTATATCTTAGAGTAACACGCTAACCCTAAGTAATATGAGACTTGTCTACCTAGTTACTCTGAATCTCTGATCACACACATTCCACATGTAGAAAATTTTCATCTTTTGACTTCAAGCATTTGTGAAGAATGAGTGGAAGTCCTTAAATGGGAAGAATATTCCAAAGCATTACTAAAGTGCCTTGCCTTGGCATCTATGATTCCTCACCTAAATTGATTTGAGTTTTCATGGGTTTTGCTTTTGTTGTTAATGTTGAAAACAGTGGTTCATTTTTTGGTTCCAAGGCTAAGATTCTAGTTCGCTCTCATAATATGGTATAAGGGTATTTTTGGGATTTCAAAAATACTGGGTTTAGGGTTGGTATATATATCATGATGTAACCCTAATTGAATTTTTTTAGTAAAATTTTTGTCGTACACAGTGGACATAGGCGCATTGCCGAGCTGCTTAAATTTTCTATGTTGTTCTTCTTCTTCTTCTTCTCTAATTTTCTATCCACATTGCACAATTCACAACAGTTAATGAATCCAAACCCCGGGCGTTGAACTCAATCTAATTAGAGTCAGCATAACTGTTTCCATTGATTCCATAGTTAGACAAGGTTATATTTAATTAGCTAAGCACCAACATTTGTATTTTTATAAGTAGATGAAGTTTCTTTAAGGTCTAATTAAGCAAGTAAGCAATTACATGGTAACACATTGTCTAAAAAATTATTATCATGAGCTCCATTGGATGGATTATACTTATAATCCAAAGCTGCATTTAGCATATTCATTGCCTTCAAAAGATCTTGAGCCACAGTTTGGAGATTTCCCCATAGCCAAACACAACAAAAAGTATATGGATCATCATCTTTTGAATTAATTGTTCTCATTGTAGATTTCTTGTAACTGTACTTGGCATAACTTTCACGGCACGCACAGCATGTATAAAGGAAAATTTTACAAGGAAAATGTGATCGATGCATAGAATTTAGATGATTGACTTGAAAATTGAAAAACATTATGACAAATTGTCTTCTCCTTTAGTCGTAAGATTTCTGATAACTTTCCACATATGAGAAAGATAGATTTGGTGACATATTTAGTTAGCAAACCGAGCGTCAAAATCGGCCGAACCCACTTGGATTGACACGCAAACGTCGAATTTGGTGGCCACTTTAGGTTGTGTACCTAAATTACATACATTAATTCCATGTCATTTCCTATCTGGACAGATAATTTTAACTAATCTTGATAATAAAGGTGATGATCCTTTTCATATGTGTCTCTGTCTTGAGTTCTATATCCCAAAAACCGAATTCCAAATCAAGAACTATGTTTAATTGGGTCAATAATTGTTGTGAAATTGAACAGCAAAACTAAAACATAATATAAAGTAAACAGAATGCACGATTTACGTGGTTCAGCAAAGATGCCTACGTCCACAAATGATGGGGTTCCTTCATTATTATCTGTGAAAGTAGGGTTACAATTACACAACCTTCTTTTGGTTGAAAGCAATACAGTCTCTCAATGTGACGACCAGGAACCCTAACTTTGGGATTTAAATAAGAGACACCCAGAGTTACAAAATTACCCCACACAATTCCTCGGGGCTCCGTCCTACGAAAGCTGAGACCCGTATCTTAACATTGACTTAATTCAACTCAGATACACAAGAATAACAAGACTGTTGAGAGAGAGAGAGAGACTTGTGCCAATGGAGGAAAATGAAAGTCTAAAAGGTTGAGGAATTATGAGTGAAAGTGAAGTTAAAGTTTGATTAAGTAGGAACCAATAGGGTGAGTGACAAATATCTTCCATGAGCCTAATTGGATTGTACTCTTTGGTGCTGTTGCATCTGATAAGAGGGGATGCAAAGTAACCATGCTGACACATCTCATCACATCAAACTCAAAAGAAAAGGAAGGAGGGAGGGAGGTGGAGTGGGGGTGGGCGATTGGGAGAGATATTATAAGGAAAAGAAAGATGGGGATTTTCTACCGTTATTACCGGCCAAATGGGGGCCTTCATTGTAGGCCATTCCCTTGTCTCCTTTTTGTCTGGGGGTCCATCCAATGACAGTGAGTGGTGTCTCAAGAGAGAGAGAGAGATAGCCAATCCTTATCTGACAACCCAGGCCATCTTTTGAGCCTAAAACCGACCACAAGATATTTTGACTGTTCTTCTTCAGTTTGATTAACCAAATTTCTAATCAATGAAATGGATAAAGTACCTTTTAGATCTCAAATCCTTCTACTATTGTCATTTGTTCATCAAGTTGAACCCACTGTTACACAAAGACTCAAAGCATTCCCCAGCACAATTAATCATTTCATCCAACTCCATCACAAGCTAACACCCAATTTACTTATGCAAACTCAGCATCTCTTAGCTTAAACAAAATTCGAATTAAAACTCGACAGCAGATCAAAGTTATGCAAATGGTTGTTGAAGATAAGATCTATGAGTTCCTTTTCTAATCCATTTCAGAAGCTTTTGTAATTTCCATACTACATGCACTAAACTTCATTGCACTTTCCTTGTTACATAAAGTATATTAACACATAAGTTCTATATGTAGAAATCATAAAATAAAATATTATTTAATTAATTATCAAAAAAATAATAATAAATATAAGCATTAATTGATGACAAGTCTATGAACAATAATTTACTAGTTCTTTCATATATCTAGCCCTACTTTCAAAAGCTCTAATTAAGAAAGAAACCAAACTATTAGAATTTTGACTATTTGGCCATAGTTGAATCTTGAGGATCAGCTCTATTTACATGGGATTTGCTTGTCTCTTCTGCTCCTTTACTTTTCATATTTGTTATGGTCAGCTCCATCAAAGAATCCTGATTTGGAATTACATGTGACATGAATTGAACTAAAAGAAAAAGAAAACAATTAAAATGTGCATAAAATCTATCCATCAATTACCACCATGTGATAAAAAAAATGTCAAAATATATATTCAAAGATTCAGAAAAAGAAAAAAAAAAGCCAAAATAGATAAAAGTAGAAAATATGTTCCCTCAAACATCATAATTCTCACTTCTATTTTTCACTCAAACCAATTTCTCTCAATTAATTTCTCTAAAGTTTCCAAATTATGCATCACATAAGTTTGAATCACAGGGAATCTTTGTTAAAATAATAATTCCTAAATTTACCAAACTTTAAGACTGATCTAATGGCCTAAATTATATTCAAAATGGATAGCTGCCAAGAATTCCAAACTCCTCTCCCACCATTCAATGTACCAACTTGTGCTTACCGAACATATCGATCTTCTTTTAACTTACACTAGCTGCTGAACTTTTTAAAACAGACAATACCTTAAATAGGATTTAGCTTAATTTATCGAAGCATCTTACACCATACCCAGTTGTAGAAATTGCACATTCTGCTGATAATATAAAATAATTCTAAGAATCTTTCACCATACCCAGTTGTAGAAATTGCACATTCTGCTGATAATCTAAAATAATTCGGACAAAAATCACTCGTGACGTTTTATCCATGATCCTCGTCGAAAAGATCAAATAATATATGCTTTGAGACATATAATCTTATGTTAATTAAAATTAGATGGACCCCCTTGTGTCTATTAAAAACATCTATATGTGTTTAATTTATTCACATGATCTGCATCATTTGCTTATCAAATTCAAAAGATAGCTTAAAGACTAACTAATCCTACCTACTTTATATTATTCATGTATTTTTATATAAACATGCATATAGAGAGAGAGAGAGAGAGAGAGAGAGAGAGAGAGAGAGAGAGAGAGAGAGAGAGAGAGAGAAGAGAGAGAATCATACAAACCTACGAAATGACTCCATTATGGAGGTCAAAACCGCAACTGCGATAAAGAGAGGGAAAGAGATAGGTTTCAGTTTTTGATTTTTTTTTCTTTAAATATTTTGAATACAACGTCACAGTTCAACGGCTTTAAACTGATTTTCCAAACACGTATCCGTTACTTCGGCGCCACGTGTAGACGGAAATCTAGGTCGTTATTGGAGCAGTAAGCACGCGGATTGTGGGTCGTCCGCCACAAATATCACAACACGTATACACACGGTGATTGGCTGCTTGACTAAGTCCAAAGAGGTTGGACCCAACGGTATTTGGAAGTGTGTTCGGAGGACGGCGGCTTTAATCTGTTGGAAAACCGACCATGGTCCATATGATGGCTTTTTAGGTTTTAGACAAACCATGGAAGGAGACATGTGCACCACTACATGGGTAATGCCGGAGTCTTTGGTGAGACCAGCCCACGTTGGAAGATCCACTGGTCCAATGACAAGTAGGTGTACATGTCAGCGTGCGTCATTCACAGACGTGTATACCCGGCCGGTCACCATTGGACTAATAGATTTCCAGTGAGGCACTCCAACTGATTTCAAGTTGTCTTTGGTTAGGTTCTTTTTAGGGTAAATTAGCAAATAATTAGATATATGTGTGCAATTAGTTGGGAGATAAAAGCAAAAAGAGTCAAAATAAAGGTATTTTGGACAATAGTAAGTAGTTATTTATCTTCTATACTATTATTAAAGAGAAGAAGGAGAATATTCTCCTAGATTTTGGCCTCCTCTTTTTTTTTCAACTATCGCCCTCCTCGACTATAACAATCCAATCAGAAACTATAACCACCCCACTACTCTTTCCACTCAAATTTAAACCCCTATTTATATGCGCACTGTAGTTGAGGGTAAGGACATGTAGTATGCACGTTACTATTATTAAAGAGAAGAGAGGGGAATATTCCCTAGATTCTGGCCTCCTTTTTTTTTTAACCATTGCCCTCCCTGACTATAACAATCCAATCCGAAAATATAACCACCCCACTACTCTTTCCACTCAAATTTAAACCCCTGTTTATATGCTATAGTTGAGGGTAAGGACATGCAGTATGCACGTGCCACTACTAGTATATATATATATATATATATATTAGAAGGTAAAAGTAAATAAGAGAGTAAAAGAACTTAAGGACATATGAGATAATAGTAGTTAGTTATAACCATATAAGCAATTACTTGGGAGGTAAAAGAAATAAAGTAGCAATATGGGGATCAAATCTCAGTAGAGAATCTTAAGGATTATATTTATATCAGTATAAATAAGAGTCGTAGACATGGCTAGTTAATTATTTGGTAATGTGGGAGCCTTTTGATAGATAATTTGGTACAAATATCTTTTAGAATTTATCTAGGATATTTTTTCTAAATGTCCAACCAAACAAAATCTAGAAATTATGTTCTCTTTTTCGTTTTATAAGAGGAAGTACATGCATTCCTACATAGTTAAAATGAGACTTTTGGATTGTAGTTTTTACCGATAGTTATTGATAAGATGGGAAATAGTTTTCTTTATGATACAGGAGTGTTTTAGAGGATTTGGAAGGATTATGTATGATCAGAATCTGGATAAGATAGGAGGTAGTTTTCCTTTCTATAAAAGGAAAATTCCAGCTAGCTCCATTCACTTTGCAAGTGGAATAGACAGTCCAACACAGTAAGAAGGTAGAGGCGATGATTTTGTTGCATTGTGAGGTGGGTGGGAATGTAGGGTTCTCAGGTCTCCTCAAGTTTAGTGGGCTAGCTAGCTTTGTGAACTAAAATGGCGGATCAGCAGTGTCTCGTTGTCGCGAGTCGCAAGTTGGTACTCTCTCTCTTACCAATGGCTTCTTCTGTAACAGGCAGAAGAAAAGTTGATACTCTCTCTCTTACCAATGGCTTCTTCTGTGACAGGCAGAAGAAAAGTTGATACTCTCTCTCTTAACTCCCTCGTACAGTAAGACCACTTAGGAAATATGCTTTGGAGATTCTAAAGGTGCAACAAAAGATCCTCGATCATTGCAGTTCCTTCTACTTGGGGGAGATTAGAAAAGCCTCATACTTGTTTTCTCCACCATTCCTGGCCATATATTGTCAACTCTTAAGTGCCTGCATATACTTTGGTTAGGTGGGGTTCATCTAACCATTATATGCATCTCCACCATCTTCCATTGTCAACTCTCTAAATGGGTGCTTTGCTTTACACTTGGTTTTCTAATCATGACTTATATATCTTGGATTAAGCCTTGATTTGAAATTAATTGAGGCTAAGTAATTAAGTAGTCATCTTCCCTTGTCTATCTTGTGTGATTGATCCAAATGGAGCTTGCATATGATATGAGTCTTATACACGCATAAAGCTGACTTCTATATAGCTATATTTAACGCGAGAAGGTCCCTTGGGAAGCGTGCCAAGCTTTATTCACAAGTTTTCCAAAAAACCCATATCGTATGCTGTTAAGGTTTCATTAATTAATATAGGATTTCAATAGTCATAACTTTGTCTCTTCAGTCGAACCTAGGCAATTACAAAACTGTTCTCTCTATTTCTACGTACAGTACTGCACGTGCACCCTGCTATTATTATTAAGTTACTTCTTATAAAAGGATCTGAATGTGAAATGTGATTCAAGATGGGGTTGAAGGTGAGGCAATAATTGGATCGACATCACCAGAAAGCTGGAGCTCCCTTTGTACAAATACTCTTTTTTTTGTTGGCAAAACCCTTGGTACAAACACACATACATACGTACACGTGTACCACCTTATAGCAATAGCCATTTCTTGAGGAACTCCTCAGGTGCAGTGCTTCTTATAATCATTTGAGAAGCCATTAATGACTTCAAACAGCATCTGTTTAATCCTTTCTGCCAATTGTTCCACTATATATATAGATCAGTGCTACTCCATCTGTAGCTATTATTGACGACCCACTTGTGACTGGTGGAAACTAGATAGAGAGAGAGAGAGTAAAAACAAAAGACGATCGAGTGTGGTTTTGCCATGTCGACAGAAGGGCCAAATCAGACTCCTGTGATCTCTCTCTCTCTGCGACGGCCACTTGTTGCCAACTCCGTGGACCGATAATTGCAGGGTTTGTTCATCATTGCAGCCAATAATATTGAAGCGTACGTGTTCCATTATTGATTGGGTTCATTAGTCCACGTGTTGTAGCATTGACTTGAGTCCCATGTGTTGGGAAATTTGCAGCTATGTGAGACCCATGAGCCACCTCCCTCTCTTAATTGGTCCATAACTGCCAATCATCGGTTGACAAGCACAAGCATGTCCCTCGCTCTTTTACATTTTTTATATATACATTCACAAAACATATCTACCATTCTTAAATCTATCCATGTGTCTGCATGAGAGCCAAGATTCACTTGCTCTCTTATTATATTTGTTCAGAACCCCTTTTCTGCTTTTCAGGTGGAGAGAGAGAGTTTTTATATAAAAAAAAGGTGGAGAGATTTAAGAATGGTAGAAGAAGGTGTCTATACTATTGGGGATCAAAAACTTGTCATGTCAGAAAGGTTTGGTGCTAAGAAATTCAGACTTGGGCTAGTTAGTTAGGCCTAGTTTGGTTTTAACTTGGGCTTTAACAGTTAGGCCTTGTTTGGTTTTCACTTAGGCTTCAACAGTGAGTTTCAGGAACTAGTTGAGAGAATATATATGAGATCAAAAACTACCAAAAAAAAAAAAGGATAGAAAATGAAGTTGGTAATTTACAAATCCATCTCAAAATATTAACAAGTAGACTCTATATAGGTAATTTTTTAATTCCTAGTTTGTCCTTGCATTAAAGAGTGATTTCTGTGGAATTAATGCACTTTCTGATTTTTGGATATTTCAAGTATGCCACCATATATATGGGCAAGGAAATTAAAGGGGATGTTTTTAAAACTAGAAACACCAATAGTGCAAAATGACCTGTTCCATCCCAAAAACCAAATACCATTTTTAGGCTAACCAGCTAGATATGAATTCCAAGGCCTATGATCAGTAAAGCTCATTCCCATAATGAAAATCCAAACAAACCTTTAATGGTTAAACTTTGATGTGCCAAATATATTTCCAAAAGAAAAAAAAAGTTTAGTTTCTTTAAGTATGTTAATGCCTGAAACAAAAATAAACAGCTTGTATACTGATCCCTTCTTTGATTCTCCTGTTAAAGTAGTTTCTAATGGTAATATGATTTTGGAAGGTAAGATTTGGAGAATCTAATCTTAGTTGTTTGGTAATATTTTGCTCAAAATATCACATTACAATATTCATAAAATAGTAATGCATGAGGATTAGGGTGCAAGCTCATGTGGTCTTCTTCTCTCTCTACAATTAATCAATATCTTTAACTTTTCTTTATTTTCTTTATTGTTTGATTCTTGTCTTCATTGATAATAGGTAACCTGCAGGCCATCGTGTGCATTATCAAAAAAAAAATATAGGATGACCCCAACATATAACAACCTCACCAGAAAAACCTACCAACTGCCATGAGGCCCTAAACATGCATGCACACCCATAATTCTCTTACTAATTAATTGTAAGATTAGGATTACTCTTGTAGTTTTCAATGTGAACATGAGAAAATGGAGCCTCTTCTTTTGATTTCTTGTCGGTTGTTAGTTTTATGATTTTAGGAAAGGAGAGTCAATTGCTTCTAGAGAACCAAATGAGTGCAACAAAAACAACTAACATAATCAGGCCTAACTGATTCTAATTAACTAAAATATATGATGATAAACAGACTTAGACATTGTTCAAAAGATGGGAATGCATGTAGAACTTAAAGACAAAGAAGGTAGGCTCCTCGTCTCAATAAATATAATGAAAGTCCTTCCCACAATTTCATAAGATGGTCTCCATGCCATGGCCCATATGATATGACCATGTTGAGTGACACATGGAAGGCATAGATCATGCATGGGGGAAGAATGTGTGGTTTTATTGGATACTTGGAAGGAATGCATGGTCTCTCTCACACAGGGATATGTGGAAGTTGAATCCCAGAGCATTGTGAGAGGAAATTAAAAAGTCTCTCATTGGTCTTGTGGTTATCTGTTTTTTCCTTATTTCTTATGTTTTTTTCGGGATTTAAAATAGAATAATAGAAGCCCATTAAGCCACCAACCATTGTTAGCTAGAGTGTTTATACATATGTATGTATTAGAGAATATACGGAATGTCATTTTAATACAAATAACAATAATTAATGAAACTATTAGAATTGACAATCAAGATAACCCTTTAAGTAATAAGTTCAAATATCTTGGATTAATGGTACGAAATGGTGGAGAAATTGATGAAGATGTTGCACATAAAATTAGAGCTGATTAGCTTGAGTAAGGGTGATTCACTTAAATTAAAAGTTAAGTTTTATAAGACAGCAATTAGACCAGATATATTATATGGTACAAAATGTTGGGCGGCAAAAATCAACATGTTTAGAAGATGAATATTAAGGAGATGAGGATGCTAAGATGGACTTGTAGGAAAATTAAGAAAGATAAAATAAAAAATGAAGACATTAGAAAGTTGTTGAGCATATCATACATTAGGGATAAAATAGAGGAGAGTTGGTTAAGATGGTTTGGTCATGTAAAGGAAGATCTAGAAATGCACCCGTAAGAAGGTACGAGAGTATGCACAATGAAGGGCCTAAGCGAGTAAAAGGAAAACTTAAAAAATCATAGAAAGTGTGTATAAAACAAGACTTAACAAAAACGTAGATTAGCTAAAGATATTATATTTGATAGGACGGGATGAAGAAACAAGAAAATTCGTATCGCCGACCACACTTTGGTGGAAACTGACTTATGATGATAATGACGATATCTCAGAGAATCATGCATCAAATCTAAGACTTTTGCACGCTACTCCAAAGTAAAACAATGCATTTCTACCCTCCTAATACAATGCATTTCTACCTGCCTAATTAGTACTCTCACACACAGTCCACATTCATCTTTTTGACCACAAGCATTTGTGAAGAATGAGAGAAAGTTCTGAAACAGGAAGATTCCAAAGCATTACTAAACTGCCTTGACATCTATGATTTCTTTTGGGTGGATGCCCACCAAAACTCAAATCTTTTCATGGGTTTTACTTGTCTTGTTAATGAATCCATGGGTTTTACTTGTCTTGTTAATGAATCCAAACCCTGGAAGCTGAACTCAATCTAGGTAAACAGCATAACTTTCCACTTACGAGAAGCTAACTTTCCACATACGAGAAGCTAGCAGGTTTGGCGACATCTTCAGCCAGAAACCGTCAAAACCGGCCGAAAATTGAAATCCAAATCAAGAACTGTGTTTAATTAGGTCAATAGTACGACTGTCATAACACAGAGAGAGTCTTGTGTGTCAAAAAGATTTTAAGACGAACATGGAAGCCTACAAGTTGTGGAATTATGGGTGAAAGTGAAGTTTGAAGTTTGATTAAGTAGGAACCAATAGGGTGAGCGGCAAATCTCTGCTATGAGCCTAATTGGATTGTACTCTTTGGTGCTGTTGCATCTGATTAGAGGGGCGGAAAGCAACCATGCCTGACACCCCACATCAAATCAATCGAACTCAAATGAAAAGACGGAGAGGAGGTGGGGGGTGGGAGTGGGAGTGGGAGTGGTGGATAGGGAGAGATATTACAAGGAAAAGGCACGTTGGGACCATTAGTACCGGGACAGCCAAATGGGCCTTCACTGTAGTCCCTTGTCTCCTTTTTGTCTGGTGGTTCACCCCAACGAGAGAGAGAGAGAATCCTGACCTGACTAACTACGCCACTTTTGATCTAAAACCGACTGTGTAAGATAATTTTTTGAGTGTTACTCTAGTTTAATTGGCTAAAATTTATAATCAAAGGTAAGATAAAGCACCTTTTAGATGTCAACCCTTGTACTATTATCATTTGTTTGTCTAGGTGATGTTGGTTATCCACATCCGGGCTGGTGGTCACTTTATAGGTATGAAAGAAAACCTCATCTCAAGAGTTAGATTTTTTGGTTGAGATGGTCACTTTATAGGTGTGAAATAAAGCCTTATCCCAAGAGTTGGATTTTGGGATTGAGAGATGTCCAATACAACCCAACACTGGTATCAGAGCTCAGGATTCAACAAATCTCAGCCCAATAGTCCACGGAAAAAATGGATTGTCGCTTGATTTGTGTAGAGGATTGAGATTTTTGGGTATCCCACTCACATCCGTTATTTTCGAAGGTATCTCGTGTGTTAATGGTAAGATCATGAACTCATCATAGTCTTAACCAGGGATCCACTCTTGCTCAGCAAAATAAAGAGAGAATGTTCGAAAATCTACCTCCAGCCCAGGGAACCTATTATACCTAAATTTCTTGGTTATGCGCCACGCAAGCAGCGCCTAAGAAGAATGTACGAGGAAAAAAAACTCTAAAAGCATTTCAGCAAAAGTAATCATTTGATCCATCTCCATCACCAACAATTTATGAAAACTCAGCATGTCATAGCTTAAACGCAATTCAACTCAAAATTCGACAGCAAGATCACAGTTATTCAAATGGTTCTCGTAGATAAGATCAATGGGTTGACTCTTTAATCCATTTGAGAAGCTTTGCATTTTCCTCTTTGATCTGTTTAGGTTTAATTGATTCACATGATTTGCATCCTTTGCTTATCAAATTCAAAAGCTAGCTTAGAGATTAATTAATCCCACCAACTTTATATTATTTATTATGTATTTGCATATAAAGATCCATAGAGAGAAAGAGAGAATCTTACAAACCTTCGAAATCACTCAATTACGATGGTTCGAATCGCAACCGTGATAAATATTTTGAATATAACGTTACAGTCCAACGGCTTTAAAGTTTAAACTGCTTTCTGAAACAGGTATCCGTTACTTCAGCGCCACGTGTAGATGGGAAGATAAGACGATCGCGACACGTATACACGCGGCTTTGACTGCTTGACCAAGTGAGAAGTGGGTGGACCCACCGGTCTTTTGAAAGTCTCTTCGGACCGCTCCAAAACCGACCATCACACTCCACCGCTTTTTAGGTTTCAGACAAAAACGGAGGAGACACGTGTACGTTAATACAGTTTGTAATTCCCATCAACTTTTTGCCTTCCTTTAATTTCCTTTGATAATAGTTGATATTTTTATTCATTGCGTTCGTGGACCTTTGTCACAGAAACACGTGATGGATATTTTTTTTTTGGGAACTACGTGATAGATATTGATTCAAATCATCCATTATGGTACCCAAATAACGAGGGGTCACGTTAGATTGACAAACAGAGCTTAAGTAGGGGCTCCATACACTTTGCAATTGGAATAGATAAGTCCATCATGGAAGGTAAAGGGTGACGATTCTAAAGGTACAACAAAAGATCTTCATTGCGAGTTCCTTGTAAATTCAAGGGTGTTCACAGTAATCTACAACTTGGGTGGTTAAAACTGAAACCAAAGCGATCTAATTTGATTTTGGGTTAGTTTGATTTGGGTTATATAGTCTTTGGATAGGTTTTGGTTCTAAAAATAAAGAACCGAATTTGTTCGGTTCGGTTTTGGGTTGAAAGCTTGGGTTAACCGAAAACCAAACTGAATTTCTCAAGTGTAAAACCAAGCTGAAATATAATAATATATATAAAATATACAATAGATAAAGTTGTAATAATAAAATATAACTTATAAAATAAATCTTTTTAGTTAATTATTAAATTGATTCATAAGCTCAAAAGTGCGATCTAAAACAATTAACATATGACTTGAGATTCTAAACTCTTTGCTCCATCTTATGTATGCATGTGAACTACTTAAGGGATTAGACCGCGTGTAAGTGATGATCCTTAAATTTGTTGTATGTATTCCTTAAAAAAAAATTTTTTTTGGCAAAAGTGGAAATTTCTCTCTTGATAACAGATTCTAAGTATGGGAAAATGACCCAAACCGAACCAAATTTTGCAATTCGGTTCAGTTTGGGTTGGGTTACAGTTTTCTTTAAATAATTGGTTCGATTTGGGTATTTCGGTTCTGAGGTCGGTTCGGTTCAGTTTTGGGCCGACCATCAGTAACATTAGTTTGGTCTTGGTTTGAGGCCAACTCAAACCAAACCGTACCGAGTTGCAGCCCTAGCTCATATGGGTCGGGCGATATGCCCAGTACAAGTTGACCAACTCGCTTTTAGATGGGCTTGTTATGCAATGGTTGACCATAGGGCGGGGTAAGGATTGATTTTTAAAAGCTCAAAAAAATCTGGACGGGCTTGGTAAAAAACTAAGATATGTCGGGCCGACTTGTAGTTTAACTATTTAATTGGTTTTTACGTTTTACTATTTAATTAATACTTTCTTTTTTAAGCTTAAACTACTTATTTCTACTCCATAAGTTTTCATTCCTCCATCTCTTCTTCAAAATGATGATACTTTTTGTTGGTATGTAAGATTTCTCCCTATTATTATTTTGCCTTCTTTTGAAATATAAAATTAGATGTCTAAGTGATTATTGTTGGGCGTGTTTGGGCTTAAGTGTGTTCATTGAACCGGCTTGGTCATTAATCACAAGCCCAATGATCAGGCTAGATGGGCTTGGACAAAAACCATATCACTTATATGACCTCTAACTTTGACCCAAACCCACCCACTGATTAGCCATTTAGCCCTACTTAGAATGAGTTTCTATGTGTGGATATTAAAAAAGCCTCATTTTATACTAGCAAAGATCCCGTACGACGCACTAGGTCGATAAAAATAAATATTTTTTGTTTGAAATAGTTTATAAAATTAAATGGTTCATATATGTGTGTCTAATCTTTCTTATACACCAAAATGGTGGTGGTATTTATTTAGACTATACGTAGAATCCG
Source organism: Buxus sempervirens (assembly GCA_947561395.2). NCBI lineage: Eukaryota > Viridiplantae > Streptophyta > Magnoliopsida > Buxales > Buxaceae > Buxus > Buxus sempervirens. Next base: position 13,579,360 of record OX387186.1, on the reverse strand, counting down.
AAGCTGAATAGTACTTGTTTCACAATTTAATTTGACTTTATATAGGCCTTGTTTTTTGTGTTTAATTTGGTTGATGGTATTTTCTTTGGTGCTTACTATATTTGAATGTATTAAAAGCAATATGAGAGACGTTCTATCTTATTAAGTAATTACCAGTGTGACAAAGTAAAAAATAAATTGTACGACATTGAAAAATATCTTTAAAATAAAAAAGAAATAAGAGGTTAAAAAATACGTGGAGTAATACAAGGCAAAATAACAACAGCACCTTAACGGTTATAAACAGATTAAAAAAGAATTGGGTCTGCAGCCTCCTCCACAGAAATTGTTACAAGAGCACTCTTCATCGTTTCTCTACCAGTTGGTTTGACTCCCACGACGGAAATTTTTTGGAGCCTGGGTTTGGTGATTATTGCCCAAAGTAGAAATTGCTCTTTGAAAATTCATCTCGTATGCTCCAACATGTAAATCACCTTTATATACAGTGGGCACAAATTGATTTGACAATTACTTTACCTCTTCAAAGTTAAAAGGCAACTATGTAAAACATAAAAGATAAAAAAACCATTGTACACTACAAAAAAGAGGCCACCACTAAATCCTTAAGATCCACCGTCCGCCGCCATAGGTGACCTTGCAAAAAATATTTTTCAACATTTCAAACCCAAAGACCTGCAATCCCAGCTTTCTTTCCCTTAGGTGTAATTTTGTCTGATTCTTAAACCGGGATTGAAAAGAAAAGATAACAGATATAACAGAGATTAGACAGTCACATTTCAAGAAGAATCATTTCCCTTGTAGTGAAGTTCCTAAAAACAATAATAATAATTTGGGGAATAAAGAGAGAAAATTAACTGAAAGAAATAGTGGGATGGTTTAATGGCGTCCACCTCATTGTTACTCGGGTGCAGTCAAATAGTTGTTGTCATGGATTAAATTGATCAGACATCAGAAACAACCAATCGAAGAAGCTGGAAAAATAACAATCAATACTATACTTGCTAGGAAAACATGTGGAAAAATAGAATTTGCTCCATCTAAAATCTTCGCTATACCAATCTCAGTTTGCTTAATATCCTCAAACAAAAGCACATAATGCTTTCCTAGTACTAATTATATTCAGTGAAAGTTGCAAGAAAATTTTAAAAAAAAATCAAATAACAAAGGACAACAGTGCAATTGTAAAAAACAATTAATCGCAAACAATCCAAAATAAAACATTCTTGAATCTCCACTGTTTTAAGTCAAGAAATGCAATTGAACATACTGGGAGAACAAAGCATTCCACTATATCTAGCTCTTGGAGTACAATGGAAGTGATTCACACCTCTAAAAATAATCTAAAATTATAAAAGCAAAGCACCTGAGTAGGTAGGGAAATGTTGAATCTGGTTCGATGGGATACGAAACTTATTCGGACCACAGTTCCTTATTGAAGACCTCGAATTCCATGTTGCTTAATGCGAATCTAATAATACAATACGTAAAGATCAATATTGAAGCAAAATCAAAGTTTAGAGTCAAATCAGAGAGCGAAAGAAGAAAATCAAAACTGATATTGAGAGATCAAGCATATGGAGTGCAGAAACCCTTGAAACCAAGAATCTGAAAAGAAGTTGAATCATAGTGCCGTTTTTGCAATCTATATCTATCTATACTATATATAACGCGAGGTGCCCCTTTGGAAAGCGTGCCCAAAATAATTTACAACTTTCCCAAAATGCCCATCCCCTGCATAGTTTGGTTTCAATAATACAGGGCTATACTTGTCTCAACTCATCATTTTCGTTTAAAAACAGTTAGTTTGTAACTACCCCAACTTCTCTCTCCATTCCCTCTCTCCCCACCTCTCCTCTTTCCACATGCAGTCTTGCACGTGCAACCCTGCTAGTATAATATATAGCAAAAGGTTTTTTCCTCAGACTTCACGAGGAGCTGCAAACCTCAAATCTTTAGCTCTCTGGTGAGGTCTGAGAAAAAGACCTTTTGCTATATATTATATATAGACCAACGGACAGCCTGTGCCGTCGTATGTATAATTCAATACTTACTTTTAAGATTCTGATTTGTTACTTTTCGTTCGTAGTAGTCTTGCGAAAGGAATGAATAAGGAAAAAGAGAGGCATCTCTTCATACCTCCCTCACTCCGCAACATAGAGAAAGAGGTGTTTCCTTGATCATTTCATTTTTGCTGGTTATCCAAACGCTATCATGATGTGAGAAAAGCCTCTTTTCTTTTACTTTCGTTCACTCTCTTGTTATGGAAACGGAGCCTATAAGTTTGATTTAATTTTTTCCAAACCAAAACTAAACCAAATTCCTACGACTGGTTCCGAACCGAACCAAAAATAGCCTATTGAAAAGATGGCGGGAAAGCTCTCGAATTCTCTAAAAGGGCACACCGAAAAGACCAAAGAGGGAGCAATAAGGGTTTGGGAAAAATGGAGGTGAGCGATGTGCTTGACGAAGACGAAGATTTCTTGCTTCAGATTCAGGCTGCGGAAGCGGAAGCTCTCAACGTGAAGTGGCAAAAGCTAGATGCTCAAGACGTGTCCGATAACAAAAACGAGGGCGTTTATACTGCGGATCTTAGGGGAAGCAAGAGCCTCCTCTGGCAGCAGGCCACCTTCGATTCTCGTCATGGCAAATCTAAGGGAATGATACATGTAGTCGCAGGCGACGTGTCTTCTCCGGCGGAAGGTGGTGCCGGAGGAGGATCCTGCTTCAAATGCGGCAAATTGGGACATTGGGCTAGGGATTGTGAAGCTCCTCGAGGAGGTGGGGAAGGTGGGTTTGGGACTGATACGTCGGTTGCTGAGAAGCCGTGTCCTTGTGGTTTGGGAGTTTTTCTTGTTCTCAATGCAAACACTGAGAAGGATCGAGGGCGCAAGTTTTACAGGTGTCCTGTTAGACAGGTAATTGATGTGGGACTTTTTGTGCACTGGATTGAATTCGGTTACAGGTAGTTTGTGTTTGAATTCAAACTCGAACTAGCTTGTAGAGATTAAGTTTGGATGGTGTGGGTATGTTTTACGTGCCTAACCGTTGTTCTAAAAAGTCCCAGGAGCGAGCCAATCTATTGAGACTGACCTATTGTTAACCCTTTCCCGCTTGGTGGCTCCACTCACTTATCAGTATTCAATGACTTGGAATCATGCTCATACATAATATCAAGGCATTTTAATCCAGCATATGGATCGCCCCCTCCATGACTTGAACTCAGGTGTGTTGCCTGCTCTGTTACATCCCTAACCGTTGATCCAAAAGTCTCAGGACTTATGGATGCATTATTTGGTTAAGCACTTAACCTTAAGGTTCATAACATTTTTGTTGTGTTTAAGTTCAGTTTAGATTGGTCATGAGTTCTTCTACTGGTACACAGTTTGTGTACTATGTAATCTTTTCTAATTATTTATAATATATCCCTTTGATTACTGATTAAAAAAAAGTAGTCCATGAAATCTTTGCTAATTTTGAGGAAGTTAGTGGTACTTGAGTCCTATAAATATGTAGTACTTAAGGAAATAAGCATGGGCTAGTTTTGCTAATTCATAAAACTTTCTAGGTTAACTTCTAAGTGTCTCTTCTTATTACTTATCATCTCCTTATTTCACTCTAACTTAGCCACAATATGCCTATGTAGTAAAAAGGGTGGAAATAGGGGATTGGGGTGTACAACTTAATCAAGTTGCACCTAACATATTCCTTTACTTTTCCCTTGTATGTGATATATTGGAGATTGGGTTCTTTAATGCTGTTTTTCAATGGAGATTGGGTTCTTTAAAGGTGTTTTTTCAATCAACAACTTCTGGTTATTTTCCATATTTGGTTTTTTATTTGTTGATGGGATTTGCATTGGTACTGTAAAAATTCGGTTGATCAATTGTAGTTTGATGCAGCCTTTCAATGGCAATTTGATTGAAGAAATTATTGCTTTGCCTGTAAAAGTAAGTAATGTACATGGATAACTCATATTCATATATCGTTTATGTTTTGATTGTGAAGTTAAGATGAAAATTTGGAAGGCCTTAAGCCCAAATAGTATTCCACTTGAAGTATGGAAATATTCGTTTAATCTAGTTGCCAAATTATTTTAGGGAATTTTGAACAAAAATGGCGAGTTTAGACGGGTATAGCCCTGTATTATTGAAACCGAACTATGCAGGGAACGGGCATTTTGGGAAAATTGTAAATTGTTTTGGGCATGCTTCCCAAGGGGGCGGCTTCACGTTATATATAGTATAGATTTGTTTATCTAAGTGATGTTGGTTACCCCACATGGGGTGCAGAAGGGACTGGTGGTCATTTTGTAGGTACGAAAGAAAGCCTCATCTCAAGAGCTAGATTTTGGGGTTGAGATGGCCACTTTATAGGTGTGAAATAAAGCGTCATCGCAAGAGCTAGATTTTGGTGTTGAGAGATGTCCAATATGTGCGCGCCTGATTTCGGCCGCACGATGAGGCGCACGCAAAACGATGCGTGCCTCGGGATTTGTTTGGAGTCGCCACTGCCAGATGGGGTGCAGGCAGACACCTGGGTGCCTAAGTTCTTCTACTAGGGCTTGGTCTGCGGTTTGAGATTCTAAGTAGGTTCTTGGTTACGGTCTGGGGAAGTCCGTAGACACCCCAGTCCACCCCGTCAAGTGACGGGTCCCATAGGTTTCCCTGGTTTGAGTCAATTATGGTCTCTCACTCACCCGATTCCTATTCCAGCATTCAATTTGGTTAAGTCTGGCGGGACCGCCAAAGTGGTGTGGGTCCCTTTACTTGATTTTATCTTTTTAATTTAAAGTGATGTGAGTCGGATTGGGCGGGCCCCGTTGGAAGGCCCGCGGATTCCTTGGTGGGCTTGGTTGAGCCCACGTGTCCCTTGGTGGGCCTCGGCCTAGCCTGAGAGGCCCTTTGGGCTTTGGTTCAAGTGAATTGATTTTACTTTAAAGGTTAAGTTGAATTTAAAGTGATTTTTATGCAGAAGCGGGCCGGGTCGCTTTGCGGGCCCGTGAGTGGGCCACACAATGGTAGCCAAGTGATTCATTGAGTTTATCTTGCTTAGGTTTCCAAAATGGGCCAGGCCTTGGGCTTGGGGCCTTTTACCTGGGCTTGGGCTTGAAAGCCTAAGACTTCCTCGGTTAAGGTTTTAAAACCCTATCCTGGTCTGGTTCAATGGGCTTGGTGGGCCCGACAAGCCCTGCCCTGGTCTCGGCCAAACCACAACCTAATTTAAGCATGCATGCCCCACATAGGGCTTGGGTGGGCCTCAAGTGGTCCGGCCCACTCAAATATTTTAATTATATTAGTTAAGCAAAATTGAATGGTTCGAATTGAGTGGGCCCTGTTGGAAGGCCCACTAGAAATCAAGTCAGACCGGGTGGTCTGGGTCCCATGTTGGGTTCCCGAGTGACCCGGAAATCCTATTGGTTTATTGGGTTCTGTTTGGAAATACCATCTATATCTAGCAAAATTTACAGAATATACATCATAGAAATATGTCAAAACTGACATTTATCAAGGAGAGACTGGCTTACTATGCTGGGTCCAAGGGGAGGTACCTGGGGCCCCTGTGGGCGGAGCGAAGCGGAGCCCACGGGGTGGGGTACCTCCCCGTACCAAGGAACAAGTTGGACGCGTGGCGAACAACGGGGTTGGGGGTGCGGGGGGGCAAAGCCCCCCGCGGTACGGTAAAGGGCATTTTCGGGATTTTTCAAAAATATGGCAATTCGGCCTTTTTTAGGGGTATGCACCGACCTCATACACTAGGCGCAAGGTCGGCGAGGTGGGCGGACCGAAAAAACCAAAAAAACCATCCGCGGGCGAAGTGGGCGCACCCAAAAGTGAAGTGAGCGCGAGCTCAGCGCACCAAAAAGAAGTGGGCGCGAGCTCGGCGCCAAGTGGGCGTGAGCTCAGCGCACCCAAAACTAAGTGAGCGCGAGCTCAGCACGAGGTGAGCGCGAGCTCGGCACAAAGTGGGCGGACCCAAAATAGGTGAGCGCGAGCTCAGCGCATACCCACTGTGAAACCCGAGTTTTTGGTTTTTTGCTAAAACTCCATTTCCGACTAGTTTTTAAGCTCTGCAACTGATTTCTGGGGATCGTTAGACTCCCAGAAGACCTTCGAACTCAGCTTGACTTCAACACCCCGACTCAAATCTCTTCGGAACCCCAAATCCGAGACAAAACACTAACAGAAGAACATGAATAAAACACTAACAGCACCATGAATTAACAGAATATGAATATGGAAGAAGGGAACAGGGGGCTTTATCGGGATACAAGAGATGGAGAAATCATGGGGGAACATGCTCCCCCTTCGAATCAAACAAGCAATATCATGAAGAACAAGATGCTAGAAAACAAAATATCAAATCGACTTATTTATTTTGGACAAGAGGTCATCGGGAACATTACCTGGGTGTTTAACACCCCCGGCAGGATGTGTTGGACCTTGGAGCTCGAGCGACTGTCGGAGCAGCACCTCTCCACGCCCACATCAAGATCTCCTTCGGGTTTGACGAGGAAGAAGAGGAAGGGAGGGAACGAGGTCTCGAACCAGGTAGAGTCGGGAAGAGGAAGAGGAAGACCCAGCAGTCTTAAAATTGCCCAACCCTAAAGTCTCCAACCAAAAATCCGAACCCTAAAAAAGCCAACCAAAATTTTCGAGTCCTAAAAGTCCCAAAACCAGAAAATGCCCAACCAAAAAAAATCTCCAACCCCCTGCCATGAATCCTTGCGCAGCTTTTATAGATGAAGACAGGGGGATCCGCCGAGTTTGGCGCCCAGCTCGCGCCGAGCTCCTATCACTCGGCGGCGAGCGACAAAATGATTAAATCATTTAATGCCGTCGCGGGTTTGCTTAAAAAATCTGAAAATTAAGATATAGTCCCTAGGATATTTTGGTTCAATATTATTTTATTCAGATATTTTCAAATATTTTTAGATTGGTCCCTGGGATCTTTTGAATGTTTGGATATTTACGGATTTGATCCCCGAGATATTTTCCTGCGCAACTTGCCAAGTGCGCAGCTTTTTGCCACGTGCGTAGTTTGCCGGTTTTGCTGCTCGGGAATTTTGTCAGCTCATATTTTCTTCATCCGGGCTCCGATCTGGGCAAAATTAGTTGCGTTAGAATCGTATCGAAGCCCTTTATCCAATGGCATGGAGGTAAGCACCTGGATCGGATTTTAGCAGAAAGTCAACTTTAGCCTCCACTCAAGTTTGACCTCCCGCAGAACCCTCATCCAGACTCCGATTCCTGCAAACTCAGTTGCGTTGGAACCATGTCGGGATTCTCTATCCAATGATATAAAGCAAGATGGCCAAATTTCACTTGATCAAAAAGTCAACTTTTTGCCCCTTAGGGTTTGACTTTCTGTCCAGGGTTTTCATTCTCAGCACTTCCAGGGGTGCAAAAATAAGGTGCTTACACAATACATCCCAACACTCGTATCAGAGTTCAAGTTTCAACAAATCTCGACCCATAGTCCACGGAAGAAATGGATTGTCGCTTGATTTGTGAAGAGGCTCGAGATTTTTGGGTATCCTACTCACATCGATTGTGGAAAGTGCTGGCAGTTACTTTCTAAGGTATCTCATGTGCTAACAGTAAGGTCATAAACTTGTCGTAACCTTGACCAGAGATCTACTCCTGCTTTCAGCAAAATAAAGAGAGAATGTTCGAAAATCAACATCCAGCTCAGACAACCTATCGTCCCAAAGTTGCCATTCAGTGTGGCTCACATGACTCTGGGAATGCCTCGCTCCCCTTTAGAGGTAAGTGGTGGGTGTGTGTACCCTTTTCCCAACTATCCCTCAAATTCCTGGTTATGCACGCAAGCAGTGCCTAAGAAGAATGTACGAGGAAAAAAAACTCTAAAAGCATTTCAGCAAAAGTAATCATTTGATCCATCTCCATCACCAACAATTTATGCGAACTCAGCATGTCATAGCTTAAACGCAATTCAACTCAAAATTCGACAGCAAGATCACAGTTATTCAAATGGTTCTCGTAGATAAGATCAATGGGTTGACTCTTTAATCCATTTGAGAAGCTTTGCATTTTCCTCTTTGATCTGTTTAGGTTTAATTGATTCACATGATTTGCATCCTTTGCTTGTCAAATTCAAAAGCTAGCTTAAAGATTAATTAATCCCACCAACTTTATATTATTTATGTATTTGCATATAAAGATCCATAGAGAGAGAAAGAGAGAATCTTACAAACCTTCGAAATCACTCAATTACGATGGTTCGAATCGCAACCGTGATAAATATTTTAAATATAACGTTACAGTCCAACGGCTTTAAACTGCTTTCCGAAACAGGTATCCGTTACTTCAGCGCCACGTGTAGATGGGAAGATAAGACGATCGCGACACGTATACACGCGGCTTTGACTGCTTGACCAAGTCCGGAGTGGGTGGACCCACCGGTCTTCTGAAGTCCTCTTCGGACCGCTCCAAAACCGACCATCACACTCCACCGCTTTTTAGGTTTCAGACAAAACGGAGGAGACACGTGTACGTTAATACAGTTTGTAGTTTCCTTTGATAATAGTTTTAGTTGATATTTTTATTCATTGCGTTCATTGACCTTTGTCACAAAAACACGTGATAGATATTTTTGTTTTTTGGGAACTACGTGATAGATGTGTTTTGAGATAGATATTTTTTTTTTTTGGAACTACGTGATAGTTATTGATTGTTTTGAGATAGATATTTTTTTTTTGGGAACTACGTGATAGTTATTGATTCAAATCATCCATTATTGTACGCAATAACGAGCGGTCACGTTAGATAGACAAACAGAGCGTAAGTAGGGGGCTCCATGCACTCTGCAATTGGAATAGCCGAATAGACAAGTCTATCATGGAAGGTAAAGGGTAACGATTCTGAAGGTACAACAAAAGATCCCCATTGCGAGTTCCTTGTAAATTTAAGGGTGCTCAAATTAAGGCTGCAACTTGAGTTAGTTAAATCGAAATCGAACCACTCTAATTTCACTTTAGGTCAATTTGGTTTGGGTTATATAGTCTTTGGATAAGTTTTGGTTCTAAAAATAGATAACCGAATTTGTTCGGTTCGATTATGAGGTGAAGGCTCGGGTTAACCAAATTGAACCGAAAACCAAACCGAATTTCCTAAATATAAAATCGAACTGAAATATAATAATATATATAAAATATATAATAGATAAAGTTGTAATAATAAAATATAACTTATAAATTATAAGTTATAAAATTATGAATAAGATTTTTATTTTATAAATCTTTGTAGTTAATTCTTAAATTGATTTATGAGCTCAAAAGTACGATCCAAAACAATTAACATATGACTTGGGATTCTAAACTCTTTGCTTCATCTAGGGGTGCAACTCGGTCCAGTTAAAACCGATCCAAACCGACTTCGGTTCGGTTTTATAGTGGTTCGGTTCGATTTCAGTCCAAAAATCCCTAAACCGAACTGGGTCGGTTCGGTTTTGGGTTCATGTTCGGTTAAACCGAATTCATGTATTTCCTTAAACCAAACCGAATCGAATCGAATTCATATATATATGTTAAACTTTTAAACTTTATCTTTAAACTTTAAGGATATTACAAAAAAACCTTTGTTTGAGATAAGAATATATTGGTCTAATCCGAACTGAATAGTTTTCATGTAGTTCGGTTCGGTTTGGGTTTCAGTTTTTTTATATTTTTTCAGTTCGGTTTAACTATATATATTTTCGGTTTAGTCTTGGGTTGACATCAATCTGGACCGAACCGAACCGAGTTGCACCCCTAGCTCCATCTTATTTATGTATATGAACTACTTAAGGGATTGGACCATATGTAAATGATGATCCTTTAAATTTGTTGTGTGTGTGAATTCTTTAAAAAAAATTTTTGAGCAAAAGTGGGAATCTCTCTCTTGATAACAAGTTTTAAGTATGGGAAATGACTCAAACGAAACTGAACTAAATTTTGCAATTTGGTTCGGTTTATGGGTTTTCTTTAAATAATCAGTTCGATTTGGGTATTTCGGTTCTAAGGTCGGTTTGGTTCAGTTTTGGGCCAACTATCGGTAACATTGGTTTGGTCTTGGTTTGAGGCCAACCCGAACCAAACCACACCGAGTTGCAACCTTAGCTCATATGGGTCGGGCGATAAGCCCAGTTCAAGTTGACCAACTCGCTTTTAGATGGGCTTCGTCATGTAATGTTTGACCACAGGGCCGAGCTGGGATTAATTTTTAAAAGCCCGAAAAAATCTGGACGAGCTTGGTAAAAAATAAGATATGTTAGGCCCGCAGCCCCGCTTGTAGTTTAACTATTTAATTGGTTTTTAAGTTTTACTATTTAATTAATACTTTCTTTTTTTAAGCTTAAACTACTTATTTCTACTCCATAAGTTTTTATTCTTCCATCTCTTCTTCAAAATGATGATAATTTTTGTTGGCATGTAAAATTTCTCCCCAATATTTTTTTGCCTTCTTTTGAAGTATAAAATTAGATGTCTAAGTGATTATTGTTAGGCGGGTTTGGGCTTAAGTGTGTTCATTGAACCGGCTTGATCATTAATCACGAGCCCAATGATCGAGCTAGACGGGCTTGGACAAAAACCATATCACTTATATGACCTCTAGCCCTGACCCAAACTCACTCAATGATTAGCCCTACTTAGAATGAGTTTCTATGTGTGGATATTAAAAAAGCCTCATTTTATATACTAGCAAAGATCCCGTGCGACGCACTAGGTAGATAAAAATAAATATTTTTTGTTTGAAATAGTTTATAAAATTAAATGGTTCATATATGTGTGTCTAATCTTTCTTATACACCAAAACGGTGGTGGTATTTATTTAGACTACACGTAGAATCCGAAGCTGAATAGTACTTGTTTCACAAGTTAACATGACTTTATATAGGCCTTGTTTTTTGTGTTTAATTTGGTTGGTGGTATTTTTGTTGGTGCTTTACTACATTTGAATGTATTAAAAGCAATATGAGAGACGTTCTATCTTATCAAGTAATTACCGGCGTGACAAAGTAATATTAGAGACACTGAAAAATAAATTGTACGACATTGAAAAATATCTTTAAAATAAAAAAGAAATAAGAGGTTAAAAAATACGTGGAGTAATACAAGGCAAAATAACAACAGCACCTTAATGGATATAAACAGATTAAAAAAGAATTGGGTTTGCAGCCTCCTCCACAGAAATTGTTACAAGAGCACTCTTCATCGTTTCTCTACCAGTTGGTTCGACTCCCACGACGGAAATTTTTTGGAGCCCGGGTTTGGTGATTACTGCCCAAAGTAGAAATTGCTGCTTGAAAATTCATCTCGTATGCTCCAACATGTAAATCACCTTTATATACAGTGGGCACAAATTGATTTGACAACTACTTTACCTCTTCAAAGTTAAAAGTCATATATGCAAAACATAAAAGGTCAAAAACCATTGTACACTTCAAAAAAGAGGCCGCCGCTAAATCCTTAAGATCCACCGTCCGCCGCCATTGGTGACGTTGCAAAAAATATTTTTCAACATTTCAAACCCAAAGACCTGCAATCCCAGCTTTCTTTCCCTTAGGTGTAATTCTGTCTTATTCTTAAACAGGGATTAAAAGGAAAAAATAACAGCTATAACAGAGATTAGACAATCACATTGCAAGAAGAATTAATTCCCTTGTAGTGAAGTTCCTAAAAACAATAATAATAATTTGGGGAATAAAGAGAGAAAATTGACTAAGAGAAACAGTGGGCCGGATGGTTTAATGGCGTCCACCTGATTGTTACTTGGGTGCAATCAAATAGTTGTTGTCATGGGTTAAATTGATGAGACATTAGAAACAACCAATCGAAGAAGCTGGAAAAATAATAGTCAAACACTATACTTACTAGGAAAACATTTGGAAAAATAGAATTTGCTCCATCTAAAATCTTCGCTATATCAATCTCAGTTTGCTTAATATCCTCAAACAAAAGCACATAATGCTTTCTTAGTACTAATTATATTCAGTGAAAGTTGCGAGAAAATTAAAAAAAAAAATCAAATAACAAAGGGCAACAATACAATTGAAAAAAACAATTAATCGCAAACAATCCAAAATAAAACATTCTTGAATCTCCATTGTTTTAAGTCAAGAAATGCAATTGAACGTACCGGGAGAACAAAGCGTTCCACTATATCTAGCTCTCGGAATACAATTGAAGTGATTCACACCTCTAAAAATAATCTAAAATTATAAAAGCAAAGCACCTGAGTAGGCAGGGAAATGTTGAATCTGGTTCGATGGGATACGGAACTTATCCGGACCACAGTTCCTTATTGAAGACCTCGAATTCCATGTTGCTCAATGCGAATCTAATAATACGATACGTAAAGATCAATATTGAAGCAAAATCAAAGTTCGGAGTCAAATCAAAGAACGAAAGAAGAAAGTCGGAACTTACATTGAGAGATCAAGCATATGGAGTGCAGAAACCCTTGAAACCAAGAATCTGAAAGAAGTTGAATCAGGAGTGCTGTTTTTGCAATCTATATCTATATCTATATCTATACTATATATAACGTGAGGCACCCCATTGGAAAGCGTGCCAAAAACAATTTACAACTTTCCCAAAATGACCATCCCTTGCATAGTTTGGTTTCAATAATACAGGGCTATACTTGTCTCAACTCACAATTTTCGTTCAAAAACAGTTAGTTTATAACTGCCCCCGCTTCTCTCTCCCTACTTCTCCTCTTTCCACATGCAGTCTTGCACGTGCAACCCTGCTAGTATAATATATAGCGAAAGGTTTTTTCCTCAGACCTCATGGAGAGCTGCAAACCTCAAATCTTTAGCTCTCTAGTGAGGTATGAAAAAAAAGACCTTTTGCTATATGTTGTATATAGATTAGTGGACAGCCCGTGGCATCGTATGTATAATTCAATACTTACTTTTAGGATGCTGATTTGTTACTTTTTGTTCGTAGCCTCTTGCGAAAGGAATGAATAAGGAAAAAGAGAGGCATCTCCTCATACCTCCCTCACTCCGCAACATAGAGAAAGAGGTCTCCTTGATCATTTCATTTTTGCTGGTTATCCAAACACTATCATGATATGATAAAAGCCTCTTTTCTTTTACTTTTGTTCATTCTCTTGTTATGGAAATGGGACTTATAAGCCAGAGCCGACAAAATGTGACCCGACTCGACGAGTCAACCCGAACCGATTTAAACGGGTTTGGGTTGACCCGTATATTAATTGGGTTGGCAAGTAATCGGGGGCAACCCGATTTTGAAAAAAGCGGCAAAAAGTGTCCTGTCTCGATCCAATTAACCCCAATCCGACCCAAACTCGGTACGACTCGATCCAATTAACCCCCAACCCTATTTTAATCATATTTTTTGAAAAAAATAATAATAAATAATAATAAACAGATTAGCAGGTTGAACCTGTTTATTAGCGGGTTGGGGTTTTTCCAACTTGTCATGATCGAGTTCAAACGCGAACCGAACATGACCCGAACCGAACATGACCCGTTGCCAGCTCTAGAACTATAAGTTGATTTAATTTTTTCCGAACCAAAACTAAACCAAATTCCTACGAACTGGTTCCGAACCGAACCAAAAATAGCCTACTGAAAGATGGCGGGAAAACTCTCGAAGTCTCTAAAAGGGCACACCGAAAAGACCGAAGTGGGAGTAATAAGGGTTTGGGAAAAATGGAGGCGAGCGACGTGGTTGACGAAGACGAAGATTTCTTGCTTCAGATTCAGGCTGCGGAAGCGGAAGCTCTCAACGCGAAGCGGCAAAAGCTAGATGCTCAAGACGTGCCCGATAACAAAAACGAGGGCGTTTATACTGCGGCTCTTAGGGGGAGCAAGAGCCTCCTCTGGCAGCAGGCCACCTTCGATTCTCGTCATGGCAAATCTAAGGGAATGATACATGTAGTCGCAGGCGACGTGTCTTCTCCGGCGGAAGGTGGTGCCGGAGGAGGATCCTGCTTCAAATGCGGCAAATTGGGACATTGGGCTAGGGATTGTGAAGCTCCTCGAGGAGGTGGGGAAGGTGGGTTTGTGACTGATACGTCGGTTGCTGAGAAGCCGTGTCCTTGTGGTTTGGGAGTTTGTCTTGTTCTCACTGCAAACACTGAGAAGAATCGAGGGCGCAAGTTTTACAGGTGTCCTGTTAGACAGGTAACTGATGTGGGACTTTTTGTGCACTGGATTGAATTCCGTTACGGGTATTTTGTGTTTGAATTCAAACTCGAACTAGCTTGTAGAGATTAAGTTTGGATAGCGTGGGTATGTTTTACGTGCCTAACCGTTGTTCTAAAAAGTCCCAGGAGCGAGCCAACCTATTGAGACTGACCTGTTGGTAGCCCTTTCCCGCTTGGTAGCTCCACTCACCTATCAGTATTCAATGACTTGGCATCATGCCCATACATAATATCAAGGCATTTTAATCCAGCATATGGATCGCCCCCTCCATGACTTGGACTCAGGTGTGTTGCCTGCTCTGTTACATCCCTAACCGTTGATCCAAAAGTCTCAGGACTTATGGATGCATTATTTGGTTAAGCACTTAACCTTAAGGTTCATAACATTTTTGTTGTGTTTAAGTTCAGTTTAGACTAGTCATGAGTTCTTCTACTGGTACACAGTTTGTGTACTATGTAATCTTTTCTAATTATTTATAATATATCCCTTTGATTACTGATAAAAAAAAAAGAAAGTAGTCCATGAAATCTTTGCTAATTTTGAGGAAGTTGGTGGTACTTGAGTCCTATAAATATGTAGTACTAAAGGAAATAAGCATGGGTTAGTTTTGATAATTCATAAAACTTTCTAGGTTAACTTTTCTATGCTATTCCCTATCTCTTCTAAGCTTCTCTTCTTATTACTTATCATCTCATTATTTCAATCTAACTTAGCCACACTATGCCTATGTACTAAAAAGGGTGGAAATAGGGGATAGCATATTCCTTTACTTTTCCCTTGTATGTGATATATTGGAGATTGGATTCTTTAATGTTGTTTTTCAATGGAGATTGGGTTCTTTAAAGTTGTTTTTTCAATCAACAACTTCTGGTTATTTTCTGTATTTGGTTTTTTATTTCTTGATGGGATTTGCATTGGTACTGTAAAAATTCGGTTGATCAATTGTAGTTTGATGTAGCCTTTCAATGGCAATTTGATTGAAGAAATTATTGCTTTGCCTGTAAAAGTTAGTAATGTACGTGGATAACTCATATTCATATATCGTTTATGTTTTGATTGTGAAAACAAGTTAAGAATGCTTTTGTTAAGCTGAAAATTTGGAAGGCCTTAAGCCCAAATAGTATTCCACTTGAAGTATGGAAATATTTGTTTAATCTAGTTGCCAAATTATTTGAAGGAATTTTGACTGAAAGTTGCAAATGCTTGGAAGAAGAGCATAATAGTACCTATTATATAAGAATAAAGGATATATGTGAAATGTGCCAAATATTTTTGAATTAAATTTATCAGTCATAGTATGAATTTATAAGAAAGACTGATGGAACAACAGCTAAGAAAAGTAACCAAATGTCAGAAAATCATTTTGGATTTATGATATCATCAAGTCAATCTTCTTACTTTGACAATTCGTAGAGAAGTTTAGAGAGAAGAAGAGAAACCTTCATATAATTTTTTTTACCTACAAAAAGCATATGATCTAGTCTCAAAGGAGTGAATATGGTAGGTTTTTAGAACCAAAACAAAAAGTTCGATATGGATAAGGTATATTGGAGTAATTAGGGAAATAGGATACATATTCAAGGAGAGCTGTGAGAATCAGGAATAATATGAAACATATGGTGTTGGGGTGGGAAATTATTGGAGTTCTTTAGAAGATGCTGCTTTTAGCAGGTTGTTTATGAGTTTGGAAGGAGAGATATCAGATTGATGGCAAGGCTAGCTTCTTCCCGGAACTTCGTCAGTGGATTAGCTGGTTGTTTTTCATTGCCAAATTGTGCTTAATTCTCACATTTTTCTTCAAGGAGTTTACCTTCAATACAGATGAGGTGATTATAATTTGAATGTTTCTTAGATGTTTTTTTGAAGCTGTTTGATTCATCTTTTTATCATATATGTTTGGATAAGTTGGGTATTTTGCGATGTTTTGGAAATATTTGAATCCAAATAATATAGGGGTTTGCTTCTTTAAGATAATAGTTCTGCCAAGGCATTCTTATAAACATTCTTCTTTTGATTTTAGAAAATATATACTGGCACTTTTCCCAGGAAAAGTATGATTTGAATATTACAAGTGCTGGCTATTACATTCTACTGTATTTTACATTTGTTTTTTTCAGATATTATGTGTGGGTAAACGAGTCTTTTAACAGAACTCATGCAATAGGTGCAAATTATCTTTTTTTGCATTTTTTTTTCCATTGGAATAAGTTCTTACTCTTCAGTTTCTACATCTGCTGGCATAGGATAATGGGGGCTGTGGTTTCTTTGAGTGGTGTGATAATATTTCCGGAGTTCCAACCTCAAGTGGGAGCCAGAGCTATATGTCCAGTCCTTCATTCCCAGATCTTCCATGCCCTTGTGGTGCTGGTTCTTGCTTAGTTCTGACAGCAAAGACAGGAAAAAATATTGGCCAACAATTCTATCGTTGTCCTGCTAACCAGGTACAAAATGTCAATGTTTTTCTTTTCAGCATTAATAATAATTATCTTTATCATCATCCTCATCATAGGTGGTAATGCTCTTTTTGTGTTGAAATATTTTATTTTCAATTGCAATATTAATGTGATTGCTCATCCAGTGCTTTGTTGCACAATTAGATGATGGTCATTGTTTGCCTTCCGAGTTAAAAGAGTTTCCTGCCACTGACACATTACATCCAGGAAAACATAAGGGCAAATTAGAAAGAAAAAAAAAACCTAAACAAATAAACAAACCAAAGAAAAAGTCACTTGTTAGCACCAAAAGGAGCTGACTGGAATCCATGATCTTGAATGCATCATTTAACCTAATGTCCTCTTCTGACAGCTGATGTGGTGGTCAGCAATTGCCATCCTTATGTTTCTTTTGTCATTGGTACCAAATTATAATGAAAATGTGTGATTCCATTTGTTTTGGCCAGAAATGTAAAGGTTAACCTGGGCAAAATATAAAAATAATAGTGGAAGTCTAGGGTTTGCAATTGTTTGGACCCTGAAAGGGAGTCTAACGTGTCTTTCTATCTATAAGTTTGGGGATGAGCACAATCAGCTACCATCCTGTCTAAAGATTCCTTTCATTTAGTATCTTTATAAAGATTAATTGACCAGTAAGTTTAATGTTTCTTTCTCTTAATCAGTAATAAAAGCTGAGGCAGGGTTGTCTAAGGTTTTCAATTTTTTGTACCCTAGAAAAGAGTGTAACAGGTCGTTTTATCCATGTATGTGTGTGGACCATCACAACTAGTTACCGTCCAATCTAATTATTCCTGGCATTTAGTCTCCATAACGATTAATTACGTATTTAGTAATTTGAATATTTGTTTCTTTTTGTTGATATAATAAAACTGAGGCAGTATTGCCTGGTGAAATGCTCTAGACTTATCTGGTGAGACTGACTTTACATTTGGCAGTTTGTTTGGAAAATCAACTTCTCCCATGTATTTCTATTTTGGCTCACCTCCAATACCAAGTTTCAGCTATAAAATCATTTTCCAGATGGAAAATGTGGATTTGAAGCATCTGAGAAGCTTGGGTTTAGGGTAAATGCGGATAGCTAGTTTTATTGAGTTATTTAAAATTTATTCTTTTTTTTTTTTCATTCTATATCTCTTTGCTTTATGTTAATGTTGTCTTGCAATATAATACTTGGTACATGTTATATCCATCCATTGTTTTAGACTTTAGTGTACTCCTTGTAATTCTCTCTTATTTAGACCTTTCTAAAATTCCACACTATAATTCAATCATTTAGGCATAGTTTCTCCACTTGATACATAGTCGTAATTGTTTATATATATGTAACAGCATATACATTTTTCTTTTGATTTTTTGTGCTTTTAGTTGCATTTTTCTTTTATTTAAACCCCCTGAAAGTTTTACTTGAAATTTTCTAGAAATTTTGCACAATGTCCATGTAATTTCACATTTCAATGAAATTTTGGTGAAATTTCCTATCATATTGAAAAATCTTGCTGAGATTTGCAGTGAAATGTAAGCCCTTAGCATCATGTAAGCTTCAGAGTTGACAATGTGAATGTCATGGGATAAAGACTTATATATGCATCACGAGATAAGCCACTAAGGTGTAAGCCTTACACTTAAGCCTTGGGGAAATTTTTCTTTACACACCTGTTAAGACACTGATGATTTCCCATGGTTTTGGCAATACCTACTGACAACCTATTCTTATTGGTTTTGGTGGGATCCAAACAGCATTAGGTCCTTTTTTAGTTAATTTATTTTAATAGGGATACAATTCCAATTCATTATTCAATCCTAGGTTGACCTGAAGATCATGGTACTACACACACATATGCACACACACACACATACACATTTATGTATGTTCCAAATACTTGAGAGGTTACTCCCTGGATAATGAGGCTTAAACCTTATTTCTTGAACCATCTATGTGAACATTCTCTTGCATTGACTTAGACACATCTGAAAAAACTACTAGTTGGGCAAAGGAGGCATGTACTGGTGCTTCCCAATAAGGATGATTGACTTAGTTGATGGACGAGTCACCTTTCTTGGTGGGAGGGAAATATCTCATACAAGATGTTACCTTATGC